>CM033475.1:18030905-18083331 GCA_019447015.1 Hymenochirus boettgeri
GCCCCAACACAGCACACCATAGAAGTCCCACACAGCCCCACGAGAAAGGTCCCATCACAGCCCTATAGAAAGTCCCATACACAGCCCCATAGAAAGTCCAATAACTACAGCCCCTATAGAAAGTCCCATACACAGCCCCATAGAAAGTCCCATACACAGCCCCATAGAAAGTCCATACACAGCCCCATAGAAAGTCCAATACACACCCCATTTAGAAAGTCCCATACACACGCCCCATCAGAAAGTTCCAATACACGCCCCCATAAGACAAGGTCCAATACAACAGCCTCCATAAAAGTCCCATACACAGCCCCATAGAAAGTCCAATAACAGCCCCCTAGAAAGTCCCATACAACAGCCCCATAGATAAGTCCATACACAGCCCCATAGAAAGTCCATACACAGCCCCATATAAAGTCCCATACACAGCCCCATAGAAGAGTCCATCACAGCACCCCATAGAAAGTCCCATACACAGCCCCCATAGAAAGTTCCACATACACAGCCCCATAGAAAGTCCCATACACCAGCCCCATCAGCACAAAAGTCCCATACACGCCCCAGAAAGTCCAATACACAGCCCATAGAAAGTCCATACACAGCCCATAGAAGAAGTCATACACAGCACCATAAAAGTCCCTACAACAGCCCCATAGACAAAGCCACAAAAGTCCCATACACAGCGCCCCATAGAAAGTCCATACACAGCCCCTCCATACATAGAAAAAGTCCATTAACAGCACCATAGAAAGTCCCAACCTACAAGCCCATAGAAAGTCAATATACACAGCCTATGGAAAGCACCAACAAAGCCCCATAGAAAGTCCACATACACAGCCCCATAGAAAGTAAAATACACAGCCCCCAGAAAGTCCCACTACACAGCCCACAGAAGTCCCATACACAAGCCCCATAGAAAGTCCATACACAGCCACATAGAAAGTAAACATACACCCCCCACAGAAGTCCATACACAGCCCACAGAAAGTCCAATACACAGCCACAAGAAAGATACCCAGACCCACCCGCCCCATAGAAGCCTACACAGCCCCATAGAAAGTCCCATACAAGCCCCATAGAAGTCCCATACACACAGCCCATAGAAAGCATACCAGCCCAATAGCAAAGTCCCAATACAAAGCCCCATAGCAGTCCCATCCACAAGCCCACACAGAAAGTCCCATACACAGCCACACAGAAAGTCCCATACCAGCCAACAGAAAGTCCATACACAGCCCCATAGAAAGTCCCATACACAGCCCCAGAGAAAGTCCCATGACCACCCATAAGAAAGTCCATACACAGCCCCATAGAAAGTCCCATACACAGCCCATAGAAGAGCCATACACAGCCCATAGAAAGTCCATACACAGCCCCATAGAAAGTCCCATACACAGCCCCATAGAAAGTCCTATACACAGCCCATAGAAGACCCGTACACCCCATAGAGTCCAACACAGCCCATAGAAAAGTCCCATACACAGCCCCATAGAAAGTCCAATACACAGCCCCATAGAAAGTCCTATACAGCCCCATAGAAAGTCCCATACACAGCCCCATAGAAAGTCTCCAATACACAGCCCCATAGAAAGTCATACACAGCCCATAGAAGCCCATACACAGCCCATAGAAAGTCCATACACCCCCCAAGAAAGTCCAATACACACCCCATAGAAAGTCCTATACACAGCCCCATAGAAAGTCCCATATACACAGCCCCATAGAGAAAGTCCATACACAGCCCCTAGAAAGTCTACACCCATAGAAAGCCGTACACACCCATAGAACGTCCCCATACACAGCCCCCATAGACAAGTCCCTCAAGCCCATGAAAGTCCAATACACAGCCCCATAGAAAGTCCTATACACAAGCACCATAGAAAGTCTCCCATAAACAGCCCCATGAAAGTCCTCATACACAGCCCCATAGAAAGTCCCTTACACCCAGCCCCAAGAAAGTCCCATACACAGCCCCATAAAGTCCCCCTTACACAGCCCCATAGAAAGTCCCATACACAGCCCACATAGGAAAGTCCATACACGCCACAGAAATGTCCATACACATCCATAGAAAGTCCCACACACAGCCCCATAGAAAAGCCCATACACGCCCCACAGAAAGTCCAATACCACAAGTCCCACAACCCTAGAAAAGTCCCATACACAGCACACATAGCAAGTCCCATTACACAGCCCATAGAAAGTCCCATACACAGCCCCATAGAAATGTCCAATACACAGCCCCATAGCAAAAGTCCCAATAACCACAGCCCCACAGAAGTCCAATACACAGCACTCATAGAACAGTCCCATACACAGCCCCATAGAAGTCCCAATTACACAGCCCCAAAAAGTCCATACACAGCCCCATAGAAAGTCCAATAACAGCCCCATAGAAATCCACATACAGCCCCTGAAGTCCTCCGCCCATAGAAAGTCCCATACACAGCCTAGAAGTCCATAAACAAGGCCCCATAGAAAGTCCTCACGCCCATAGAAAATCCAATTACACAGCCCCATAGACAAGTCCCAACCATACACAGCCCCATCAGCAAAGTCCCCATACACAGCCCCATAGAAAGTCCCATACACCGCCCCCCATGAAGGTAAGACAAGCCCATAGACAGTCCTACACAGCCCTAACACAATCCATTGACAAGCCCCATAGAAAGTCCCATACACAGCCCCCATAGAAAGTCAAACAGCCCATAGAATCCCATACACAGCCCCATACGAAAGTACCGTACACAGCCTCATAGTGAAAGTCCATCGTCACAGCCCCATACGACAGTCACCAACTACAGCCCATAAAAGTCCCATACACTAAGCACACGCCCATAGAAGTCCCATTGACACAGCCCCATAGAAAGTCCATACCACAGCCCATAGAAAATGTCCATACACAGCCCAATAGAAAGTCCCATACACAAGCCCATAGCCACAGAGAAGTCCCTACACAGCCCCAGAGGAAAGTCCATACACAAGCCCCATAGAAGTCCATACACAGCCCCATAGAAAATTCCCATACACAGCCCCATAGAAAGGTCCAATACACAGCCCCATAGAAAGTCCATAACAAGTCCCATAGAAAGTCCATACACAGCCCCATAGAAATCCATACACAGCCCCATAGAAAGTCATACACAGCCCCATAGAATGTCAATACATAGCCCCATAGAAAGTCCATACCAGCCCCATAGGGTAAAGTCCATACACAGCCCCCTAAAGTCCATACACAGCCCCATAGAAATGTACCGTACACAGCCCATGAAAGCATACACAGCCCCATAGAAAGTCCACTACACCGCCCATAGAAAGTCCCATACACAAGCCCCATAGTAAACGGTCCCATACACAGCCCCATAGAAAGTCATACACCCCTACGAAAGGCCCATAGAAGTCCCATAAAAAGTCCCATACACAGCCCCATAGAAAGTCCCATACACAGCCCCATAGAAAGTCCCAATACACAGCCCATAGAAAGTCCCATACACAGGCCCCATAGAAAGTCCCCTACACAGCCCCATAAAAGTCCCCAACCTAACACGCCCATAGAAAGTCCCCATACACAGTCCCCATAGAAAGTCCATACACAGCCCCATAGAAAGGTCCATACACAGCCCATAGAAAGTTCCATACCAGCCCCATAGAATGTCCACACTACATTAGCCCCATAGAAAAGTCCCATACACAGCCCAATGAAAGTCCCATACACAGCCCCATAGAAAGTTCCCATACACAGCCCCCATAGAAAGTCCAATATACAGCCCCAGAAAGTCCCAATACCCAGCCCATAGAAATTCCATACACAGCCTCATAGAAATCCATACACAGCCCATAGAAAGTCCAATACACAGCCCATAGAAAGTCCAACACAGCCCCATTAGAAAGTCCCATACACAGCCCCACAGAAAGTCCAATACACAGTCCATAGAAAGTCCATAACACGCCCATAGAACCAAAAAACAAAAAGTCCCATACACAGCCCCAATAGAAAGTCCATACAAAAGCCCCATAGAAAGTCCCATAACAGCCCCATCAACCCACCCATAAGCCCCTAGAAAGTCATACAAAAGCCCATAGAAAGCTCCCATACATAGCCCCATGAAAGTCCCCAATACCAGCCCATAGGAAAGTCCCATACACAGCCCCATAGAAAGTCCCATCACTGCACCATAGAAAGTCCAACAAAGCCCCATAGAAAGCCCATAACCAGCCCCATGAAAGTCCAATACACAGCCCCATAGAAAGGCCCATACACAGCCCCACTAGAAAGTCCATACACAGCCACACAGAAAGTCCCATAACACACAATAGGAAAGTTTCCCATACACAGCCCCCATAGAAAGTCCAATACACCAGCCCCATAGAAGTAAAACTAAACTACAACAGACCCCACAGAAAGTCCCCAAATACACAGCCACACCAAGTCCCATCACACAAACCCATAGAAAAGTCCCATACACAGCAGCCCATAGAAGGCCCATACACAGCCCCATAGCCTAAAGTCCCATACACAGTCCCATAGAAAGTCCCATACAACACCCCCCTAGATTAGAATGTACCCGTGACACAGCCCCATAGAAAGTCCCGTACACAAGCCCATAGAAGTCATACAGCCCCCATAGAAAGTCCATACACAAGCCCATAGAAAGTCCATACACAGGCCCATAGAAAGTCCCATACACAGCCCCATAGAATGTCCAATACATCAGCCCCATAGAAAGTCCCATACACCAGCCCCATAGAAAGTCCCATACACAGCCCCCCATAGAAAGTCCCATACACAGCCCCATAGAAAGTCCCAACACTGCCCCATCGAAAATCCCAATACACAGCCCCATAGAAAAGTCCAATAAACAAGCCCCACCCACAGAAAGTCACCCCCCGTGTGACAGGTACAGCTTTTTGTTGTCCAGTGGCTGTGTGATTTTTGCCATCGGCTCCCTTCAAGCAGCTAGATCAGCCCAAGACCGAGTAGAAGCCAAGGGAGGGAGACTTCAGGATGATTTAAGGTAAACTTTCTCGGCTTATACTTGAGTATACTATTGTATGTTGCCAGTGATGTAATTGTGTTGAAAGTGATGTCATTGTATAAATAGTGATGTCATTGAGTCAATAGTGATGCCTTGTGTCAATCTCACCTAGCCTTAAAATTTTAGTGGCAACAATTGGAACAGGTTTTACTGTTTTTTTTCCCTGCCGCAAGTTTGTTCTATCAATAAGATGCGTTGTCTGTGGAATCGAAAACTAGAAAAGCCACAAGAAAAGCTAGAAGGGAAAGTTAAACTATAAACTTTGAATTTGGTTAGAAAGGCTGTATTTATTGGTATGGTTGCATGAAAACATAAGGGATGGTTAGGTGTTGCGTGGTTTACGTAGGTGTGTGTACCTGTGCTGAAAAACTACCTTTTTTGATGGTTTAGGTATATTTGCCAGTGGATGGAGGGTAGGGTGGGTGCTGGGGCATCAGTAGTAGATGTACCTGTCTGTGAGTGGGGTTAGGGGTATGTTTTTGCATTTTAGCATTAAACTAACATTTTGGTTGTTTTAGTATGGTTGCCATGGGAAAGGAAGAGTAGGTTTGGGTTGTGAAGGTGTATTAATTTAGGGTTTTACCTGTATCTAGTGGTAGGGGTGGTCTATTTTTTGAATTTCAGACCATAAATTTTTTTTTTGTTTAGGTATGATTGCTATGGAAAGGGAAGGGAGGTTGGGTTGTGTGAGGGTGTATCAGTATGTGTACCTTGTTTTTTGCATTTTAGACCATGAAACTAACTTTTTTGATGGTTTGATAAGTTGGGTTGTGAGAGTGTATCATGGTCTGTGTACCTGTATCCGTTTGGTATTAGGGGGTATTTTATTTGTGTCTGTGCTATGCAATTTATTTGCAGCAACTAATCAAATGTTAGCTTTACTGGGTACTGCACTTAGATAACATCTGATTGGCTACTGAAAATGAATAGCAGGGGCAAAACCTTTGCACATGTTTTGCATCAGCCCCAAATGTCAAACCCTACATATTTCTAACAAATAAACCATACATTGCTTTACATATATTTGTGCTTTTATTGTGTACATTATGAATTTAATTTTGTAATTGTGTGCGTATTTGTGTAGTTGTGTTATGTTTGTGTCAGAGTGACACAGTGTGAGCCTTAGACCCAAGTACATTCATTAAGAAAACAACATTTGAGATTTGATCAAATGACCCGAAATCGCTTTGTTCCTGTTTGAGGATTGTTCCCTGTATAGTCAATTAGTAAAATGTCTTATTGAAATTTTGCAGAAAATGCAGTTAAACGTCTACAGATTCCTTGCTATGTTGTCTGTATCAAATTTCGTGTTCTAGCTAGAAAAACTGTGGAGGGAGATACCAGTCCTAAAAAGAGGAAGAATAAAAGAGAAGAAGAAATAGAAAGAACAGTGGCTCTTCAAGCTAAATTAATAAAGAAATCTTTATTACTACATAGAGAGCAGCAATGTGAGATCCGGGTGGTGTTTGTATACTTTATGGAGATGGCACTTTAATATATTGTCTCTCTTATCTCCCCACAATCCCTCTGTCTTTTAGAGCCATATTTATAAAGCGCAGTATCGTTTTTTTAGCGATAGCGCTCCTTTAAACGATCGGTATCGTACATGATCAGAGTTTAACGATCGTAAACTTACGATACCGATCATAAATCTACGATAGCGAAATCGTAGATTTACGATCCCCATAGATTACCATTGCGGTAGTTACAGATCGAAACGTTCATTAATTAATGAACGTGTTGTATATGTACGACTGCGATCGTAAATAACTAACTGCGGTTATCGCTAAAAAGCGATACACGGCTTATAAAATTGGCCCTTAGTTCTGGATCTCCAGCAGAACCCATGACTCACTAACACAGATCTTATATTTTCCCACGCCATGGGCTTTTTCTTGAAATTGGATGTAACAACTGAAAATTCATCATTTCATTACAACATCACTGAAGTCCTTAGTAACACTTTCTTACTTCTCTTATTCAAAAGAGAAAAGTCCTCTTAGAAAAAATAACAAGGTCAGGGAGTTTCTATATCTTCATTTAGAATCAAATCCTGGTACGGTTAAAGTAACTGCAAATGTCATCTATGACTAATTACGGAGAATTACCTTTTCCTTAAACGCTAACAGATCAAGCAGAACCTAGCACTGGAACAGATATTGTTCCTTTTTATGGTTCATCTAAGGATTTAGAAAGCTTTACGGGTGAAAAGGGCAGGTATTTGGATGGTCATTGAAGTTGGAGGTTTGGATCTCTGCAAAAGACATGACTGGTCATTCCAACAGGATAACAAGCACTGGGATCAATATCCAGGATCTACAATAAAATAAAATAACTTCAACAACTGCTCGGTCAAGAGAATTAGAAATGATTTGAATTGTTTTATTCCTCTTTGTAATATCCACCAGACCCATTTGCCTTATTCTCACTTAAAGGGTATGTTCCACCCTTAAATGTAATTTTTATATGTTGTTCCTCCATGTCTCCCAGCCCCAACCGCATATTTTTATTTTCAAAAAGCTCCCCAAACTCTTACTTTTCTCTCCTCTTTCTCCGCTGTGCTCCCGGCCCTCTGCTTGTGAGGAACGCCAGCAGAGGGGCGGGGGACCGCAGGTCACGTCTGTGATTGGCTGAGCGGCAGCCAATCACGGACGCGGCTGCCGGTCATTCAGTGCAGCGGAGGAAGAGGAGAGGTAAGTAAAGAGTTTGGGGAGCTTTTTGAAAATAAAAAATATGCGGGTTGGGGCTGGGAGACATGGAGGAACCAACATTAAAAATTACATTTAAGGGTGGACATACCCTTTAATGAGAATAAGGCAAATGGGTCTGGTGGATATTACAAGAGGAATAAAACAATTCAAATCATTTCTAAATTCTCTTGACCGAGCAGTTGTGAAAGTTATATATTAAAGGGGTTTTATGCTAGGGGGAGAGCGGGGGGTAGTCCTGAAGTAAGAACGGAGGGGGAGGAGGGAGGGGGAGGGAGGGGGGAGAAGGGCTGCAGTACGCATGGCAAATATCTACCGGAGGCAAGGTAGCAGGCAGAGCCCTATATGGACTCTGCTAGCCTCCTGGTGGGCAGTTTTTGGGACTTGGGGGGACTTGGATTTATAAAAGTGAAGGTTCCTAGAAGTACAAAACCACGTAATACGGTAGATCAATGAACAACAATGCAACTGGCGGAGTTTATTGACAGCTGTCAAGTGGTTGGTCTATCAAATCATATTGGAACCAGGGTGAAAATCAGAAATCACATCATAATGGAAAGGAAACTGAACACTGGCCCACCAGCATACCAGGGAAATCCCTAAGTCAATCGAAGGGCATGTTCACCCTTAAAACAAAAAACTGGTGATTTGTCAGTTATCTGCCCACAACCTCAACTGCTATTTTTACAAGTTTATTACATGTATTTGTAACCAGATATTTAATGATCTATAAGTTCTATTCCTTTCTGGTAAATGTATCTGCCTCCTCCCTCGACTCAATGAGCTTTTTATATGCTTGAGCATGTGCAGAGGAGGCAGCAGGTGAAAGAGCAGTCAATCATTGGCTGTGATGTCAGCAGCCAGAGCCTTGATTGACTGCATGGAGGGAGGAGCCAGCTTACTCTGTAAATGCTTGTTCGATGTGCACGATTGAGCATTTCGGACGATATTCAGTCCGTGTATGGGCACATTATTGGCCAAAACAGCCGCTCGTTCTGTGATCCACTACGGCCATTTCAGGTGATAAAGTACCCATACATGGGCCGATTATCGGCCGAAACGCTCCTTTGTACACATCGTGCGTCGCGGGTACACACATATATACTGATAGTAAACAATGGTATTCCCCACAGTAGGTGAGAAGCACTTCGGTCACCTCTATTTATGCTTCCATCCTTTGAACAGCATAATATAAACCAAAGTTCTTTTATATATCAAAGTGATAGAGGTAACACTCAAGCAACAGGCAGTTTAACTGCAACCGGCGTGTTTATTTACATGTGCAACACAACATGTTTCAAGCCTCACAGGGCCCTTTCTCAAGTACTGATATGTTGTAAGTGTGATAAAGTGGTTAGATTGTAAGCTCTTCAGGGCAGGGACAGATATGTTCTCCCTGTACTGTGTGGGTTTCCTCCAGACAATTCAGTTTCGCCACAACCATAAAGACATACTGATAGGTTGTGTGTGTGATATAGTGATTAGATTGTAAGCTCTTCAGGGCAGGGACAGGTGTGAATTGATGTACAACACTGTAGAATATGTTGTGCTATATAAGTAAGAAAGTTCCCATACATGGGCCGATCATCGGCCGAAATGCTGGTTTGTACAAATCCTGCGTCGCGGGTTGGCACCTGTGATCGCACGTGTGTACAAACCTTAATAGTGGGGACAATAATTATCCTTAAAATGAAAAGTAGTTCAGGACTAACCTGGCAAAAGAAAACTGTAGGTGCTGAATTAGGAATAATCAATCCGACCTCCCCCAATTACTAATAGTGAAGTCATTTTATAAAGTATAGTTATCCACACTGCAGTGTGTCCCAGCGCATCAGAAGCATGTTGCCCTATCGGAGCAAATTTAATTGTTCAAATAAATGCAGTTTAGTGGATTGCAGCATAACACACAGAAGCACACCTAGTGTGGCCACAATAATTGCCTAAAACCAGTGTGTGCTTTTTAACGTGCAATCGGGTGGCAATCTCTATTGGATCGCACATTAAAACGTGGCAGTGTGGCCTAGTTCTTAGATAGTGATGTAGAATAACAAAGGGCAAGTTATCAAAACCTAAAGAGTGAGGCAGACCTTGTGAATTAGGGATGGCTACCTTCCAACCTTCCATCTGGGCCCTCTGCCCTTGGTGGCCCAGATCCAACACTCTCCATCTTTCCTGACACTAGCCCGAACGCGACAATAAAAGAAGTTAGCAGCACTAAATTTCTTGGTCATAACGAAATATCTTTTCCCTGTGAGAAGCCAATCACGTGGTAGTGTTCATGACAATCACAGATGCTTTTATCCCGGGAAACTCAGCCCTAATAAAATGGAATAAGTGTTTAGCTGTCACGCTTGCTCCGGTGGAATTGAAATGACAGTGAAACAGCTGACGGTATCTGTTCACAGGAAGGCTCAGAATCTGATCAGTGGCTCTCTGGTTAGCACTGATGCCTTGAAGATCTAGATCCATGGATTTACATTTTTTCTATGCACGATCTGCATGGAGTTTGTATGTTCTCCTTTACTTGGATGAGTTTTCTTTAGACCATAAATACTTATAATAAAAAAAACATCCAATGGACCTGGGTTATTAATTTATCTTTTTTTAAAAGTAGTAGTAGAGAATTGTACCGTGTTAGCCATTGATGGAAGTAGTAGTAGAGAATTGTACCGTGTTAGCCATTGATGGAAGTAGTAGTAGAGAATTGTACCGTGTTAGCCATTGATGAAAGTAGTAGTAGAGCATTGTACCGTGTTAGCCATTGACGAAAGTAGTAGTAGAGTATTGTACCGTGTTAGCCATTGATGAAAGTAGTAGTAGAGAATTGTACCGTGTTAGCCATTGATGAAAGTAGTAGTAGAGAATTGTACTGTGTTAGCCATTGATGAAAGTAGTAGTAGAGAATTGTACCGTGTTAGCCATTGATGGAAGTAGTACTAGAGAATTGTACCGTGTTAGCCATTGATGAAAGTAGAGACATCTTGGATATAAAATAACACTTTTCAAAATGACTGAAAAAACACTTCCATTCACCTATAGGGATATATGTAATGAAACTATAAGAACATTAAATGTAAAAACACACCAACCCACACATAGACATAATAGACCTACACACACACAAACCTACACATTCATATCCACGTGCACTTTAGAATCAACACACGTGCACAAACATACCATATACACATTGACATGCACTTTTTAATTAACACACGTGCACAAACACACCATATACACATTCACGTGCACTTTATAATTAACATACGTGCACAAACACACCATGTACACATTCCCATGCACTTTATAACACACATGCACAAACACATTCACATGCACACGTGCACCAACACCATATACACATTCACATGCACTTTATAATTATCACACGTGCACAAACACACCATATACACATTCACATGCACTTTACAACACACGTGCACAAACACATTCACATGCACACGTGCACAAACACACCATATACACATTCACATGCACTTTATAATTAACACACGTGCACAAAGGACGATATTCAGTCCGTGTATGGGCACATTATTGGCCAAAACAGCCGCTCGTTCTGTGATCCACTACGGCCATTTCAGGCGATAAAGTACCCATACATGGGCCGATTATCGGCCGAAACGCTCCTTTGTACACATCGTGCGTCGCGGGTACACACATATATACTGATAGTAAACAATGGTATTCCCCACAGTAGGTGAGAAGCACTTCGGTCACCTCTATTTATGCTTCCATCCTTTGAACAGCATAATATAAACCAAAGTTCTTTTATATATCAAAGTGATAGAGGTAACACTCAAGCAACAGGCAGTTTAACTGCAACCGGCGTGTTTATTTACATGTGCAACACAACATGTTTCAAGCCTCACAGGGCCCTTTCTCAAGTACTGATATGTTGTAAGTGTGATAAAGTGGTTAGATTGTAAGCTCTTCAGGGCAGGGACAGATATGTTCTCCCACTACTGTGTGGGTTTCCTCCAGACAATTCAGTTTCGCCACAACCATAAAGACATACTGATAGGTTGTGTGTGTGATATAGTGATTAGATTGTAAGCTCTTCAGGGCAGGGACAGGTGTGAATTGATGTACAACACTGTAGAATATGTTGTGCTATATAAGTAAGAAAGTTCCCATACATGGGCCGATCATCGGCCGAAATGCTGGTTTGTACAAATCCTGCGTCGCGGGTTGGCACCTGTGATCGCACGTGTGTACAAACCTTAATAGTGGGGACAATAATTATCCTTAAAATGAAAAGTAGTTCAGGACTAACCTGGCAAAAGAAAACTGTAGGTGCTGAATTAGGAATAATCAATCCGACCTCCCCCAATTACTAATAGTAAAGTCATTTTATAAAGTATAGTTATCCACACTGCAGTGTGTCCCAGCGCATCAGAAGCATGTTGCCCTATCGGAGCAAATTTAATTGTTCAAATAAATGCAGTTTAGTGGATTGCAGCATAACACACAGAAGCACACCTAGTGTGGCCACAATAATTGCCTAAAACCAGTGTGTGCTTTTTAACGTGCAATCGGGTGGCAATCTCTATTGGATCGCACATTAAAACGTGGCAGTGTGGCCTAGTTCTTAGATAGTGATGTAGAATAACAAAGGGCAAGTTATCAAAACCTAAAGAGTGAGGCAGACCTTGTAAATTAGGGATGGCTACCTTCCAACCTTCCATCTGGGCCCTCTGCCCTTGGTGGCCCAGATCCAACACCCTCCATCTTTCCTGACACTAGCCCGAACGCGACAATAAAAGAAGTTAGCAGCACTAAATTTCTTGGTCATAACGAAATATCTTTTCCCTGTGAGAAGCCAATCACGTGGTAGTGTTCATGACAATCACAGATGCTTTTATCCCGGGAAACTCAGCCCTAATAAAATGGAATAAGTGTTTAGCTGTCACGCTTGCTCCGGTGGAATTGAAATGACAGTGAAACAGCTGACGGTATCTGTTCACAGGAAGGCTCAGAATCTGATCAGTGGCTCTCTGGTTAGCACTGATGCCTTGAAGATCTAGATCCATGGGTTTACATTTTTTCTATGCACGATCTGCATGGAGTTTGTATGTTCTCCTTTACTTGGATGAGTTTTCTTTAGACCATAAATACTTATAATAAAAAAAACATCCAATGGACCTGGGTTATTAATTTATCTTTTTTTAAAAGTAGTAGTAGAGAATTGTACCGTGTTAGCCATTGATGGAAGTAGTAGTAGAGAATTGTACCGTGTTAGCCATTGATGGAAGTAGTAGTAGAGAATTGTACCGTGTTAGCCATTGATGAAAGTAGTAGTAGAGCATTGTACCGTGTTAGCCATTGACGAAAGTAGTAGTAGAGTATTGTACCGTGTTAGCCATTGATGAAAGTAGTAGTAGAGAATTGTACCGTGTTAGCCATTGATGAAAGTAGTAGTAGAGAATTGTACTGTGTTAGCCATTGATGAAAGTAGTAGTAGAGAATTGTACCGTGTTAGCCATTGATGGAAGTAGTACTAGAGAATTGTACCGTGTTAGCCATTGATGAAAGTAGAGACATCTTGGATATAAAATAACACTTTTCAAAATGACTGAAAAAACACTTCCATTCACCTATAGGGATATATGTAATGAAACTATAAGAACATTAAATGTAAAAACACACCAACCCACACATAGACATAATAGACCTACACACACACAAACCTACACATTCATATCCACGTGCACTTTAGAATCAACACACGTGCACAAACATACCATATACACATTGACATGCACTTTTTAATTAACACACGTGCACAAACACACCATATACACATTCACGTGCACTTTATAATTAACATACGTGCACAAACACACCATGTACACATTCCCATGCACTTTATAACACACATGCACAAACACATTCACATGCACACGTGCACCAACACCATATACACATTCACATGCACTTTATAATTATCACACGTGCACAAACACACCATATACACATTCACATGCACTTTACAACACACGTGCACAAACACATTCACATGCACACGTGCACAAACACACCATATACACATTCACATGCACTTTATAATTAACACACGTGCACAAAGGACGATATTCAGTCCGTGTATGGGCACATTATTGGCCAAAACAGCCACTCGTTCTGTGATCCACTACGGCCATTTCAGGTGATAAAGTACCCATACATGGGCCGATTATCGGCCGAAACGCTCCTTTGTACACATCGTGCGTCGCGGGTACACACATATATACTGATAGTAAACAATGGTATTCCCCACAGTAGGTGAGAAGCACTTCGGTCACCTCTATTTATGCTTCCATCCTTTGAACAGCATAATATAAACCAAAGTTCTTTTATATATCAAAGTGATAGAGGTAACACTCAAGCAACAGGCAGTTTAACTGCAACCGGCGTGTTTATTTACATGTGCAACACAACATGTTTCAAGCCTCACAGGGCCCTTTCTCAAGTACTGATATGTTGTAAGTGTGATAAAGTGGTTAGATTGTAAGCTCTTCAGGGCAGGGACAGATATGTTCTCCCTGTACTGTGTGGGTTTCCTCCAGACAATTCAGTTTCGCCACAACCATAAAGACATACTGATAGGTTGTGTGTGTGATATAGTGATTAGATTGTAAGCTCTTCAGGGCAGGGACAGGTGTGAATTGATGTACAACACTGTAGAATATGTTGTGCTATATAAGTAAGAAAGTTCCCATACATGGGCCGATCATCGGCCGAAATGCTGGTTTGTACAAATCCTGCGTCGCGGGTTGGCACCTGTGATCGCACGTGTGTACAAACCTTAATAGTGGGGACAATAATTATCCTTAAAATGAAAAGTAGTTCAGGACTAACCTGGCAAAAGAAAACTGTAGGTGCTGAATTAGGAATAATCAATCCGACCTCCCCCAATTACTAATAGTGAAGTCATTTTATAAAGTATAGTTATCCACACTGCAGTGTGTCCCAGCGCATCAGAAGCATGTTGCCCTATCGGAGCAAATTTAATTGTTCAAATAAATGCAGTTTAGTGGATTGCAGCATAACACACAGAAGCACACCTAGTGTGGCCACAATAATTGCCTAAAACCAGTGTGTGCTTTTTAACGTGCAATCGGGTGGCAATCTCTATTGGATCGCACATTAAAACGTGGCAGTGTGGCCTAGTTCTTAGATAGTGATGTAGAATAACAAAGGGCAAGTTATCAAAACCTAAAGAGTGAGGCAGACCTTGTGAATTAGGGATGGCTACCTTCCAACCTTCCATCTGGGCCCTCTGCCCTTGGTGGCCCAGATCCAACACTCTCCATCTTTCCTGACACTAGCCCGAACGCGACAATAAAAGAAGTTAGCAGCACTAAATTTCTTGGTCATAACGAAATATCTTTTCCCTGTGAGAAGCCAATCACGTGGTAGTGTTCATGACAATCACAGATGCTTTTATCCCGGGAAACTCAGCCCTAATAAAATGGAATAAGTGTTTAGCTGTCACGCTTGCTCCGGTGGAATTGAAATGACAGTGAAACAGCTGACGGTATCTGTTCACAGGAAGGCTCAGAATCTGATCAGTGGCTCTCTGGTTAGCACTGATGCCTTGAAGATCTAGATCCATGGATTTACATTTTTTCTATGCACGATCTGCATGGAGTTTGTATGTTCTCCTTTACTTGGATGAGTTTTCTTTAGACCATAAATACTTATAATAAAAAAAACATCCAATGGACCTGGGTTATTAATTTATCTTTTTTTAAAAGTAGTAGTAGAGAATTGTACCGTGTTAGCCATTGATGGAAGTAGTAGTAGAGAATTGTACCGTGTTAGCCATTGATGGAAGTAGTAGTAGAGAATTGTACCGTGTTAGCCATTGATGAAAGTAGTAGTAGAGCATTGTACCGTGTTAGCCATTGACGAAAGTAGTAGTAGAGTATTGTACCGTGTTAGCCATTGATGAAAGTAGTAGTAGAGAATTGTACCGTGTTAGCCATTGATGAAAGTAGTAGTAGAGAATTGTACTGTGTTAGCCATTGATGAAAGTAGTAGTAGAGAATTGTACCGTGTTAGCCATTGATGGAAGTAGTACTAGAGAATTGTACCGTGTTAGCCATTGATGAAAGTAGAGACATCTTGGATATAAAATAACACTTTTCAAAATGACTGAAAAAACACTTCCATTCACCTATAGGGATATATGTAATGAAACTATAAGAACATTAAATGTAAAAACACACCAACCCACACATAGACATAATAGACCTACACACACACAAACCTACACATTCATATCCACGTGCACTTTAGAATCAACACACGTGCACAAACATACCATATACACATTGACATGCACTTTTTAATTAACACACGTGCACAAACACACCATATACACATTCACGTGCACTTTATAATTAACATACGTGCACAAACACACCATGTACACATTCCCATGCACTTTATAACACACATGCACAAACACATTCACATGCACACGTGCACCAACACCATATACACATTCACATGCACTTTATAATTATCACACGTGCACAAACACACCATATACACATTCACATGCACTTTACAACACACGTGCACAAACACATTCACATGCACACGTGCACAAACACACCATATACACATTCACATGCACTTTATAATTAACACACGTGCACAAACACACCATATACACATTCACATGCACTTTATAATTAACACACGTGCACAAACACACCATATACCATTCACATGCACTTTATAATACACGTGCACAAAACAATTCACATGCACGCAATCCCCACAAACACACCATATACACATTCACATGCACTTTATAATTAACACACGTGCACAAACACACATATACACATTCACATGCACTTTATTATTAACACACGTGCACAAACACACCATATACACATTCACGTGCACTTTATAATTAACACACGTGCACAAACACACCATATACACATTCACATGCACTTTATAATAAAACAGCTGCACAAACACACCATATACACATTCACATGCACTTTATAATTAACACACGTGCACAAACACACATATACACACACATGCACTTTATAATTACAAACGTGCACAAACACACCATATACACATTCACGTGCACTTTATAATTAACACACGTGCACAAACACACCATATACACATTCACATGCACTTTATAATTAACACACGTGCACAAACACACCATATACACATTCACGTGCACTTTATATTACACAACGTGCAAAAACACACCATATACACATTCACATGCACTTTATAATTAACACACGTGCACAACACACACCATATACACATTCACATGCCACTTATAATTAACACACGTGCACAAACACACCACCATACACATTCACATGCACTTTATAATTAAACACGTGCACAAACACACACATATACACATCATGTGCACTTTATAATTAACACACAGCTGCACAAAAACACACCATATACACATTCACATGCACTTTATAATTAACACACGTGCACACACCAACACCATATACACATTCACATGCACTTTATAATTAACACACGTGCACAAACACACCATATACACACACATTGCCATTTATAATTAACACACGTGCACAAACACACCATATACACATTCACGTGCACTTTATAATTAACACACGTGCCACACACACACATAACACATCACTGCATTTATAATTAACACACGTGCACAAACACACCATATACACATTCACATGCACTTTATAATTAACACACGTGCACAAACACACCATATACACATTCACATGCACTTTATAATTAACACACGTGCACAAACACACCATATACACATTCAAGATGCACTTTATAATTAACACACGTGCACAAACACACCATATACACATTCACATGCACTTTATAATTAACACAAACACATTAGGCTGGGTACACACAGCAGATATTCACAGCCGACCAAGCATAGTGGCGTGTTGATCGTCGGTCAGCCGGACAAACGGGCGATCGCAATTGTCAGTAAATCACCGGCTGATCGCGTGGTTCCCTAGTGGGGCGCACTTGTCGTTGTGGAATTGTCGGCTGCGGCCACTGTTGCCATGACAACAGTCATTTTTCCCGGCTGAGCAACTCCCTCACAGCGAACACTCAGTTGGGACAAAAACTCGTACAGTGTGTACCCAGCCTTACATACTACTTCAATGTCTATATTATAGGGTAACTCCTTAAATTGCATTACACCCAAAACCCTAGGGGGACCTGACACACCGTTTCTGATCAGCCGTCTGAGTGCAGCAGTGCCTACACCCATACTTTCCTGGATTCCCTACGTTTATGAGTGTTGAGCCATGCGTAGGGACAGATAAGTATAAATGTGTTAATACAACAGACTCCCTTTACATGTGTATGCATACTTTAATTAGGTTACATTTAAACCACTTTATATCATTCTTGCTGTGTGCCCAAGATGCTGCTATTGTATGATCATGTGTGTGTATACATACTACAATAAAGGGACGATAAATTAATTGAGTGCTGCAGATTTTCTTTTCTCTTTTGGCCTTTTCTATATTTGATCTCTATTGTCCAGCACCTCCCCTATTACATTAAATATTGTCTAGGGTCAACTAGTGCCATACCTTATATTCTATTTTGTATACGAATCTCCAATGTCTGTATTATAAATTGCATTACACCCCAAAACCCCAGATGCGTTTTATTCTTTACTGCATCCAACGCTCCCACAATGAGTTTATGAACTTACAGAGCATGGATCCTCCCAGTCTTCTCTCCTCTTCAGGGTAATGCCTGTCAGCCATGGCTGCAATGGTGATGTCATGGCCGATATATACGTGTGATAAAGTGATTAGATGTAAGCTCTTCAGGGCAGGGACAGATATGTTCTCCCTGTACTGTGTGGTTTCTCCAGACACTCCGGATTCCCCACAACCATAAAGACATACTGATAGGGTGTGTGTGATAAAGTGATTAGATTGTAAGCTCTAAGGGCAGGGACAGGTGTGAATGGATTTATAAGGGCTAGGCCCCACTACAACGCACTAAATCGCGCACGCAATCGTGAGCGTTATGCACGCGGTTGGTGCGTCATTCTTGTGCGTTTCGTTTGCGCGTGCGTTTTGCGCATGCGATTTTGCATTTTCCGTTATGGCAACGCATGCGTTAACACACCAAAAATGGTGACGCATGCGTTACCAAAACGGAAACGGATGCGCAATACATGCGCATGGGAAATCGCGGGGATTTTTGCGTTCCCGCCGATTTCCATTATAACCAAAACGCATGCGCAAACGCTTAAAAAAACCGCGTAAGTGGGGCCTAGCCCTAACACTGTAGAATATGTTGTGCTATAGAAGAAAATAAATATGAATAAGGACAATTTGTCTTGGTGCCTTACTAAAACGTGTTACATATTTATCAACAGACTCTGCCACACTAGATCTTGGTGCTTAGGCACCTGAACATCTTATTTATTTTGATAAATTTAAGGAAATTGCAGTCTTACACACTGTGATAAATACATAATTAAGAATTGTATTTGAAGTGTAACTTTGCCATCTGCAGACCTAAATACAGAATTTCAGTCATTTTTCATTTATCTGCATGCAGATCTGTCGCCACCTTCTGGTTATAGAGGAAAACACAGTGACTAACCAAGCTGCCCCATTCATTCTTTCAGCTACTAATAGAAGAATTTTTTAATGACTTTATTGTCATTTAAATAGTTTGACACTGATTGTCAATCTTCTAGTATATCTGTTTGTTCTCCCAGATAAGATCAAAACCAAGAAAATAGGAAAATTTTGGCCTTTAGTGTTAAAATGTGCAGCGTATCCTAAACTAAGGAGCATATTTATAAAAGTCTGTTAATTTCAGACTTCATAGCGAAAAAAATCATTATTACCTCCATATTTATAAAGGCAGTCATTATCAGTGAGGAAAGTCCCACGAGGTGATGTGCGGCGGAAATTTAAACTCTTTTCCTAGGCCAAAATTTTCCTATTTTTTAAACTTAACTTGTTTGGTGGCCACAATTCCCCTTTAAGACAATCAGGATTATTCAATAAAAGTTCTTATTGTTAAAAATGGTGCTAATTTTTCCCCAGCCAATCAAATGTTAGCTTTCAAATGTTAAATAATATCTGATTGGTTGGGGCAAAATCAGCTCCATTTTTAACGATAAGAACTTTTATTGAATCTCCCTGAATATGTGGCCAACTCTACACAAGTGTGTGGATTCCCAGTGCTGCAGACTAGCTAGATACATCAGTATATTAATGTAATGTACAGTTAACATGGAGTAAACCACAGATTATTTCAATACAACAGCACCACCTACTGGATTCTACTGAATGATCTACTGAAAAAATAAATTAGAAATAAACATTTTTAGGTTTTAGTTCTTTGTACAGTGTTATTAACAGTTTATTTTACAGCTTAAGGTAGGGGGGCAGGTACCAGGTACTTACCCCTTATAGCCAGGTCAGTGACTACACACTCTATGTAAATAATGTTTGCACTAGAATTTTAAGTTTTGCTAGCTGGGTTAAAATAGAATAAAGAGGCTAATACCCCCCCCCCCCCATGTTTAACGGCTATAAGAATAACATTAGAGATGTGTAAATCTTTAGAATCTATTGATATAACACAAAATATTCAATTTAACGAACTAGTGTTGGATGTTGGATAATTGCTGAAAAAACTTTACCCCCATTTCTTTTATCGGAAGAGTCCATTTAAAGTCATTTAGTTACCAAAATTGAGATGAGACAAATAATCAACTGAGCATGCTCCTCCCAGTGGGAAGGCATAGGGAAAAACGAGTAACAGATAGCAAAGAGGCAATATATATGATAAGCTACGTAATGTATTAATTTGTCTGAGAATCATTAGTGTCCTCCTGGTAACAGCAGAGCCATTTTGGAAAAAATGTCACCAAAGTTTTGTGAAGCTTATTGTTCTGATAGACAAGTAATAGTGAATGGACAGATGGGTAGGATCCAATGAACATTGTACATAAGCAGCCCCCGATGCTTTCAGGAGATAGGACTCTTGCCTGGTACAGATTGAAAAACAAAACAAAAATAGTATAAAAAAGGAAAAAGTTGGCGACAGCCTTGGCTGCCCCATAATGAGCCTCCAGTGATGGTTTCTTGAAGCTCGACTGTTCCTGTTTCTTCATTTTAATTGTGTGTTTCCAAAGGGACATTACCACCAACCAGGCAGCCACGCTGAAGATGAGAAATGGGAAAATAGATCCCACAGAGGAAATTTCCAAAAGGAGCACCGTATTGGTGGAAGAGAATGGCATTGCTGATTGTATCCCTCGGGAGCTATTCTGACTGGAGGCGCGGTCAAAAACGCCTCCGTACAATATGGGCAAGCTGGAGACCAATGACATGACAATGCTGATGACAAAAAAGACCGGTAGACAGCGGTCAAAGTTCCTTTTAAAAAATACAAAAACACGGTTCTGGATGTCAACAATGCGAATGCAGTAGAAGACACAAAGCCACGTGGCAAACCACAAGCTGGTATTGTTAAATACCAGGAATAAGGAAAGGATTGACGTGGCACCAAGGGAACTTTGTAAAAAGTTCATTAAGTATGAAATGAATAAAACCCATAGGAAGGCAAAGCGGGAAAGACCAAGGCCAATCAGCAGGTAATCACAGGAGCCCAAATGTCCATGAGACATGAGGTCCAGCAGATTTTTTAGAACCATGAATCCATTGGCCAAACTTCCTAAAAGGGTCTCAAAGACTATGATGCCCATTGAAACTGACTGATAGGAATTAGAGGGTGCCTGGTCTGATGTCTGGCTTGATGAGTGGTTGAAATTCTCCATTGTTGTAACTATGAAGACATTAAATATCCAACTGTCAGTCACTCTAGGCGATTTCCTTTTACTCGACGTCTTTATGGACCTTTCTCCTGCTGATCCAGAGCTTTGCCTGTCTATAACCTGCTCCTCACCAGCTATTTCAACCTAGACAGGAACTCGGAATCGTCAGCGTGACACATGCAAATGTCACACATTAGTGATGAAAGACGAATATTCTTAATCCGTTTGCAAATGTAGCGTTTTACATGCCGTGCGCCTTCTTGCAAATATCAAATGAGACAGTTCCATTACAAACGTCCACTTTGTGTAGATGAAAGTTTCCATCCCGATATTGCACGGCTGTCGGATTGTGTATGGTGGATCGCTTGATATTTTGCTTTGATATGGGCACCTACCCATAAGGATTGGGCCTACCCCAAGATAAAGAGCTGTTAAAGGGTAGCCAATGTGGTAGCCAATGTTCTCTAGCTGTCAGAGAGTCCAGGGAAGCCTGTTTGCGAAGAAATATTAAGGGGTCACTACACTCACTCAAACAACTTTACATTATCCGAAACTATAGCTTGAGAGAAGTAAAATGGTGGTACTCACATATTTATCTGTGCTTGCTTTGTCATTAAATTATTAATGTTTAGTGAGTGCTCCTAACTGTGCCCACCCTCTCTTATTCACTGCCTCCTTGTAGTGTCTGCGACACTTATAAGTTCTGCACAGCCTTACCATGGACACTGCTCTGCTTACACCCCCTTCCACCTTCTTTTCTCTGCTGATTATCTTAATTCTTGCAGAAAGTGTGCTGGCAGGAAGCCAAAAATCCTAGTAAGAGGTCAGGGATGGGGAACATATAATTTCTGCTTCTGGAGTAACAGGTCTTTCCCTGTCAATGCTGTGATTTCAAATGATGATTTCTCAATAGCTACAGCTCAGATTTAATTACATACTTCCCAACCATCTCGCGAGATTCTCCCTCAATAGGAAGAGAATCCTGCTGTCCTGTGTCACTGAAAAAAAATCCGCTGCCGCTCTGCTAATACAGATAATGACATGTTCTATTCTGTTCTGGCAAATGTATCTGCCTCCTCCCTCTGCTCTTTAAACTTTAAATAGGCTTGAGCATGTACAGAGCAGGCAGTGGGTGAAACAGCAGTCAATTATTGATTGTGATGTCATCAATCATAGCCTTGATTAACTGCATAAAGGGAGGAGCCAGCTTATAATTATACTTAAAGGGAAAGTTCAGTGGAAAATATCATTATTTTTCAAAATTCTTAGTTTATATTATGTATACCTAGTTATTCTACATATTTTCTTACATTTTGAAAAATGAGATGAATTTATACCCCTTGCAATTCCCTGCTGTTGACATTAGTGAGCTGACATTTCATATTCTGTAATCAGGATGTACCACATCCTTGGAATGTTCCTAACAGTAATTGCTACTGATTGGCTGTTGGGTGGGTCAAACATGCTCAGATCTCTACTGAGCAACTGAATCAACCCAGGTGCTGGGTCAAGGGCAAGACCATAACGGTCTCTATTAGGGGTCCTGCAAACAGGAAGTCAGTATTTCAGTTGCAGTTATTTATACTCAGACACAATGCTGAATGGGCAGATTAAGGTCCTTGGGATGGAAAAATATGTATTTGCACTCAATATGAATAAATATGCATTCAGCACATAATTAGATGTATTATTAACAAGATATTTAAAGGGGAATCCCTTTAAATATCTCATTAATAATACATCTAATTATGTGCTGAAAATATTAGTTGGGTGTGGGGGCCGTTAACCGACATGTGACGATTTTTTTAGACATGCCCTTTAAATGTATCTGAAAAGCAGACTTGAATAGGTAACACGGAAATGAATGCCAGCGTTTGTAGGATTTAGCTGCATGTCTGTTTCTTGATTCCTGTTAAAAGAATAAAACACATACGTGGCTATGTTAATAATAAAAGGCAACAGTGTGACAATGACCTGTAATGTATATAAATCGGATAAGGAAAACACTGTTATGTCACAGACCATGTGACCCTGTATTACAGAATATGTAATATGAATGAATAAGGACCATACGAACTAGGTGCACATGGCTCTTGGCCTATTTATTACATCATACTGGGTGAATAACAATGTACTGGTGTGGGGGGCAGGTATCTCCTTCCTTCATCTGGTGTGACTGTTTGGGCTTCTTATGCCCCAGTGAAAAACATATATAATGCATATGGATCTCTATTAGTACTTTGTAGTGCCGCCTCCCTAATGAGGCAGGGTGAAGCACGTTACAGAGCAGCACCCTGTAGGGAGGCAGCAGTTTTGATGCCAAAAAAAGAAAAAGAGGTATAGACTGGCACGTATCACTGTATTCCTTGGATAGGCCAGAGGGATAGACTGTCACGTATCACTGTATTCCTTGGATAGGCCAGAGGGATAGACTGTCACGTATCACTGTATTCCTTGGATAGGACAGAGGTATAGACTGGCACGTATCACTGTATCCTTCAATAGGACAGGGGTATAGACTGGCACGTATCACTGTATTCCTTGGATAGGACAGAGGTATAGACTGGCACGTATCACTGTATCCCTCGATAGGACAGGGGTATAGACTGGCACGTATCACTGTATTCCTCGATAGGACAGGGGTATAGACTGGCACGTATCACTGTATCCCTCGATAGGACAGGGGTATAGACTGGCACGTATCACTGTATCCCTCGATAGGACAGGGGTATAGACTGGCACGTATCACTGTATTCCTTGGATAGGACAGGGGTATAGACTGGCACGTATCACTGTATCCCTCGATAGTGAATTCTATGTGTGTTGAACGTACATGCAGGGAGATGGTGAATTCTATGTGTGTGAACGTACTATAGGCAGAGATGGTGAATTCTCTGTGTGAAAACTTAATATAGAGGAGATGGTAATTCTCTGTGGGTAGAATGACTATAACAGAGATAGTGAAATTCTCTGTGTGTGAACGTTACTATAGCAGGAGATGGTGAATTCTCGTGGTGAACGTACTCTAGCAGGAGATGGGGATTCTCTGTGGGTGAACGTACTCAGCAGGAGATGGTGAATTCTCTGTTGTGTTGAACGGACTATAGCAGGAGAGGTGAATTCTCTGGGTGTGAACGTACTATAGCAGGAGATGGTGAATTTCTCGTGTAGTGACTATCTAGCAGGAGATGGTGTGATTATCTGTGTGTGAAACGTACCTCTAGCAGGAGATGGTGAATTTATCTGTGTGTGAACGTACTATAGCAGGAGATGGTGAATTCTCTGTGTGTGAACGTATATAGCAGGAGATGGGGAATTCTCTGTGTGTGAAACGTGTACTATAGCAGGAAGATGGGGGGAATATTCTGTGGGGTTGAACGTACTATAGCAGGAGATGGTTGAATTATTGTGTGTGAACATACTATAGCAGGAGATGGTGAATTCTCTGTGTGTGACACGTACTATAGATGGAGATGGTGAATCTCTGTGTTGTGAACGTACTATAGCAGAGATGGGGAATTCTCGGTGTGTGAACGTACTCTAGCAGGAGATGGTGAATTCTTGTGTGTGAACGTACTATAGCGGAGATGGTGAATTTCTGTGTGTGAAACGTACTATAGGCAGGAGATGGGGGAATTACTGTCTGTTGAACGACCTCTAGCAGGAGATGGTGAATTCTATGATGTGTGAACGTACTATAGCAGGAGATGGGGAATTCTGGGTGAACGCTACTCTAAGTCAGGAAGATTGGTGGATGTGAATTCTCTGTGTGTGAACATACTATCGCAGGAGATGGGAATCCTGTGGTGTTACTATAACAGAGTGGTGAAATTCTCTGTGTGTGAACGTACTATAACAGGAGATGGTGAATCTCTGTGTGGTGAAGTACATAGCAGGAGATGGGATTCTCTGGGTGTGAAACATACTTTAGCAGGAGATGGTGAATTCTCTGTCTGTGAACGTACTGAAGCACGGAGATGGTGAATTCTATGGTGTGAACGTACTATAGCAGGAGATGTGATTCTCTGTGTGTAAAACTTACTATAGCAAGGAGATGGTGAATTCTCTGTGTGTAAACGTAAACTATAACAGGAGATAGTGAATTTTGTGTGTGAACGTACTCTAGCAGGAGTGGTGATTCTCTGTGTAGTGAACGTACTCTAGAGGAAAGGGGGACATGGTGGTGAATTCTCGGTGTCCCTCGTGACCGTACTAAGCCGGAGGATGGTGAATTATCTGGGTGTGAACGTACTCTAGCAGGATGATGGTGAATTCTCTGATGTGTGAAGTCTATACAGAGTGGTGAATTCTCTGTGTTGTGAACTTACTATCGCAGGAGATGGTGAATGGTTGTGGTGAACGTTACTATAGCAGGAGATGGGGGACCTCTCAGTGTGTGAACGTACTATTAGCCAGAGAGATGGGGGGAATTCCAGGTGTGAACGTTACTATAGCAGGGGATGGTGAATTCTTGTGTGGTAAACGTGAAATAGCTAGGAGATGGGGACTTCTCTGTGTGTGAACGTACATAGGCAGGAGATGTTTTAGGGATTTCTCTGTGGGTGACCGTACTATAGCAGGAGATGTGATCTCTGTGTGTGAACGTACTATAGCAGGAGATGGGGATTCTCTGTGTGTGAAACGTACTATAGCAGGAGATGGTGAATTCTCTGTGTGTGAAACATAATATATGCAGGAGATGGGGCATCTCGGATTGTGTTGTACTATAAACAGGAGATGGTGTGAATTCTCTGTGTGTGAACGTACTATAAACAGGAGATGGTTGCATTTATCGTGTGTGTGAACGTACTAAGCAGGAGATGGTGATTCTCTGTGTGTGAACGCTACTAAGAAGGAGATGGTGAATTCTCTGTGGTGAACGTACTATAGCAGGAGATGTGAATTCTCTGTGGTGAACGTAAATATAGCAGAGATGGTGAATTCTCTGTGTGTGAACGTTATATGACAGGAGATGGTGAATTCTCTGTTGTGGAACGTACTATAGCAGGAGATGAGTGAATTGGTGGAATTCTCTGTTGTGTGAACGTACTATAGCAGGAGATGGTGAATCTCTGTGTGGTTGAACGTACTCTTAGCAGGAGAGGGGGAATTCTCTGGAGTGTGAACGTACTATAGCAGGGAGGATTGGTGAAGTCGTGTGTGAACGTACTATAGCTGGAGATGTGTGAATTTCTGTTTGTGAACGTACTATAGAGGAGAGATGGTGAATTCTCCTGTGTGGAACATACTATAGCAGGAGCATGCGAGGATGGTGAATTCTCGTGTTGTGAAAGTACTATATGGCAGGAGATGGGGAATTCTCTGTGTGTGAACGTACTATAGCTGGAGGGGAGATGGTTGAATTCTCTGTGTGTGAACATACTATAGCAGGAGATGTGAGATTTCTCTGTGTGTGAACATACTATAGCAGGAGAGGTGAATTCTCTGTGTGTGAACGACTATAACAGGAGAGGTGATTCTCTGTGTGTAACGTACATATAGCAGGAGATGTTGTGAATTCTCTGTCTGCGTGATAGTACTAGAGCAGGAGCAATGGTGAATTCTCTGTGGGTTGGAACGTTACATTAGCTGGATGGGAAGATGGTTGAATTCTCTGTGTGTGAAACGTCTATAGCAGGAGATGGTGAATTCTCTGTGTGTTGAACGTTACTATAGCAGGGATGGTGAAATTTATCTGTGTGTGAAACGTACTAGAGCAGGAGATGGGGAATTTCTCTGTGTGTGAACGTTACTATAGCAGGAGGGGATGGTGAATTCTCTTGGTTGAACGTACTATAGCAGGGAGATGGTGAATTCGTGTGTGTGAACGTAACTATAGGCTGGAGATGGGAATTCTCTGTGTGTAACAACGATAGCAGGAGAGGATTGTGAATTCTCGTGTTTGTGACATACTATAGCAGGAGGATGGTGAATTCTCTGTGGGTGAACGTTACATAGCAGGAGATGTTGTGAATTCTCTGTGGTGAACGTACTATAGCAGGAGATGGTGAATTCTTGTGTGTGAACGTACAGAGCAGGAGATGGTGATTCTCGTGTGTGAACGTACTTATAGACAGGACAGATGGTGAATTCTCGTGTGTGAACGCTACTATAGCAGGAGATGTGAATGTCTGCTGTGTGAACGTACTATAGCAGGAGATGGTGATATTCCGCTCTGTGTGAACGTACTATAGCAGGAGATGGTGAATTCCTGTGTGTGACGTACATAGCAGGAGATGGTGAATTCTCTGGTGTGAATGTAACTATAGAAGGAGATGGTGTGAATTCTCGTGGTTGAACGTCTAAGCAGGAGAGGTGTTTCTGTGTGTGAATGAAAAGTACTATAGCAGGAGAGGCGTGACTTCTCTGATGTGGGAACGTACTATAGCAGGAGATGGTGCATTCTCTGTGTGGGAACGTACTATAGAGGAGGATGGGAATGAATGTCGGTGGTGGTGAAGTTACTATAGCAGGAGAATGGTGAATTTCGGTGTGAACGTACTATAGCAGGAGATGGTGAATTCTCTGTGTGGGGGTTGTGAAACGACTAAGCAGGAGATGGTGAATTCTCGGTGTGTGAACCGTACTATAGCAGGAGATGGTGATTCTCAGTGTGAACGTACTATAACAGGAATGGTGAAATTCTATGTGGTGTGAACGTACTATAGCAGGGACGCACCTGAATTCTCTCGCGTGTGACAGTACTATGACAGGAGATGTGAATTCTGTGTGGTTGCACGTACTTATAGCAGGAGATGGTGAATTCTCTGTGGTGAACGTACCTCATGCAGGAGAGTGGTGAATTCTGTGTGTGAAGTACTGTTAGCGTTATTATCGCCGCCCCCCGGACGCTATAAACGACAGTGTGAATTCTCTGTATGTGTGAACGTACTTTTATGTATACGGAGATGGTGAATCTCTGGGTGAAGTACCCTTAGCAGGAGCAGTCCTCTGGTTGATTTTTATTCTCCGTGGAAGGTGTGACGTAACTATCGAGAGGAGATGGGAATTGTAGTGCTGTGTGTGAAACATAGATTTCAGCATGGTGATTCTGATGCCCTTTGGTGAATGTACTATGCATTTGTTTATTTTGTGTGTACCCTCGTGTGAAACGTACTATAGAAGGAGATCGTGTGACCCTTTTTCTTCTTTTTCTGTCTTCCCCCCCCCCACTTTTTTTGTTGTCATATGATTGTTGTTTTGTTTGTGACACTAGTAGACGGAGTAGATCTGTGAATTCTCTTTGTGTTGAACTACTATACAGGAGATGGTGAATTACTCTAGTGTGTGAACTACTATAGCAGGATCCGAGGTGGCCGAATTCTCTGTGTGTGAACTGTTACTCCTATAGCGGGGAGGGTGAATTCTCGTGTGTGAACTCTATTCTATAGCAGGAGGATCTGTGATATTCTCTGTGTGTGAACTACTATACGCAGGGATTTGTTATGGTGTACATCTCTTGGTTGTAAACGTACTAAGCAGGAGACTGGTGAATTCTCTGTGCCCTTCTGTGAACGTACTTAGTAATGAGGAGATGGGTGAATTCTCTGTTGTGTGAACGTTCACTTTTGATAGCAGGAGAGATTGGTGAATTCTCGTGTGTGAACTACTATACGATGGATGATGGTAGTGAATTCTCTGTGTACGTATATAGCGGGTGGGAATCGTGTGTGACGTTACTACGCAGGAGATGGTGATCCTTGATGTGAACTCCATAGGGAGATGTGAATCTTCTGTGAAGTACTATAGCAGGAGATGTGAATTTCTGTGTGTGAACAGTACTATAGCCGTTGAGAGATGGTGAATTCTCGTGTGTGAACGACTAAGCAGGTTAGATGGGGAAATTCTCTGCGGGTCGGTAACTGAGTGTACTGTGTGTGAACTATAGCAGGAGATGGTGAATTCTCGGTGTGAAGTATATAGCGGGAGATGTGAATTCTCTGTGTGAGACCGACATTATAAGCAGGAGATGGTGAATTTCTCTGTTGTGTGAACGAATATAGCGGCGATGGTTGAATTTTCGCTGTCGTGAAGTACTAAGCAGGAGATGGTGGAATTCTCTGTGTGTGAACGTACTATAGCTAGGAGATGGGAATTCTCCTGTGTTGTTGCAAGTAACTATAGCAGGGATGGTGAATTCTCTGTGTGTGAACGTAACTGATAGCAGGAGATGGTATGAATCGCTCGTGTGTGAACGTACTATAGCAGGAGATTGGGTGAGTGCAATTCTCTGGTGTGAACGTTTACTATAGCAGGAGATGTGTGAAATTCTATCTGTTGGAACGACTATGAGCAGGAGAGGGGTAATTCTCTGTGTGTGAACGGACTTATGCGGCGATGGTGAATTCTCTGTGGGTGATGTACTATAGCAGGACTGGGAATTCTCTGTGTGTGGGGGGAATAACATAGGCACAGTAAGGGGAGGAGGAGAGGTGAATTCTCTGTGTGTGAGACTACTATAGCAGGAATGGTGAATCTCTGTGGTGTGAACGTACTATAGCAGGAGATGGGGAACTCTGTGTGGTGAACGTACTATAGCAGGACGGATGGTGAATTGTCTGTGTGTGAACGTACTATAGCAGGAGTGGTGAGAATTCTCTGTGTGAACCGTACTATAGCAGGAGATGGTGAATTGTCGTTACTGTGTGTTGAACCACGTATATAGCAGGACAGATGTGAATTTCTCATCGTGTTTGTGACGTTACTATAGCAGGAGTGGTGAATTCTTGAGTGTGAAGTTACTATAGCAGGAGAGGGTGAATCTTGTGTGTGAACGAATATAGCAGGAGCTGGCGAATATCTCTGTGTGGACGTCTATAGCAGGAGATGGTGAATTCTTGTGTGTGAAGTTACTAACAGGAGCAGGGATGGTGAATTCGAATGTGTGAATTCCTTACTTAGACAGGAGATGGTGAATTCTCTGTGTGTGAACGTACTAGAGCAGGAGATGGGTGATGTGTCCTCTGCGTGAAACGTTATATTAACAGGAGATGGTGAATTATCTGGTGGTGACGTACTATAGCAGGAGATGGGATTTCTCGTGTGTGAACGTAACTATAGAGGAGATGGTCCTGAATTCTCTGTGTGTGAACGTACTATAGCAGGAGATGTGGAATTCTCGTTGAGCTCCAGGATGTGAATTACGGTGACTGCAACTATAGCGGAGATGGTGAATTCATGTGTGTGAACGTACTATAGCAGGTGCGATGGTGATTCTCTGGTGAAGTAAGTGTGATCTTTGTGAAGATAACAAGTAGACTCTAAGTCTAAAGGAGGATGGTGAATTCTCGTGTGTGAACGTACTAAAGCAGGAGATGGTAATCTTGTGTGTGAAAGTACTATAGCAGGAGATGGTGAATTTCTGTGGTTTGAACGTACTATAGCAGGAGATGGTGATCTATTAGTTAACGTCATCAGATGGAATTCGGTGGGAACGTACTTAGCAGGAGATGTGAATTCTGTGTGTGAACGTTACTAACAGGGAGATGGTGATTCTCTGTGTGTTGACGTATTACTAGACAGAGATGGTGATGTCTCTGTGTGTGACGTACTATAGCAGGAGACGGTGAATTCTGTCGCTGTGACCGTACATAGCAGGAGATGGTGAATTCTCTGTTGTGGCGGTCGAAACGGAGGTAATCCTGTTAATACTAGCAGGAGATGGTGAATTATCTGGGGAGTAACACAACAGGAGAGGTGAATTCTCTGTGGGTGAACGTACTATAGCAGGAGATGGTGAATTCTCTGGTGTGACACGTACTATAGCAGGAGACGTGGGAATTCTCTGGTGTGAAGTTATATACGCAGGAGATGGTGGAATCTCTGTGTGTGAACGTACTATACGGGAGGTTTGATCAGTGTGTACAAGAGATGTGAATTCTCTGTGTGTAACGTCAACAGGAGAGTATCTGTACGTACAAGCGGAGATGGTGAATTTCTTGTGGTGTGAACGTACTATAGCAGGAGATGGTGAATTCTCTGTGTGTGAACGTACTATAGCAGGATGACGATGGTGAACTTCTATGTGTGTGAATGTACATACAGGAGATGTGATGAATTCTCTGTGTGTGAACGTACTATAGCAGGAGATGGTGATTCTCTGTGGTGAACGTAAGGCGGGGATGGGGGATCTCGAATTCTTGTGGTGAACGTACTATAGCAGGAGATGGTGAATTCTCTGTGTGTGAACGTACTATAGCAGGAGATGGTGAATTCTCTGTGTGTGAACGTACTATAGCAGGAGATGGTGAATTCTCTGTGTGTGAACGTACTATAGCAGGAGATGGTGAATTCTCTGTGTGAACGTACTATAACAGGAGATTGGGAGAATTCTCTGTGGTGTGGAACGTACTATAGCAGGAGATGGTGAATTCTCTTGTGTGTGAACGGACTAATAGCAAGGAGATGGTGAATTCTCTGTGTGTGAACGTACTATAGCAGGAGATGGTGGAATTCTCGTGTGTGAACGTACTATAGCAGGAGATGGGAATTCTCTGTGTGTGAACGTACCTATAGCAGGAAGATGGGGAATTCCTGTGTGTGAAGTACTATAGCAGGAGATAGGTGAATTCTCTGTGGTGAACGTTCTATAGAGGAGATGGTTGAATTTCTTGTGTGTGGAACGTACTATAACAGGAGATTCTGGAATTTCAAACACAGTCTCAGTGTGAAAACAACAAATCTCTCGCTCCCTGTGAATTCCATTGTTAATAGAACATACTGTACTGTACATCCAGATCCTCTGTTCAATGTCAGGAAACCTTATTACCCAGCACCCACACCCAGCCTGACCACAGAGAACATTCTGTCTTGGATCATAATCAACAGGAAGGAAGGTTATATTATGTGGGGGGGGGTCACAATAGGGGGGATTTTTATAGGTGTGTTACTTCTAACAGGGAGGTTGATTATGGAGATTCGTCGCTATGGGCAGCACCCAACATAGGTACAGCAATGACCCTCAGCCTCCTGCTGCTGTGTAACTACAGCTCCCATCATGCATACTGATGACGAAGCTTTGCTGAGACTAAGAAAGATAATGGTTCAGCAAATAACTCCCAGGCATTCCCTTCTACTGCATCCAGGGAATTAGTATTTTACGTTTAGTTCCATGGTTCCGGGTCCAGTCCTTTTATTACTGGATACTGGGTCAACACATTTCCTTCCGCAGCCCATGTTACAACATTTCGGGTTCCATTGCAGTCGACGTCCGAGGTGCAGTTGACGGTGTCGGAGCAGTTGAGCACCAAGGTGCAATTGGTTGAACACAGTAAGGCGTTAGCTGCTGGACAGTGACCTTTCTTCCCTCAATATCTTCAGATGATTCAGATTCAGAGGAACCTGTCAATCACAAACAATTATTCACGTGAGAAGGAAGTTATAATGGAGGTAGGAGCAGATCCACAATGTAGGTCAAATCAGCATTGGACAAGTGGGATTCAAATGTTACCAACAGCTACAGATGTGTCACCTTACAAAGAGCCATTGAAAACTGTCCCTATGAAGTTCCTCAGCAGACCAGCCATTTACTCCCAGCTGGGGACTGGAGATCTGTCCGAGTTCCATAGTGTTACCTTCCACCAGGTCAAAGCAGTGCTAGTTGACTGAGGTTCAACAGAATAAACTGCTTTGACCTGATAGGGTAGAACTCTTGAAAGTTTCTAGCTAAATAACCAGTAATACAGTTTTTACTAATTGAATTCAGATGAAACATTGGTAGGGTCCTAATTGGCATAAAAAACATGGAAAACATGGAACCATCCTGCCTTGTCTACAGTTCAGGTTGGCGGTGGGGGTGGTAATGGTGTAATGGTGTTGGGGACATTTTCTTACACACTTTGGGCCCCAATTGAGCAACATAGAACCTTGTTGAATCTATGGCACATATTTATAGGTAAAATGGGAACCAACCTGATTCTAGGGAGGTGTGAAGTAATAAAGTGGCTATTGAGAGTTTATTGGCCTAATTAGTATAAAAATAGATCGTTTTACATGCAAAGTATCTGATAATGGAGGTGTCCATTAAGAGTTGAAGGGGGAATGCTTGGCAAATACTTGATTGAAGTCATGCAGCAACACACACGCCTCAGAGTAAAGGGCTACTTACTGTATTCATTTAGAGATGAAGTATTTTTTTTCAGTTTACCACCTTAATCTATTAGAGCAATTAATAAGCCACTGACATGTTACGAGCTTTTTATAAGCTTGAGCATGTGCAGAAGAGTCAGCAGATAAAACAGCAGTGACTCATTGGTGTAATGTCAGCAGTCCCAGCCTTGATTGATGTCATGGAGGGAGGGGCCAGCTTACTCTGCCAGAATGGGGACAATCATTATCCTAAAATATCTGGTTATAAATTCATCTATAAAGTAAATGATAAGTCACAGTTTTTGTTTTAAAGGTAAAATGCTGTAATATATGAGCTCTTATGGGAGCCCACAAACTAGCTAAGCTAAACCACTTAAAGGGTCACTACACTCACTCAACAAACTTTACATGATCTGAAACACAGTTTGAGGGAAGTAAAATGGTGGTACTCACATATTTATCTGTGCTTGCTTTGTCATTAAATTATTAAGTGTTAGTGAGTGCTCCTAATTGTCCCCACCCTCCCTTACTCACTGCCTCCTTGTAGTGTCTGCGACATTTATAAGTCCTGCACAGCCTCACCATGAACACTGCTCTGCTAACACATCCCCCCTCCCCCCCCCTTCTTGTTTCTCTGCTGATTCTCTTAATTGTTTTTAAAGTGTGGTGCAAGCAGCCAAAGATCCTAGTAAGAGGTCAGTGATGGGGAATATATTATAATTTCTGCTTCTGGAGGACAGGTCTTTCCCTATAAATGCGTAATTTCAAATTACGATTTCTCAGAATCTACAAAGTTTTGAGAGTAGTGGGATTTGCTGTATCCAACGGTACAATTTTCAAAAATTCGATTATTTATTATGAGTATAGATAACATTTAAGATTAAAAAAACACTTGATCAAAGAATAAACAAAACAGTTCCAAGTTCTACCTCAATATAGCAGTACAAATTGCATAAATTAATGCAGTAATTTTCAACATCATTGGAGTTTCCAGATCATGAAAAAAGGACGCCTATTAAAACACATGCAGCAAGACTGAGTCTGCAGTAATTGCAGTTTAGATGCAATCAGTTTGCAATTAGAGCAGCCCAGCTATAACCATTGATTTAGAATGTCCAACAATCATACAAAACATTGCCATAGACCCCACATAAAGAGTATTAGCCTTACCGTGATGTTCTTCCTCGCTCTTATGCGCTACAGCCAAGAGAAGAGCACAGAGAAAAATGCAACTCGCAACATCTTCAAACCCAAGGAATCTTCAGAGTAAGGAGAGAAAGAACTTACTCAGCACTATGGAAAGCGAAGGGTCCCACCGCCATTTATATTCTTTTTACACCTCCGCGGTTAATGGATAAGCCCTGAGGGGACAATGGAGGGTGGACTTTATTAACAATTTCCAGTTTTGGTGACAATGGCTTATGTCATGTGATAAAGAAATAGTCTATTTTTGGTACAGGAGAGGTCGTTTACCTGGTATGGGTTTGTACACATTGTGCGTACAGATCTTTTATTAAAACCAAAACACAGCCGAAACCACACATTGGAAACCCCACTGGAGATGAAAGGACCTTTGTATTTCCTTAGTATATATTTAATGAATGGGTTTCATGGTTCAATTACATCCAAGGTGACAGGAGACACTTAGGAAAATGCATCGTCACCCTCATCTCCGCAATCTCACTCCATGGGGACATGTGTACAGTTACTTAGATACTATCTGTCTCTCTCATTGGTTTAATTTCTTATGGGAAATCAATTTCAGTTTTAAGTTACCTCTCTATTAATAAACGGGGCTTCTTAGTATTATTATTCATAGAGTGGATTAGTGTTGGGAAATAAAGCTGAGCTCAGATTATGGATTATATTACGGATGTGGACCTCTTGAACTTTCTGCTGTGACGATCGAGTATTTTTCCTTATTATTATAATTATTTAATTTTGTAAAAAACATTTACATATAAGAAATGAACTAGAATCTCGTTAGTGAAGACCATTGTGTGCTGTAAGGATAAGAAGGGTATAAATGCAGAATATTCACTGACAGAGGGTTCGGTACAGAATCCATTAGACACAGTTATATCAACAAAACCTGTACATGGATAGAGAATTGACAGAGCTAATCTGGTTCTGTAATGAGACAACTTCTATCAACAATCCTATTAACAATCCTTGTGATACTACACCATAAATGGCTCTGAGCTCAGTGAATCTGTTTGGAGCTACAGCAAGTAGTGCCAGACACAAATTGCTAGAGCCAGCAAGATATTGTCTTGTATAAAGAGGGGAATAGATTGAAGGGAGAGAAAATTATTATTCTCCCTCTTTATAAGGCACTGGTAAGGCCTCATCTGGAATATGTGGGTGCAGGTTTGGAAATCCCATATACAAAAGGGACATCTTGGAAATAAAAAGAGTTCAGGAAAGGCAACTAAATTCAATTATTTCATTAATTAAGTTTCATTTTCAGGTTAAGAAATGTATCATTACAGTGATCCAGGGATCCTTTTGATTGCCATTGAGAGTCAGGAAGTATTTTTCTTCCAACTGGGTCCCCCAGTCCCCCTTGGATCAACAGTTAGTAGGTGCTGAGAAGACTAAAAGTGGCTAGATGGATGTGTTTATCAACTCCAATACTAGTTACTATGTACTGTAGACAGGAATATGGGTAGGTATAAAGGTGACTAGATGGACAGAAGGTCTTTATTCAAACCTCCAATACTATGTTACTATGTAACGTTAGACAGACATTATGGGTAGGGTAAAAGGTTGGACTAGATGGACGTACGTATGTCTTTATTATACCTCCATACCATGCTTACTGATTAACTTAGGATAGAGTAAGGGTAAGACGTAATAAAGTGAATTAGGTTAAAGTTAGAGTAAAGATAAAAGACATAAGAAATTGAGTAAAAAAAAAAATAGGTAAACAAAAATGGATGTTTAGTAGGTATAAAGGTTGGACTAGATGGACGCATGTTTTCATACAATCTACAATACTATGTTACTATGTAACTGTTGGACAGACATTATGGTGGGTATAAAGGTTGGACTAGATGGACGTATGTCTTCTTTATACAACATCCAATACTATGTGCTATGTAACTGTTGGACAGACATTATGGGTAGGGTATAAAGGTGGACTAGATGGACGTATGTCTTTATATAACCTTCAATACTATGTTACTATGTAACTGCATACAGACATTATGGGTAGGGTATAAAGGTTGGACTAGATGGACATAAGTCTTATTCAACCTCCAATACTATGTACTATGTAACTGTTAGACAGACATTATGGATAGGGTATAAAGGTTGGACTAGATGGACTTACTGTATGTCTTTATAAACTCCAATACCATGTTACTATTAACTGTAAGATAAACATTATGGGTAGGGTATAAATGTTGGACTAGATGGACGTATGTTCTTTATACAACCTCCAATACTATGTTTATAGTAACTGTTAGACAGACATTATGAGTAGGGTATAAGGTTGGACTAGAGGATGTACTGTATGTCTTTATATAACTCAATACCAGTTACTATGTAATGTAAGATAGACATATGGGCAGGTATAATGGTTGGACTAGATGGACGTATGTCTTTATACAACCTCCAATACTATGTTGCTATGTAACTGTTGGACAGACATTATGGGTAGGGGTATAATGGTTGGACTAGAGGACGTATGTCTTTATACAACCTCCAATACTATGTTGCTATGTAACTGTTAGACGGCATTATGGGTAGGGTTATAAAGTTTGGACTAGATGGACGTATGTTTTCATACAATCATACAATACTATGTACTATGTTACTGTAAAACAGACACATTTGGTAGGGTATAAAGGTGGACTATTTGACATATGTCTTATATACGGTAACCTCCAATACTATGTTACTATGTAACTGTTGGACAGACATTATGGGTAGGGTTATAATGGTTGGCTAATGGACGTATTGTCTTTATACAACCTCCAATACTATGTTGATATGTAACTGTTGACAGACATTATGGGTAGGGTATAAAGGTTGGACTAGATGACGTATGTCTTTATACAACATCCACATACTATGTTGCTATGTAACTGTTGGACAGACATAGGGTAGGGATAAAGGTTGGACAGATGGACGTATGTCTTTATATAACCTCAATACTATGTTACTATGTAACTGTCATACAGGACATTATGGGTAGGGTATAAAGGTTTGGACTAGATGAACATATGTCTTTTATACAACTCAATACTATGTTACTATGTAACTGTTAGACAAACATTATGGGTAGGGTATAAGGTTGGACTAGATGAGTATGTTTCTTTATACACAACTCCAATACTATGTACTAGTGTAACTTTATACAGACATTATGGGTAGGTATAAAGGTTAGACTAGATGGACGTTATGTCTTTATTCAATCTCAATACTATGTACTATGTAACTGTATACAGACATTATGGGTAGGGTATAAAGGTTGGACTAGATGGACGATATCTTTATATAACTCCCAATACTATGTTACTATGAACTGTTATACGGACATTATGGGTAGGGTATAAAGGTTGGACTAGATGGACGTATGTCTTTATACAACATTCAATACTATGTTTACTTTATATAACTGTTATACAGACATTATGGGTAGGGTATAAAGGTTGGACTAGATGGACGTATGTTTATAATATATTGAAGTTTTTAAAGGCTACAAATATGCACAAAACAATAAACTGACAAACAAACAATACAATACATAGCATATTGGCTTTGGCATAAGGAATAAAAATAAAAAGTCTCTTTCCGAGAAGAAGTCCAGTCCAAAGGAAATAAAAAGTCTTACAGCAGACAACAAATATAAAAACATCTTAATTCAGATCTTCTTAAAAAGTAACTAAAATCAACTCTACATCAGAGAAAAAAGAAACAAAATAAAACCGAGCACCACCTAGCTACCTCTAATATAACTAACCCTGTCACCTACCTACACAGATAGATGATGGGGATAGACAACATTCGCAACTATCGCAAATAACTTAAAGTATCTTACTGCAGAAAAAAGGAAAACAAAGTTGATGTTCAAGTTTGAACCACATTTATTCCAACATCCGTACAACGAGAAAACAAGGAAACAAAAATATTAAACCTAATATACAAAAATTAAAACTAACATTATACATTTAAACCTAACACAAAAAAAAAAAATATTTGGCAGAAACATCAAACAAGATCGTGTTGGCTTCCGTAGAAAACTACTAAGGATGCATTCTACATTCTAATGCACTGAGACACTTGAGAGGGCGAAGTTAACTACTCACCCTGGAATGCATGAGCCCAGACATAAAAACACAAGGGCTAGAGCAAAAAAAGGGCAAGTGATAAGACAGGAAAAACCACCACCAAGAAACATCGGACCCCTCAAGGGAGCTCAAGTACAGGCCTCTCCACAGAGTAGACCATCTCCCTTCACTCATCCTCTCGTTTCTCCAGAGCCTTCACCTTAAACAGTTCCCTCAGGATGTCGGAAACCATCACCTCACAGGAAAGGACTTATTTTGCCTAATTGAAATTTGTCACCGTGCACTCCACGGTAGAATTTACTATGTGCTAACTAGAAATAGGTGCTTACTCAAATACTTGCATGCCTTTGAGAACCCCCATAAGCCCACCCTGGTTGACATACCTGAGAGGCAGGGATAACCAACTTTCTGAACACCATTTGTAACTTCTATGTTAAAAGGACAATTAAGCAGGAAGTGGTCCAGCGTTTTCCTTAAGACCACTGCAGCTCTCCCGGGGACACATTGGTCATTGCGGCGCCCCACTTATCACATTGCCTTTACATAGAGTTTTCCCTGAAGAAACACCAAGCAATATCCTAAACTTCAGGGGAACCCTGGGGGACACCACTAAAGAGAGCCTATACTCAATATATTGCTTGGGCAGTCTTTTAAGACCAGCGGCTCATGGAAATAGGAAGACAAGACCCTCTGGTCGATGGCCTCCTAGGTGAGGATCTAATTCTTCCATTCCCACTTGCCACTTCCTCATGGCTTTCAGGGCTCGCCACATAGGAGGGGAGAGGACCCGATGATTCCGCAGACTCTTTACCAAGCCGCCCTTCATCCAAGACCCAAGAAATGGAGTCACCCAGCTCTTAAAAATCTCTACCCACAAAGGAGGCTTCTCTTCGTGGAGGTTTGCAAAGTTGTATTTAACAAACATATCACAAAGAACACGACAGGGTTGAGCATGCCCAACCGTCCCTCCTTCCTTTGCCGGTAGGCGACAGTCCTTTGATTAGGTCAGTTTGTTTCCCCATAAATGCAGGAAAACAAACTAGATTCTTGCATAGTACTTCTCTGGCAAAAGGCACACAGTACTTAATACAGAAAAATCGGGACCAGGTAAGTCTTGATCAACGAAAACCCTTTCACTAAGAGTGTATGGTCTCCCCTTCCACTGATCCACCCTGGAAGATGCAAGTTCCAACCTAGACACCCAATTTGTCTCAGCGAAATCGCCTTGGCCAAAAGTGATTCCTAAGATCTTAATTTTGGGGGAAGGCTCAGGGAGATTCCCGGGAGGTCAAAGGCAGGCTCGCCTTCTTTTCCCATCCAGAAAGCTTCACATTTGTTCCTGTTGATGAGGGAACTGAAGCCTCAGAATACCTTGTACCAGTTCGGCCACCTCGACCGCCTCGTCGGAGCTCGAGACTACCAGAGTAATGTCATCCGCATAGGCAGCTACCTTCAAGGAAACTCCGTGGAGACAGGTACCCCCTGCAGCACGCTGCCATCAAACCTCTTGATCAGAGGATCTGTGGCGAAAACGTAAAGCAGAGGGCTGAGCGGGCAACCCTGTCTGACCCCAGAAGAGACCCTAAAAGGTTCCCCAAACCAGCCATTCACAAAGGGAATGCTTTGCGCCTTCATACAAAACCATGAGCCAATTGATGAAACCCTAAGACACTGATCTTCCAAGGACACTCCAGAGATATTGTGATTCACTCTATCAAAGGCCTTAGACTGGTCCAGTGACAAAAGGGATTTTCCCCACTCATAAGACGCAACGCATTAGGGCCTCCGGACCCCCAATACTGCGGAAAAAGTGGATCTACCCTTAACCGTGCAGTGCTGCGAGGGAGAAAGCACCCGGTGTGCTACCTCAAAGAGGCGATTGAACAATACTTTTGCCAAGATTCCTATCCATATTGGTAAGCGATTTAAGGAAGAATCTAACCCTTTTGACAGCACGAATAAAGCAGAACGCCTCATGGAGGGTGGAAGGAGACCTTCAGAAAGGGAGACCGAAAAAACCTCCACAAGACTGGGGCCAGGACATCACAAAGGCCTTGTAGAACTCCGCCGTGAGCCCATCGGGCCCAGGGGATTTTAACAGCAAGGCCTTCTATGGCGCCCACCTCCTCCACAGTGATATCCCCTATCAAAGAATCCCAAGGAATATCAGATCTTGTCTGAACAGGAGTCTGCTCCAAAAAGTTGATATGGTGGCTGGACTGAGCTCTTTCTCAGCAAAGAGGTCAGCATAAAAGCTCTAACAACCGGCAGGATACCTGCTGAAGTGTCTCCAGGGTCCCATCTCCCCGCAAACCGCTAATCGATTTGCGAGCGACGGAGTCCCTGCCAACTCTGATAGGGACGGGAGAATGGTGTGACCCATAATTCCTCTCAAAAGTTCAGGGAGGCCAGCCGGTCATACTGGAACCTCCTCATTTGAGACTTTACCCCGGTGATCTCCCCAAAGTCACCACAATCAGACACCAACCTATCCAACTTCTCTTAGTTTTAGGTATATTTACTCTGTACCTTATCAATCGCTAGGCCTGGAAAGAGTTGTGCAGTCCTCTTTGGTGATCTCCCACCATTCCGTCCACTGCGGCAGACATCCTTCAGGGACTCCTGATCCTGAAAGAAGGCCAAGAAAGACTGTTTAGTACTTCCTCGTCAAGGATGGGTCAAATTGAGGTGCCAGAAAACCCTTACCTGGAGGGGGCCTCTGGAATATTCAAGGACATGACCACCAAACAGTGATCTGAGAACTCTACTGCCTCACCTCAAGAGGAGAAGTAATAGAGTCCTTTTTAACAAAAAAACCTATCTATCCTACTACTACCTCTATGAAAAGTGTAACCCGTGAGGCCTGGAGATTGGCAAATGTGCACATCTACCAGACCTGCCTCTCTAACTAAGCCATTAAAAAATACGCTGTCGTACCCCAACCTGCCAGCCTGGCCTCTCCTGTCCATTGGCCTAGCGATGGTGTTAAAATCCCCACCAAACACTACAGGCTGGGCCGTAAAAAGAAAGGGCTTTATTCTGGTAAACATTCCTTCCTCTCGGCCTTCGTCTGAGGGCCATAGAAATTTCTGTTTTAAAAAAGAACAGCCACTCCACTGTAAGGTCGGCGGCAAGAGACCAAAGGGACGGTCCACAGGACCAGTCCCCTGGAGCGATGGATCTCAGCCAAGGTGGTGAGCCGGGTGGGTCCGCCTCCTGCAAAAGAAAATGTCTGCCTCAATTTGGGAGGAGAGAAAAATAATGCCATGTATGTGCACTTACAGACTTGATGGAGGCAACATTAATTGTTGCAAATCTTATTGGAGGGGGCACAGCCATTTACAAGGTGAATGAAGTTATGGGGGTTTTCATGTACCCTTCTTTACCCTCCTCCCCTCATCATTACCCTCTTAGCTGAGAGGCGGATGGTAACCGCTCAGCCTCCGATTCTATAAAAATTAAATCCTGGAAGAAGGTTTCTCTAGCTAATTCTCTCTCCAGCCTCGCTATTTCTTCCTCCAGATTGTCCCCTCCTAGCACAGAGTAAGGATTTTTAAGGGAATGGACAATTGGGAATGGGCTTGTTCTTCTTGCTCTCCCACTTCCCAACAAAATCCATCCCCCCTTCTCGACAGTGGAGGACCTTCGGACTCTGGAAGCAGAGTTACCAACGGGTGAGATATTTGGGCAAGAGCTCCCCTGACTTGGATCTGGTAACCCTGGCTTCAGGCTTATAAATAGGTCCAGAAATGAGCTCTGGGAGCTTCCTGTGGATTCACAGTGACAGGGTCCGCAGGCATGGTGGTCCCAGAGCAATGCGAAGGGGACACTTCTCCAGCGTCCACTGCTTCCCAGCAACTGCTACTAACTCAGAGTCACCTCCGGAGACTACCCTTCCTCCGCAAACTCTGCGCAATTTGCTGCAAGAGACGGGGCAAGTGGTGTAAGTGTGCCCCATCTCACCCAGAGGTTGCAACAGACACTGTTAGGGCAGTCTTTCACATTGCCCCCGCTCAAGGCATAGGGCACACTTCAGTTTGTCACAATACATTGAAAGTGACGAAATGGCCCGCACTTCCAGCACTGACGCGGCTGGCCCGGGTAGAAGCATTGTATCCTATCCCTGCCCGATAAAGGCAGAATTCGGGATGTGCTGTGGGTAACGTTACGGACTGTGTTCAGTTTAACGCTGCACTTCCAACCACCATACCAAATTCCGCTGTCATCAAGGTTTTTAAACAGGTCGCTTTGGACGGAGCCGTATCTCCCAAGCCAGGTGCGGAGGTCTGAGGGCGGAATGCCTCTATTAAAGACCTTTATGGTCACTCTCACGACACCCGGTTGGGAAACCGCCACCACCCGAAAGCCAATCCACCAAGCAGGATCCCTGTCACATTTTTCCAAAAACTCATCCAGACCATGGGGGCACACAAAGCGGATGACAACTCCCCCGATGGGCCCCGAAATAAAGGGAAAGATGTCGACTGCCTCAAACCCAACCCGGAGGAGTCTGTCAATCACCTGCCGCCTATCCGGAGAAGGGCCCTCCCCCACCACTTCAAGTTCACCACATTCCTCCTACCCCCACCCCACTGTACATGTTACCATACACAGATGTTTGTACATTAGCAGGAACAGTCCTTCCGTAGCAGAATGATGGTTTGTGGCAGTGGACGCATCGATTGTTGGTTTGGTGCCTGCAGGTGAAACTGGAGGCTGCTTAGCGGAAAAGATTGAACCTTGCAAACTGGGATCAGATGATCCAGCAGATCTTACAGGGGGAGACAGACGACAGGAGCCTTGGACACAGACGCTGGGGCTGACACAGAGGGAGATTGGGAGACACACAGCAGGAGCAGGGGAAAGGGAAACAGGTGCTGGGCCAGCAGGGACGGGTGATCACAATACCACATTGTGGACCCTCCATCCCCTGGCCTCAGGCTCTGCCGCCATCTCTCCGGACGCTGGGGGGGATCGATCACCCAGAGCTTCTGCCATCTCCAGCTTAGGAACCAAGATTTTAGATTCCCCTAAACTTGCCACCGCTTTCTTCCCAATAGAAACTTGCTTGGGGACTTTAACTGTAGGGCAAACGTCTTTGCTGATCTCTTCCTCTACCAAGATGGCCACCGGAACTTGCTGGACCAGCTGAAATAACTTCCTGCTTCCCTGACACTCTCCGCTCCTTAGCTTCCTCAGATGCAGTGCTAATAGCAGGATCTGGCTGATTGTCCACTGCGAGATCCAACTCCTTCCTGAACCACAGCCTCTGAAACACCAGAACCAGCTGACACAGCCTTTGGATCCAAAATGGCCATGCAGGTACTTTCCTCTCACATGCCCTGAAATTAAAGATTGCCTCTTTACATATGGGAACTTATCTGCACGTTCCTTACCAGCCATACTGACAAGACTTTTCTCCTTTCCCTGGTCCTCATCCGGCAGAGGAAGTGAATGGTTAATTCCTCCCTCCGGATGAGTGACAGGCTTGTTCCCCAATAAAGGTCTGCTCCTCCCCTTACCCATGTCTTTTTCTCCGTGTGAGTGACGGATCGTATCTCTCCCCCTCTTCAAAATTACATGCCAGCTGCAATGCTCTTCTCAGCTGAAGGCCGCTCCCCCGTAATAGCAGGGAACGGCAAGGTCTAGGTGGACCGGGACTTCCGCACCTGGAATAGGAATCCAGAAGTAGCGTGCGTACGAACGGGCGCGATGATGACGTCATCGCGCGGGAGATTTAAAAAAACGGCAGTGCACGCGAGCGTACAGCTGATCTAAAAAAACCAGGAAGGGTTGGTACGCTGATCGCTCACTCCAGGTTGTCATCAGTAATCCTGTTATCAACCAGAATCACGGTGCATGGTGTTCTTTCGCCTATATGCTGTGAGTAGCATACAGGACATTGTGTATACAAAAATGTACATTTTAATGGCATAACCTATACAAGTGTTTGGTTGATTATGTCTCTTTCAGGTTGGACAATGAATTCATCAAAAAGACACAGATCAAGGTCAAGGGGTGAGCAACGTTAAGGAGAGAGCTGGATTAAAGGTGAAGTAAAACAGAAACTTAATAAAACTTTTCTGTTTGGTTTAAGATCTCCAGAAACAAGGAGTCTACAAGTAAATCCAGAACAAAAGAATGTGTTCTCTGCAACAGGAGAGCAGAACTGGGGGAAAAAGTTAGCAGAGAATGCATTAATCCATCCTCAACTGTAACCAAGAGCAAATCCACACAGCCATGAAAGCTGTATTGGACTCTTCTATGGAGACAATGATATCAAAAGTCTAGAGGTTACCATGGAAAAGTAAACAAATATGTTTAAAGAATATGGCATTAACAAGCAACACCTATAGAAAATCCCAGATCAGAGGAAGAATCTGAAGGGAAGTATTATCACCAGACGAAGCTGCAGATGAGGCTACAGCAGAGGAGTCAATCAGAATACAATTGATTATCTGATTACAAGGATGAAGGAAACACTACATATAGTGGATAAAACTGTATAGAACCAATAAAGCATCTTATGTTTGGAGATCAAATGGAAAAAATCTTCAAAATTTTTTGTGCATTCACATATAACAGAATTAATAAAGAGGCGAATGGCAAAACCCAGACAAGAGGTTCAATATTCCATTAAATATTCAAAAATGTATCCCTTTCCTAAAGAGGAATCCAAATCTTGGGACGAAGCCCCTAAGGTGATACAGCTATGGCAAGACAACAAGGAGAATGGCATTGGCTACAGAGGATGGAACATCATTGAGAGACCCATGGAGCGGAAGGAGGATGCAGCTATGAAAAGGTCATATCTGTCCTCAGGAGCAGCAATTGGACCTGCTATAGCTATCCAGGTCTAGCTCGAGCAAGTAGATTCTGGATAAAGGAACTTGAAGAAGCTATAGCTGAAGGAGTATCTAGAGAAGAAGATGACAAAAATGTTACAAGACGTTAAAATATCAAACGATTTTTTAGCAGAAGCATCCTTAGATGTTATAAAGTTGAGTTCAAAAGCAATCGGCCAAGCCACCGTTGCACGTCGTGCCTTATGGTTAAGACAATGGAAAGTGGATAACATGTCAAAGCAGGGTCTAACAAAAGTTCCTTTGAAGGAGACCTACTGTTTGGGTCATCACTGGACGACATTATAGAAAAGAACTCGGCAAAAAAGGCTCTGCCAGTAATCAAAAGAAATAGAAGAGAAATACCAACTACTTCAGCCAATATGACATTTAGGCAATCAAACAGTATAGGCCAGGAAGATTAAACACGCAAAGACAGTCATGGAAGACTGAACAATCTCTTTCGTGACACCAAAACGAACAGAGGAAGAGGAAGAGCATTATGACAGAATGCACGTCACGAATTAGGAGAAGGTTACACAGTGTGGACGGAAAGAAAAAAAAAACAAAGCCGATGCATGGGTAGTTCAAACATTATCAAAGGGCTACAGTATAAAATTCATACAAAAACCTCAAGGGAAAGTAATAGAATCACCAGTGCCAAAACAAGTACAAGCAAGAAAGCAACTGTACAACATTATACAAGATCTTCTAATACAGGGAGTAATAGAGAGAGTTCCAAAGCGAGAAGAGAAAATGGGATATATTCACCTCTCTTTTTAAGCGAGGAAGAAAGAAGGAGATTACAGAGCAATATTGGATCTGAGATACTTAAACTCTTTCATAGAAAAAACAAAGTTCAAGATGGAAACACTCAAGTCTATAACATTACAGATTCACAAGCAAGACTGGATGGCAAAAATCGATCTGAGGAGTGCATATCACCACATACCAATCATACACAGTCACAGGAAGTATCTCAGGTTCATTACAATAGGTCAGCACTTTCAATACAAATGCTTACCTTGGTCTAACCTCATCTCCAGAGGTGTTACAAAGACACTAGCACCAATAATAGCTCACCTAAGATTACAGAAAATGGAAGTGTACGCCTACCTAGACGATATACTAGTCAAGGCAAAGAATCAAACGACACTTCAAGGAAACCTAAAGAAGATAAATTCTTGCTTAAACCGTCTGGGTTGGCTGATAAATCAGGAAAAATCCTGTCTCATACCAAGTCAACAGATTCAGTTTCTGGGAATGTTGATAAATCAGTCAAATTACAAATATCTCTACAACTGTCAAGAAGCAAGAGATAAAGAAAGAGATGAAACAATTCATCAAATATCCCTGTTCAACGGCACAGATATGTCAAAAAATATTAGGGAAGTTGTGTCAACCACAGAAGCCGTAAAGTGGTCAATGTTACACCTCAGACCCCTACAATTATATTACTGAAACAATGGAACACACTAATGGATCCACAGCAAATAATATTTCTTCCTCAATTACTGAAGGAAAAGATGAAGTGGTGGACGAAAGACAAGAATTTTGTCAAAAGAAATCTATACTTTTCTTGGACCACAATTACTGTGGGGATGCGAGCCCAACGGGTTGGGTGCAGTATGCAAGCATCAAACAAAAAAAGGTGTGAGGGACAAAACATGGAGAATGAAACATCAAAACCAGAGAGAAATGAGATCTGTGTATTTTGCGATAAAAGCATTCAAGCTGTCGATACAAGGACAAGCAGTCCAAATTCAGTCCGACAACATGGCTGTAGTAAGCTACATAAACAAACAGGGTGGAACAAGGAGTATGAATCTTTGGGAACAAGTTTCAGAAATCCTGAATGGGCAGAGAAGTACTTGAAAGAGATCCGGGCTATCATATTCCCGGGGAAAACAAACAAAGAAGCAGACTGGTTGAGCAGACACGAACTCAACCCAGGGGAATGGAGTCTGATCAGTATCTTCAACCAGATAACAGAAATATGGGGGATACCAGAGATCGACCTCATGGCAACCCGACACAATACGAAACTCCAGAAATATTGTTCATGGTTCCCAGACAAGGTGGCAGTAGCGACCAATGCTTTTTCGATTTCTTGGTCGAAACAGATGTTGTACATTTTTCCTCCTATCCCATGATACAGAGGGTTCTCAGGAAATAGAGGAGGACAGAGCAGAGATAATTATAATTCTACCCTGGTGGCCGAGGAGACCATGGTTTGCGTAGGCACAATCAATAGCCCAATACCCACCAATAAAGTTGCCGACGATACCACATCTGCTAACTCAAGGAGAGTAGATCACCCAGAAATACACAAACTAAAACTGATGGCATGGAAACATGAAGTCAGTCCCATGAGAAAAAGGGGATTATCCACAGAAGTGATACAAACCTTAATGTCATCAAGGAAAGATTCAACTAAAAAAATCTTATACAAAAAATGGGAGAAGTTCCAACTATGGTGTGACACAAAAAACCAACAGCCAAAGTCAGTACAAATTGAACAACTTTTACAGTTTCTACAAGAAGGATTACAAAAAAACTTAAGTTCATCAACTTTAAAAAGACAGGTATCAGCATTTGCAGCAGTATTAAACAAAAATTGGGCATCAGAACCACTAATGATAAGATTTTCAGGGGAATTAAGCATATTAATCCGCCAGTTAAAAAACAAGTCCCACAATGGGATCTGCCTACGGTGTTGAGTATGCTGAAAAGTAAGCGTTTGAATCATCAGAGTCAATAACTATAAAGAACCTTACGCTAAAACACTGTTTGATAGCAATAACGTCAGGCAGAAGAGTTTCGGAAATAAATGCATTGAGAGCTTCTCCACCATACTTGGTCTTAGCGAAGAAGAAAATGTAACACTAAGACCAGACATAAAATTTATTCCGAAAGTCATATCTCAAATTCATAGAATCAAGACATCGTCCTACCATATATACAACAAACGGAAGCAGACTGTCCCTAGATGTAGGAAGAACAAATAAAACAATATCTACAGAGAACTCAAGAGTTCAGAAAGTGATTCACTAATAGTGTTATTTCAAGGAGAAAGAAAAGGACTACAACCCTCGAAGCAGACGTTGTCAGCATGGATTACAAAGACCATAAGACAAGCATATAAAATGGCAGAGTTAAGTGAACCTGACAGAGTGACGGCACACTCAACAAGGGCAGATCTACTTCATGGGCTTTCTCAGCGAAAGTATCAAACAACGACATCTGTAATGCGGCAGCATGGTCGGACACTACAACTTTTATAAACATTATAAGTTGGATGTTATGAATAAGGCAAAGTCTGAGTTTGGTTCTAAAAAATTAGAATCGCTACTAGTGTTGAATAAATATCAGTGTCCCCTCCCCTTTTTTATTATGAACTGCTTTAAAATCAACCATTCACTTCACTGGGATGAGGACCAGGGAAAATGGAAAATCAAAATTACTTACCGAGATTTTCTTTTCCTGGTCTGAAAGACGGCAGTGGAAGGGGTTTCCCCCCCAAAAAAATATAGATTGAGATACAATCGGGACACACAGTCGTCAAGACATGGAGTAAGGGGGAGGAGCAGACCTTTTAATTGGGGAACAAGCCTGTCACTCATCCGAGGAGGGAGGAATTAACCATTCACTTCCACTGCCGTCTTTCAGACCAGGAAAAGAAAATCTCGGTAAGTAATTTTGATTTTCCATTTTCTGGCAGGTTTGGCAGTCAGGGAGGAGCATGGACCACTCGTAGCTGCAGGTGTGATCTGTACTGGCACTAACAGGATCCAAGATGGGCCGCGAACCACAGTTCCAGCCAGGTAGTGTGGTAGACTCCAGGCACTTGGAGTTAGTGGAATTAAAGGGGTTTGCACTGCATGGCTGGAAAACAAATTTGGAAACCACAACTTTCTTTCCTTTCTTGTGCTTACCCCTATTTTCCTCCTCTTTGCCTGATTCTCATCCGTGGAGAGATCTCCATGGAGAATTCCAGTTCTTGCTTTAATGGGAGATTCCAGACATTTTATTTCTTTCAGCAAACCGGGGGATTTAGGATCTTCCACAGACCAGTCCATTTCTTTCTCCTTTCTTTTTGTCCAGGTGTTACTGACGGGGAAAAAGGTGACGAGACATCCCTTCAGAGGCCCCAGGCACCTCCATCCCTGCCTGCACCGACACTGGGACCTGAAATGAACAGCATTGCTGGGCCTTAGCGTTATTCCCCCTGCATTTGCTCTCCTTCTCGCCTGGAAACGATCCCTCAGGGTATAAGCCCCCGCATAGGACCTATTTCATCTCCCAAGGCCTGCTCCTCCTGGGAGGAAATGGCAGAAATGATAGCTTGAGTCTTGGGATTGGATGTAAAATCCCTTGCACAAAGATCTTTTTTTTGTTTAATTCTTGATTCAAGTGATCTTAACTTTTCTTATAGCTATATATCTCTTTAGGCCAGTTGCCAGGGCCTCCGCAAATCCAGGATCCCCAGGCTCAAGGTGTTTTTTTGGCCCAGGATAGCAGCAGAAGGCCCAGACTCCGGACAAGGGCTCTTGGAGGCCATAGTAGGCCCAGAAACAGTAACCAAAAACAGATATGCAAGTAAGCACTTGTTGGAGCCAGGAGCAACAATAACACAACCTCCACCTCCAATGCTATGTTACTATGTAACTGTTATACAGACATTATGGGTAGGGATAAAGGTTGGACTAGATGCGTAGTCTATATACAACCTCCAATACTATGTTACTATGTAACTGTTTATACAGACATTATGGGTAGGGTTATAAAGGTTGGACTAGATGGACATATGTTCTATTACAACCTCCAATACTATGTTACTATGTAACTGTTATACAGACATTATGGTAGGGTATAAAGGTTGGACTAGATGGACGTATGTCTTTATACAACCTCCAAACTATGTTACTATGTAACTGTTATACAGACATTATGGGTAGGATATAAGGTGGACTAGATGGACGTATGTCTTTATACAACCTCCAATACATGTTACTGTAACTGTTATACAGACATTATGGGTAGGGTATAAAGGTTGATAGATGGACGTATGTCTTTATACAACCTCAATACTATGTTACTTGTAACTGTTATACCGACATTATGGGTTGGATATATAAGGTTGGACTAGATGGACGTATGTCTTATACAACCTCCAATACTATGTTACTATGTAACTGTTAGACAGAAATTATTGAGGTATACCAATTGATTTCAATGAGCCAATACTAGGCCTAAACCTAGGTAAAGAACACAGCAAAATTTACCCTGGTGCATTGGGTGGGGATTGTTGCATTATAGTGAAAAAAGGTCCTTAAGGGCTAAGCCAAACCATCGCCCTTTTTTTGCGTTTGCGCATGCGATTGAGCATGTGGTTTTTCCGATCATTGAAATCTGGCAATGCACCAAAAACGCACATTTGTTTTGTGCGATGCAGTTGCGCATGCGATTGTGATTGCGTTCCGCTTTTTATCGCATACTTCCATCATTTTCATATCTAATGAAAAATGCATGCAAAGATGCATCAAAATCACACATGAAATCGCATGCGATTTCCGGCACAGTCTGGCCGTGCCTTACTTCCTGTCAGTAGCTTTACGAGAACAAGAGGGAAACAAAATGAGGGGGGAAAACCTATAAGATACTTACCTTGTAGACACGTTTTGCATTCTCAGTACAGACGTATCTCCTTAGCGCAAGCAAATCGGTCTTTCTCTTTCGTTCCTAAAATAGAAAGTTTCTATGCAAATGGAAGAGATTTGTGTACTTGTGAATATTTTACTATCAAATCCTGTTAGTCTTAATCCCTGTCCTATCGAGGATACAGTGATACGTGCCAGTCTCTACCCCTGTCCTATCGAGGGATACAGTGATACGTGCCAGTCTATACCCCTGTCCTATCGAGGAAACAGTGATACGTGCCAGTCTATACCCCGTCCATCGAGGGATACAGTGATACGTGCCAGTTATACCTCTGTCTATCGGGATACAGTGATACGCTCAGTCATAACCCTGTCCTATGGGGGATACAGTGATACGTGCCAGTCTATACCCCTGTCCTATCGAGGGATACAGTGATACGTTGCCAGTCTATACCCCTGTCCTATCGAGGGATACAGTGATACGTGCCAGTTATACCCCTGTCCTATCGAGGGATAAAGTGATACGTGCCAGTCTATAACCTGTCCTATCGAGGGATACAGTGATACGTGCCAGTCTATACCCCGGTCCTATCGGGGATACAGTGATACGTGCCAGTCTATACCCCTGCCTATCGAGGGATACAGTGATACGTGCCAGTCTTACCCCTGTCCTTCGAGGGATACAGTGATACGTGCCAGTCTATACCCTGTCCTATCGAGGGATACAGTGATACGTGCCAGTCTATACCCCTGTCCTATCGAGGGATACAGTGATACGTGCCAGTCTATACCCTGTCCTATCCAAGGAATACAGTGATACGTGCCAGTCTATACCCCTGTCCTATCGAGGGATAACAGTGATACGTGCCAGTCTATACCCTGTCCTATCGAGGGATACAGGATTACGTGCCAGTTCTATACCCATGTCC
>CM033475.1:18083475-18508951 GCA_019447015.1 Hymenochirus boettgeri
AGGGGTATAGACTGGCACGTATCACTGTATCCCTCGATAGGACAGGGGTATAGACTGGCACGTATCACTGTATCCCTCGATAGGACAGGGGTATAGACTGGCACGTATCACTGTATCCCTCGATAGGACAGGGTTATAGACTGGCACGTATCACTGTATCCCTCGATAGGACAGGGGTATAGACTGGCACGTATCACTGTATCCCCGATAGGACGGGGTATAGACTGGCACGTATCACTGTATCCCTCGATAGGACAGGTTATAGACTGGCACGTATCACTTATCCCTCGATAGGACAGGGTATAACTGGCACGTATCACTGTATCCCTCGATAGGACAGGGGTATAGACTGGCACGTATCACTGTATCCCTCGATAGGACAGGGGTATAGACTGGCACGTATCACTGTATCCCCATAGGACAGGGTTATGACTGACGTATCACTGTATCCCGATAGACAGAGTATAACTGGCACGTATCACTGTATCCCTCGATGGACGGGGTATAGACTGGCACGTATCACTGTATCCCTCGATAGGACAGGGGTATAGACTGGCACGTATCACTGTATCCCTCGATAGGACAGGGATTAAGACTAACAGGGATTTGATAGTAAAATATTTCACAAGTAACAAAATCTCTTCCATTTGCATAGAAACTTTCTATTTTAGGAACGAAAGAGAAAGACCGATTTGCTTGCGCTAAGGAGATACGTCTGTACTGAGAATGCAAAACGTGTCTACAAGGTAAGTATCTTATAGGTTTTTCCCCCCTCATTTTGTTTCCCTCTTGTTCTCAGTAAAGCTACTGACAGGAAGTAAGGGCACGGCCAGACTGTGCCGGAAATCGCATGCGATTTCATGTGTGATTTTGATGCATCTTTGCATGCATTTTTCATTAGATATAGAAAAATGCATGCGATTGCGATAAAAAAGCGGAACGCAATTCACAATCGCATGCGCAACTGCATCGCACCCAAAAATGTGCGTTTTTGGTGCATTGCCAGGATTTCAATGATCGGAAAAACCACATGCTCAATCGCATGCGCAAACGCAAAAAAAGGCGATGGTGTGGCTTAGCCCTTAAGGACCTATTTTTCACTATAATGCAACAATCCCCACCCAATGCACCAGGGTAAATTTTTGCTGTGTTCTTTACCTAGGTTTAGGCCTAGTATTGGCTCATTGAAATCAATTGGTATACCAGTCAATAATTTCTGTCTAACAGTTACATAGTAACATAGTATTGGAGGTTGTATAAAGACATACGTCCATCTAGTCCAACCTTTATATCCAACCCATAATGTCTGTATAACAGTTACATAGTAACATAGTATTGGAGGTTGTATAAAGACATACGTCCATCTAGTCCAACCTTTATACCCTACCCATAATGTCTGTATAACAGTTACATAGTAACATAGTATTGGAGGTTGTATAAAGATATACGTCCATCTAGTCCAACCTTTATACCCTACCCATAATGTCTGTATAACAGTTACATAGTAACATAGTATTGGAGGTTGTATAAAGACATATGTCCATCTAGTCCAACCTTTATACCCTACCCATAATGTCTGTATAACAGTTACATAGTAACATAGTATTGGAGGTTGTATATAGACATACGTCCATCTAGTCCAACCTTTATACCCTACCCATAATGTCTGTATAACAGTTACATAGTAACATAGCATTGGAGGTGGAAGGTTGTGTTATTGTGTGCTCCTGAGCTCCAACAAGTGCTTACTTGCATATCTGTTTTTGGTTCACTGTTCTGGGCCTACTATGGCCTCCAAGAGCCCTTGTCCGGAGTCTGGGCCTTCTGCTGCTAATCCTGGGCCAAAAAAACACCTTGAGCCTGGGGATCCTGGATTTGCGGAGGCCCTGGCAACTGGCCTAAAGAGATATATAGCTATAAAAGAAAAGTTAAGATCACTTGAATCAAGAATTAAACAAAAAAAAGATCTTTGTGCAAGGGATTTTACATCCAATCCCAAGACTCAAGCTATCATTTCTGCCATTTCCTCCCAAGGAGGAGCAGGCCTTGGGAGATGAAATAGGTCCTATGCGGGAGGCTTATACCCTGAGGGATCGTTTCCAGGCAGAGAAGGAGAGCAAATGCAGGGGGAATACAGCTAAGGCCCAGCAATGCTGTTCATTTCAGGTCTCCCCAGTGTCGGTGCAGGCAGGGATGGAGGTGCCTGGGGCCTCTGAAGGGATGTCTCGGTCACCAGTTTCCCCGTCAGTAACACCTGGACAAAAAGAAAAGGAGAAAGAAATGGACTGGTCTGTGGAAGATCCTAAATCCCCCGGTTTGCTGAAAGAAATAAAATGTCTGGAATCTCCCATTAAAGAGCAAGAACTGGAATTCTCCATGGATGATCTCTCCACGGATGAGAATCAGGCAAAGAGGAGGAAAATAGGGGTAAAGCACAAGAAAGGAAAGAAAGTTGTGGTTTCCAAATTTGTTTTCCAGCCATGCAGTGCAAACCCCTTTAATTCCACTAACTCCAAGTGCCTGGAGTCTACCACACTAAACATGGCTGGAACATGTGGTTCGGCGGCCATCTTGGATCCTGTTAGTGCCAGTGACATCACACCTGCAGCTACGAGTGGTCCATGCTCCTCCCTGACTGCCAAACCTGCCCAGAAAATGGAAAATCAAAATTACTTACCGAGATTTTCTTTTCCTGGTCTGAAAGACGGCAGTGGAAGTGAATGGTTAATTCCTCCCTCCGGATGAGTGACAGGCTTGTTCCCCAATTAAAAGGTCTGCTCCTCCCCCTTACCTACATGTCTTGACGACTGTGTGTCCCGATTGTATCTCAATCTATATTTTTTTGGGGGGGAAAACCCCTTCCACTGCCGTCTTTCAGACCAGGAAAAGAAAATCTCGGTAAGTAATTTTGATTTTCCATTTTCCCTGGTCCTCATCCGGCAGTGGAAGTGAATGGTTGATTTTAAAGCAGTTCATAATAAAAAAAGGGGAGGGGACACTGATTATTTATTCAACACTAGTAGCTGATTCTAATATTTTAGAACCAAACTCAGACTTTGCCTTATTCATAACATCCAACTTATAATGTTTTATAAAAGTTGTAGTGTCCGACCATGCTGCCGCATTACAGATGTCGTTGATTGATACTTTCGCTGAGAAAGCCCATGAAGTAGATACTGCCCTTGTTGAGTGTGCCGTCACTCTGTCAGGTTCACTTAACTCTGCCATTTTATATGCTTGTCTTATGGTCTTTGTAATCCATGCTGACAACGTCTGCTTCGAGGGTTGTAGTCCTTTTCTTTCTCCTTGAAATAACACTATTAGTGAATCAGACTTTCTGAACTCTTGAGTTCTCTGTAGATATTGTTTTATTGTTCTTCCTACATCTAGGGAGCAGTCTGCTTCCGTTTGTTGTATATATGGTAGGACGATGTCTTGATTCATATGAAATTGAGATATGACTTTCGGAATAAATTTTATGTCTGGTCTTAGTGTTACATTTTCTTCGCTAAAGACCAAGTATGGTGGAGAAGCTCTCAATGCATTTATTTCCGAAACTCTTCTGCCTGACGTTATTGCTATCAAAAACAGTGTTTTTAGCGTAAGGTTCTTTATAGTTATTGACTCTGATGATTCAAACGTCTTACTTTTCAGCATACTCAACACCGTAGGCAGATCCCATTGTGGGACTTGGTTTTTAACTGGCGGATTAATATGCTTAATTCCCCTGAAAAATCTTATCATTAGTGGGTCTGATGCCCAATTTTTGTTTAATACTGCTGACAATGCTGATACCTGTCTTTTTAAAGTTGATGAACTTAAGTTTTTTTGTAATCCTTCTTGTAGAAACTGTAAAAGTTGTTCAATTTGTACTGACTTTGGCTGTATGGTTTTTGTGTCACACCATAGTTGGAACTTCTCCCATGTTTTGTAATAAGATTTTTTAGTTGAATCTTTCCTTGATGACATTAAGGTTTGTATCACTTCTGTGGATAATCCCCTTTTTCTCATGGGACTGACTTCAGTTTCCATGCCATCAGTTTTAGTTTGTGTATTTCTGGGTGATCTACTTCTCCTTGAGTTAGCAGATGTGGTATCGTCGGCAACTTTATTGGTGGGTATTGGGCTATTGATTGTGCCTACGCAAACCATGGTCTCCTCGGCCACCAGGGTAGAATTATAATTATCTCTGCTCTGTCCTCCTCTATTTTCCTGAGAACCCTCTGTATCATCGGGATAGGAGGAAAAATGTACAACATCTGGTTCGACCAAGAAATCGAAAAAGCATTGGTCGCTACTGCCACCTTGTCTGGGAACCATGAACAATATTTCTGGAGTTTCGTATTGTGTCGGGTTGCCATGAGGTCGATCTCTGGTATCCCCCATATTTCTGTTATCTGGTTGAAGATAGACTGATTCAGACTCCATTCCCCTGGGTTGAGTTCGTGTCTGCTCAACCAGTCTGCTTCTTTGTTTTGTTCCCCGGGAATATGGATAGCCCGGATCTCTTTCAAGTACTTCTCTGCCCAGTTCAGGATTTCTGAAACTTGTTCCCAAAGATTCATACTCCTTGTTCCACCCTGTTTGTTTATGTAGCTTACTACAGCCATGTTGTCGGACTGAATTTGGACTGCTTGTCCTTGTATCGACAGCTTGAATGCTTTTATCGCCAAATACACAGATCTCATTTCTCTCTGGTTTTGATGTTTCATTCTCCATGTTTTGTCCCATACACCTTGTTTTGTTTGATGCTTGCATACTGCACCCCAACCCGTTGGGCTCGCATCCACAGTAATTGTGGTCCAAGAGAAAGTATAGATTTCTTTTGGGACAAAATTCTTGTCTTTCGTCCACCACTTCATCTTTTCCTTCAGTAATTGAGGAAGAAATATTATTTGCTGTGGATCCATTAGTGTGTTCCATTGTTTCAGTAATAATAATTGTAGGGGTCTGAGGTGTAACATTGACCACTTTACGGCTTCTGTGGTTGACACTAACTTCCCTAATATTTTTTGACATATCTGTGCCGTTGAACAGGGATATTTGATGAATTGTTTCATCTCTTTCTTTATCTCTTGCTTCTTGACAGTTGGTAGAGATATTTGTAATTTGACTGAATTTATCAACATTCCCAGAAACTGAATCTGTTGACTTGGTATGAGACAGGATTTTTCCTGATTTATCAGCCAACCCAGACGGTTTAAGCAAGAATTTATCTTCTTTAGGTTTCCTTGAAGTGTCGTTTGATTCTTTGCCTTGACTAGTATATCGTCTAGGTAGGCGTACACTTCCATTTTCTGTAATCTTAGGTGAGCTATTATTGGTGCTAGTGTCTTTGTAAACACTCTTGGAGATGAGGTTAGACCAAACGGTAAGCATTTGTATTGAAAGTGCTGACCTATTGTAATGAACCTGAGATACTTCCTGTGACTGTGTATGATTGGTATGTGGTGATATGCACTCCTCAGATCGATTTTTGCCATCCAGTCTTGCTTGTGAATCTGTAATGTTATAGACTTGAGTGTTTCCATCTTGAACTTTGTTTTTCTTATGAAAGAGTTTAAGTATCTCAGATCCAATATTGCTCTGTAATCTCCTTCTTTCTTCCTGCGTAAAAAGAGAGGTGAATATATCCCCATTTTCTCTTCTCGCTTTGGAACTCTCTCTATTACTCCCTGTATTAGAAGATCTTGTATAATGTTGTACAGTTGCTTTCTTGCTTGTACTTGTTTTGGCACTGGTGATTCTATTACTTTCCCTTGAGGTTTTTGTATGAATTTTATACTGTAGCCCTTTGATAATGTTTGAACTACCCATGCATCGGCTTTGATTTTTTTCCATTCCGTCACAAACTGGTGTAACCTTCCTCCTAATTCGTGACGGTGCATTCTGTCATAATGCTCTTCCTCTTCCTCTGTTCGTTTTGGTGTCACGAAAAAGAGATTGTTCAGTCTTCCATGACTGTCTTTGCGTGTTTAATCTTCCTGGCCTATACTGTTTAGATTGCCTAAATGTCATATTGGCTGAAGTAGTTGGTATTTCTCTTCTATTTCTTTTGATTACTGGCAGAGCCTTTTTTGCCGAGTTCTTTTCTATAATGTCGTCCAGTGATGACCCAAACAGTAGGTCTCCTTCAAACGGAACTTTTGTTAGACCCTGCTTTGACATGTTATCCACTTTCCATTGTCTTAACCATAAGGCACGACGTGCAACTGTGGCTTGGCCGATTGCTTTTGAACTCAACTTTATAACATCTAAGGATGCTTCTGCTATAAAATCGTTTGATATTTTAACGTCTTGTAACATTTTTGTCATCTCTTCTCTAGATACTCCTTCAGCTATAGCTTCTTCAAGTTCCTTTATCCAGAATCTACTTGCTCGAGCTAGACTCGTGATAGCTATAGCAGGTCCAATTGCTGCTCCTGAGGACAGATATGACCTTTTCATAGCTGCATCCTCCTTCCGCTCCATTGGGTCTCTCAATGATGTTCCATCCTCTGTAGCCAATGCCATTCTCCTTGTTGTCTTTGCCATAGCTGTATCAACCTTAGGGGCTTCGTCCCAAGATTTTGATTCCTCTTTAGGAAAGGGATACATTTTTTGAATATTTAATGGAATATTGAACCTCTTGTCTGGGTTTTGCCATTCGCTCTTTATTAATTCTGTTATATGTGAATGCACAAAAAATTTTGAAGATTTTTCCATTTGATCTCCAAACATAAGATGCTTTATTGGTTCTACAGTTTTATCCACTATATGTAGTGTTTCCTTCATCCTTGTAATCAGATAATCAATTGTATTCTGATTGACATCCTCTGCTGTAGCCTCATCTGCAGCTTCGTCTGGTGATAATACTTCCCCTTCAGATTCTTCCTCTGATCTGGGATTTTCTATAGGTGTTGGCTTGTTAATGCCATATTCTTTAAACATATTTGTTACCTTTTCCATGGTAACCTCTGAGACTTTTGATATCATTGTCTCCATAGAAGAGTCCAATACAGCTTTCATGGCTGTGTGGATTTGCTCTTGTGTTACAGTTGAGGATGGATTAATGCATTCTCTGCATAACTTTTTCCCCAGTTCTGCTCTCCTGTTGCAGAGAACACATTCTTTTGTTCTGGATTTACTTGTAGACTCCCTTGTTTCTGGAGATCTTAAACACAAACAGAAAAGTTTTATTAAGTTTCTGTTTTACTTCACCTTTAATCCAGCTCTCTCCTTAACGTTGCTCACCCCCTTGACCTTGATCTGTGTCTTTTTGATGAATTCATTGTCCAACACTGAAAGAGACATAATCAACCAAACACTTGTATAGGTTATGCCATTAAAACAATGTACATTTTGTATACACAATGTCCTGTATGCTACTCACAGCATATAGGCAGAAAGACACCATGGCAGCGTGATTCTGGTTGATTAACAGGATTACTGATGACAACCTGGAGTGAGCGATCAGCAGTACCAACCCTTCCTGGTTTTTTTAGATCAGCTGTACGCTCGCGTGCACTGCCGTTTTTTTAAATCTCCCGCGCGATGACGTCATCATCGCGCGCCGTTCGTACGCACGCTACTTCCGGATTCCTATTCCAGGATGCGGAAGTCCCGGTCCACGCTAGACCTTGCCGTTCCCTGCTATTACAGGGGGAGCGGCCTTCAGCTGAGAGAGAGCATTGCAGCTGGCATGTAATTTTTGAAGAGGGGGAGAGATACGATCCGTCACTACACAGGAGAAAAAGACATGGAGGTAAGGGGGAGGAGCAGACCTTTTTATTGGGGAACAAGCCTGTCACTCATCCGGAGGGAGGAATTAACCATTCACTTCCACTGCCGGATGAGGACCAGGGAAAGGAGAAAAGTCTGTCAGTATGGCTGGTAAGGAACGTGCAGATAAAGTTCCCATATGTAAAGAGGCAATCTTTAAGTTTCAGGGCAGTGAGAGGAAAGTACCTGCAGTGGCCATTTTGGATCCAAAGGCTGTGTCAGCTGGTTCTGGTGTTTCAGAGGCTGTGGTTCAGGAAGGAGTTGGATCTCGCAGTGGACCAATCAGCACAGATCCTGCTATTAGCACTGCATCTGAGGAAGCTAAGGAGCGGAGAGTGTCAGGGAAGCAGGAAGTTATTTCAGCTGGTCCCAAGCAAGTTCCGGTGGCCATCTTGGTAGAGGAAGAGATCAGCAAAGACGTTTGCCCTACAGTTAAAGTCCCCAAGCAAGTTTCTATTGGGAAGAAAGCGGTGGCAAGTTTAGGGGAATCTAAAATCTTGGTTCCTAAGCTGGAGATGGCAGAAGCTCTGGGTGATCGATCCCCCCCAGCGTCCGGAGAGATGGCGGCAGAGCCTGAGGCCAGCGGGATGGAGGGTCCACCAATAGGTGGTAAGTGTGATCACCCGGTCCCTGCTGGCCCAGCACCTGTTTCCCTTTCCCCTGCTCCTGCTGTGTCTGTCTCCCAATCTCCCTCTGTGTCAGCCCCAGCGTCTGTGTCCAGTCTGTGTCTGTCCCCCCTGTAAGATCTGCTGGATCATCTGATCCCAGTTATGCAAAGGTTCAATCTATTTCCGCTAAGCAGCCTCCAGTTTCACCTGCAGGCACCAAACCAACATCGTATGCGTCCACTGCCAAAACCACTCATTCTGCTACACGGAGGACTGTTCCTGCTAATGTACAAACATCTGTGTATGGTAACATGTACAGTGGCGGTGGGGGTAGGAGGAATGTGGTGAACTTGAAGTGGGTGGGGGAGGGCCCTTCTCCGGATAGGCGGCAGGTGATTGACAGACTCCTCCGGGTTGGGTTTGAGGCAGTCGACATCTTTACCTTTATTTCTGGGCCCAGTCGGGGGGAGTTTGTCATCCGCTTTGTGTGCCCCCATGGTCTGGATGAGTTTTGGAAAAAGTGTGACAGGGATCCTGCTTGGTGGATTGGCTTTCGGGTGGTGGCGGTTTCCCAACCGGGTGTCGTGAGAGTGACCATAAAGGTCTTTAATGAGAGCATTCCGCCCTCAGACCTCCGCACCTGGCTTGGGAGATACGGCTCCGTCCAAAGCGACCTGTTTAAAAACCTTGATGACAGCGGAATTTGGTATGGTGGTTGGAAGTGCAGCGTTAAACTGAACACAGTCCGTAACGTTACCCAGCACATCCCGAATTCTGCCTTTATCGGCAGGGATAGGATACAATGCTTCTACCCGGGCCAGCCGCGTCAGTGCTGGAAGTGCGGGCCATTTCGTCATCTTTCAATGTATTGTGACAAACTGAAGTGTGCCCTATGCCTTGAGCTGGGGCACAATGTGAAAGACTGCCCTAACAGTGTCTGTTGCAACCTCTGCGGTGAGATGGGGCACACTTACACCACTTGCCCCGTCTCTTGGCAGCAAATTGCGCAAGAGTTTGCGGAGGAGATGGTAGTCTCCGAGGAGGTGAGCTCTGAGGTAGTAGCAGTTGCTGGGGAAGCAGTGGACGCTGGAGAAGTGTCCCCTTCGCATTGCTCTGGGACCACCATGCCTGCGGAGCCTGTCACTGTGAATCCACAGGAAGCTCCCAGAGCTCATTTCTGGACCTATTTATAAGCCTGAAGCCAGGGTTACCAGATCCAAGTCAAGGGGAGCTCTTGCCCAAATATCTCACCCAGTTGGTAACTCTGCTTCCAGAGTCCGAAGGTCCTCCACTGTCGAGAAGGGGGGATGGAGTTTGTTGGGAAGTGGGAGGAGCAAGAAGAACAAGCCCATTCCCAAATTGTCCATTCCGCTTAAAAATCCTTACTCTGTGCTAGGAGAGGACAATCTGGAGGAAGAAATAGCGAGGCTGGAGAGAGAATTAGCTAGAGAAACCTCTTCTTCCAGTGATTTAATTTTTATAGACATCAGGAGGCTGAGCGGTTACCATCCGTCCTCTCAGCTAAGAGGGAAGGGTCCAATGATGAGGGGAGGAGGGTAAAGAAGGGTACATGAAAACCCCCCATAACTTCATTCACCTTGTAAATGGCTGTGCCCCCTCCAATAAGATTTGCAACAATTAATGTTGCCTCCATCAAGTCTGTAAGTGCACATAGCATGGCATTATTTTTTCTCTCCCAAATTGAGGCAGACATTTTCTTTTTGCAGGAGACCCGGCTCACCACCTTGGCTGAGATCCATCGCTCCAAGGGGGACTGGTCCTGTGGACCGTCCCTTTGGTCTCTTGCCGCCGAGCCTTACAGTGGAGTGGCTGTTCTTTTTAAAACAGAAATTTCTATGGCCCTCAGACGAAGGCCGAGAGGAAGGAATTGTTTACCAGAATAAAGCCCTTTCTTTTTACGGCCCAGCCTGTAGTGTTTGGTGGGGATTTTAACACCATCGCTAGGCCAATGGACAGGAGAGGCCAGGCTGGCAGGTTGGGGTACGACAGCGTATTTTTTAATGGCTTAGTTAGAGAGGCAGGTCTGGTAGATGTGCACATTTGCCAATCTCCAGGCCTCACGGGTTACACTTTTCATAGAGGTAGTAGTAGGATAGATAGGTTTTTTGTTAAAAAGGACTCTATTACTTCTCCTCTTGAGGTGAAGGCAGTAGAGTTCTCAGATCACTGTTTGGTGGTCATGTCCTTGAATATTCCAGAGGCCCCCTCCAGAGGTAAGGGTTTCTGGCACCTCAATTTGACCATCCTTGACGAGGAATGTACTAAACAGTCTTTCTTGGCCTTCTTTCAGGATCAGGAGTCCCTGAAGGATGTCTGCCGCAGTAGGACGGAATGGTGGGAGATCACCAAAAAGAGGACTGCACAACTCTTTCCAGGCCTAGCGATTGATAAGGTACAGAGTAAATATACCTAAAACTTAAGAGGAAGTTGGATAGGTTGGTGTCTGATTGTGGTGACTTTGGGGAGATCACCGGGGTAAAGTCTCAAATGAGGAGGTTCCAGTATGACCGGCTGGCCTCCCTGAACTTTGAGAGGAATTATGGGTCACACCATTCTCCCGATCCCTATCAGAGTTGCAGGGACTCCGTCGCTCGCAAATCGATTAGCGGTTTGCGGGGGAGTGATGGGACCCTGGAGACATCTTCAGCAGGTATCCTGCCGGTTGTTAAGAGCTTTTATGCTGACCTCTTGTCTGAGAAAGAGCTCAGCCAGGCCAGCATATCAAACTTTTTGGAGCAGACTCCTGTTCAGACAAGATCTGATATTCCTTGGGATTCTTTGATAGGGGATATCACTGTGGAGGAGGTGGGGGCAGCCATAGAAGGCCTTGCTGTTAAGAAATCCCCTGGGCCCGATGGGCTCACGGCGGAGTTCTACAAGGCCTTTTGTGATGTCCTGGCCCCTAGTCTTGTGGAGGTTTTTTCGGTCTCCCTTTCTGAAGGTCTCCTTCCACCCTCCATGAGGCGTTCTGCTTTGATTCTGCTGTCAAAAGGGTTAGATTCTTCCTATATCGCTTTACTCAATATGGATAGGAAAATCTTGGCAAAAGTATTGTTCAATCGCCTCTTTGAGGTAGCACACCGGGTGCTTTCTCCCTCGCAGCACTGCACGGTTAAGGGTAGATCCACTTTTTCCGCAGTATTGGGGGTCCGGGAGGCCCTAATGCGTTGCAGGTCTTATGAGTGGGGAAAATACCTTTTGTCACTGGACCAGTCTAAGGCCTTTGATAGAGTGAATCACAAGTATCTCTGGAGTGTCCTTGGAAGATACAGTGTTCCTGAGGGTTTCATCAATTGGCTCATGGTTTTGTATGAAGGCGCTGAAAGCATTCCCTTTGTGAATGGCTGGTTTGGGGAACCTTTTAGGGTCTCTTCTGGGGTCAGACAGGGTTGCCCGCTCAGCCCTCTGCTTTACGTTTTCGCCACAGATCCTCTGATCAAGAGGTTTGATGGCAGCGTGCTGCAGGGGGTACCTGTCTCCACGGGAGTTTCCTTGAAGGTAGCTGCCTATGCGGATGACATTACTCTGGTAGTCTCGAGCTCCGACGAGGCGGTCGAGGTGGCCGAACTGGTACAAGAGTATTCTGAGGCTTCAGGTTCCCTCATCAACAGGAACAAATGTGAAGCTTTCTGGATGGGAAAAGAAGGCGAGCCTGCCTTTGACCTCCCGGGAATCTTCCCTGAGCCTTCCCCCAAAATTAAGATCTTAGGAATCACTTTTGGCCAAGGCGATTTCGCTGAGACAAATTGGGTGTCTAGGTTGGAACTTGCATCTTCCAGGGTGGATCAGTGGAAGGGGAGACCATACACTCTTAGTGAAAGGGTTTCGTTGATCAAGACTTACCTGGTCCCGATTTTTCTGTATGTAAGTACTGTGTGCCTTTTGCCAGAGAAGTACTATGCAAGAATCAATAGTTTGTTTTCCTGCATTTATGGGGAAACAAACTGAACCTAATCAAAAGGACTGTCGCCTACCGGCAAAGGAAGGAGGGACGGTTGGGCATGCTCAACCCTGTCGTGTTCTTTGTGAATATGTTTGTTAAATACAACTTTGCAAACCTCCACGAAGAGAAGCCTCCTTTGTGGGTAGAGATTTTTAAGAGCTGGGTGACTCCATTTCTTGGGTCTTGGATGAAGGGCGGCTTGGTAAAGAGTCTGCGGAATCATCGAGGTCCTCTCCCCTCCTATGTGGCAGGAGCCCTGAAAGCCATGAGGAAGTGGCAAGTGGGAATGGAAGAAATTAGATCCTCACCTAGGAGGGCCATCGACCAGAGGGTCTTGTCTTCCTATTTCCATGAGCCGCTGGTCTTAAAAGACTGCCCAAGCAATATATTGAGTATAGGGCTCTCTTTAGTGGTGTCCCCCAGGGTTCCCCTGAAGTTTAGGGATATTGCTTGGTGTTCCTTTCAGGGAAAACTCTATGTAAGAGGCAATGTGATAAGTAGGCGCCGCAATGACCGAATGTGTCCCCGGGAGAGCTGCAGTGGTCTTGAGGAAACGATGGACCACTTCCTGCTTAATTGTCCTTTTAACATAGAAGTTTACAAATGGGTGTTCAGAAAGTTGGTTATCCCCTGCCTCTCAGGTATGTCATACCAGGGGTGGGCTTATGGGGTGTCTCAAAGGCATGCAAGTATTGAGTTAAGCACCTTATTTCTAGTTAGCACAATAGTAAAATTCTACACGTGGAGTGCACGGTGACAAATTTCAATTAGGCATAAAGTCCTTTCCTGTGAGGTGATGGTTTCCGACATCCTGAGGGAACTGTTTAAGGTGAAGGCTCTGGAGAAACAGAGGATGAGTGAAGGGAGATGGTCTACTCTGTGGAGAGGCCTGTACCTTGAGCTCCCTTGAGGGGTCCTGATGTTTCTTGGTGGTGGTTTTTCCTGTCTTATCACTTGCCCCTTTTTTTGCCTTAGGCCCTTTGTGTTTTTATGTCTGGGCTCATGCATTCCAGGGTGAGTAGTTTACACTTCGCCCTCTCAAGTGTCTAAGTGCATTAGAATGTAGAATGCATCCTTAGTAGTTTTCTACGGAAGCCAAACGATTCTTGTTTTGATGTTTCTGCCAAATATTTTTTTTTTTTTGTGTTAGGTTTAATATGTTATAATGTTAGTTTTAATTTGTTGTAATATTAGGTTTAATATTTTGTTTCCTTGTTGTCTCGTTGTACGGATGTTGGAATAAATGTGGTTCATAAACTTGAACAAGTCAAACTTATGTTTTCCTTTTTTCTGCAGTAAGATACTTTAAGTTATTTGCGTGATAGTGCGAATGGTTGTCTATCCCCTCATCATCTATCTGTGTAGGTAGGTGACAGGGTTAGTTATATTAGAGTGTAGCTAGGTGGGCTCGGTTTTATTTTGTTTCTTTTTTCTCTGATGTAAGAGATTGATTTTAGTTACTTTTTAAGAAAGATCTGAATTAAGATTGTTTTTATATTTGTTGTCTGCTGTAAGACTTTTTATTTCCTTTGGACTGGACTTTCTTCTCGGAAAGAGACTTTTTATTTTTATTCCTTATGCCCAAAAGCCAATATGCTATGTATTGTATTGTTTGTTTCAGTTTATTGTTTGTGCATATTTGTAGCCTGTTAATAAACTTCAATATATATATAAAGACATACGTCCATCTAGTCCAACCTTTATACCCTACCCATAATGTCTGTATAACAGTTATATAGTAACATAGTATTGGAAGTTGTATAAAGACATACGTCCATCTAGTCCAACCTTTATACCCTACCCATAATGTCTGTATAACAGTTACATAGTAACATAGTATTGGAGGTTATATAAAGATATACGTCCATCTAGTCCAACCTTTATACCCTACCCATAATGTCTGTATAACAGTTACATAGTAACATAGTATTGGAGATTGAATAAAGACATACGTCCATCTAGTCTAACCTTTATACCCTACCCATAATGTCTGTATAAAAGTTACATAGTAACATAGTATTGGAGGTTGTATAAAGACATACGTCCATCTAGTCCAACCTTTATACCCTACCCATAATGTTTGTCTAACAGTTACATAGTAACATAGTATTGGAGGTTGTATAAAGACATATGTTCATCTAGTCCAACCTTTATACCCTACCCATAATGTCTGTATGACAGTTACATAGTAACATAGTATTGAAGGTTATATAAAGACATACGTCCATCTAGTCCAACCTTTATACCCTACCCATAATGTCTGTCCAACAGTTACATAGGTGAATTCTCTTGTGTGTTACGTACTATAGCACGGGAGATGGTGAATTCTTGTGTGTGAACGTACTATAGCAGAGATGGTGAATTCTCTGTGTGAAAACTTATATAGCAGGAGATGGTGAATTCTCTGTGGTAAATGTACTATAACAGGAGATAGTGAATTCTCTGTGTGTGAACGTACTATAGCAGGAGATGGGTGAATTCTCTGTGTGTGAACGTACTCTAGCAGGAGATGGGGATTCTCTGTGGGTGAACGTACTTAGCAGGAGATGGTGAATTCTCTGTGTGTTGAACGTACTATAGCAGGAGATGGTGAATTCTCTGTGTGAACGTACTATAGCAGGAGATGGTGAATTTCTGTGTGTGAACGTACTCTAGCAGAGATGTGTGATTATCTGTGTGTGAACGTACTCTAGCAGGAGATGGTGAATTATCTGTGTGTGAACGTACTATAGCAGGAGATGGTGAATTCTCTGTGTGTGAACGTACTATAGCAGGAGATGGGGAATTCTCTGTGTGTGAACGTACTATAGCAGGAGATGGGGAATTATCTGTGTGTGAACGTACTCTAGCAGGAGATGGTGAATTATCTGTGTGTGAACATACTATAGCAGGAGATGGTGAATTCTCTGTGTGTGAACGTACTATAGCAGGAGATGGTGAATTCTCTGTGTGTGAACGTACTATAGCAGGAGATGGGGAATTCTCTGTGTGTGAACGTACTCTAGCAGGAGATGGTGAATTCTCTGTGTGTGAACGTACTATAGCAGGAGATGGTGAATTCTCTGTGTGTGAACGTACTATAGCAGGAGATGGGGAATTATCTGTGTGTGAACGTACTCTAGCAGGAGATGGTGAATTCTTGTGTGTGAACGTACTATAGCAGGAGATGGGGAATTTCTGGTGAAGTACTCTAAGCAGGAGATGGTGAATTCTCTGTGTGTGAACATACTATGCAGGAGATGGGAATTCTCTGTGTGTGTACTATAACAGAGATGGTGAATTCTCTGTGTGTGAACGTACTATAACAGGAGATGGTGAATTCTCTGTGTGTGTGAACGTACTATAGCAGGAGATGGGGAATTCTCTGTGTGTGAACATACTATAGCAGGAGATGGTGAATTCTCTGTCTGTGAACGTACTATAGCAGGAGATGGTGAATTCTCTGTGTGTGAACGTACTATAGCAGGAGATGGTGAATTCTCTGTGTGTAAACTTACTATAGCAGGAGATGGTGAATTCTCTGTGTGTAAACGTACTATAACAGGAGATAGTGAATTCTCTGTGTGTGAACGTACTCTAGCAGGAGATGGTGAATTCTCTGTGTGTGAACGTACTCTAGCAGGAGATGGTGAATTCTCGTGTTGTGACTACTATAGCCGGAGATGGTGAATTATCTGGGTGTGAACGTACTCTAGCAGGAGATGGTGAATTCTCTGTGTGTGAACGTACTATAGCAGGAGATGGTGAATTCTCTGTGTGTGAACTACTATGCAGGAGATGGTGAATTCTGTGTGTGAACGTACTATAGCAGGAGATGGGGATTCTCAGTGTGTGAACGTACTATAGCAGGAGATGGGGAATTCCGTGTGTGAACGTACTATAGCAGGATGGTGAATTCTCTGTGTGGTAAACGTACTATAGCAGGAGATGGGGATTCTCTGTGTGTGAACGTACATAGCAGGAGATGTGGGATTCTCTGTGTGACGTACTATAGCAGGAGATGGTGGAATCTCTGTGTGTGAACGTACTATAGCAGGAGATGGGTGATTCTCTGTGTGTGAAACGTACTATAGCAGGAGATGGTGAATTCTCTGTGTGTGAACATACTATAGCAGGAGATGGGGAATCTCTGTGTTGTACTATAACAGGAGATGGTGAATTCTCTGTGTGTGAACGTACTATAACAGGAGATGGTTGATTATCGTGTGTGTGAACGTACTATAGCAGGAGATGGTGAATTCTCTGTGTGTGAACGTACTATAGAGGAGATGGTGAATTCTCTGTGTGTGAACGTACTATAGCAGGAGATGGTGAATTCTCTGTGGTGAACGTATATAGCAGGAGATGGTGAATTCTCTGTGTGTGAACGTACTATGACAGGAGATGGTGAATTCTCTGTTGTGGAACGTACTATAGCAGGAGTGATGGTGAATTCTCTGTTGTGTGAACGTACTATAGCAGGAGATGGTGAATTCTCTGTGTGTGAACGTACCTTAGCAGGAGAGGGGAATTCTCTGTGGTGTGAACGTACTATAGCAGGAGATGGTGAATCTGTGTGTGAACGTACTATAGCTGGAGATGTGTGAATTCTCTGTTGTGAACGTACTATAGAGGAGATGGTGAATTCTCTGTGTGTGAACATACTATGCACAGGAGATGGTGAATTCTCGTGTGTGAAAGTACTATAGCAGGAGATGGGGAATTCTCTGTGTGTGAACGTACTATAGCTGGGGGAGATGGTTGAATTCTCTGTGTGTGAACATACTATAGCAGGAGATGTGAATTCTCTGTGTGTGAACATACTATAGCAGGAGATGGTGAATTCTCTGTGTGTGAACGTACTATAACAGGAGAGGTGAATTCTCTGTGTGTAACGTACTATAGCAGGAGATGGTGAATTCTCTGTGGTGAACGTACTAAGCAGAGATGGTGAATTCTCTGTGTTGGAACGTACATAGCGATGGAGATGGTGAATTCTCTGTGTGTGAACGTACTATAGCAGGAGATGGTGAATTCTCTGTGTGTGAACGTACTATAGCAGGAGATGGTGAATTTCTGTGTGTGAACGTACTAAGCAGGAGATGGGGAATTCTCTGTGTGTGAACGTACTATAGCAGGAGATGGTGAATTCTCTTGGTTGAACGTACTATAGCAGGAGATGGTGAATTCTGTGTGTGAACGTAACTATAGCTGGAGATGGTGAATTCTCTGTGTGTAACGATAGCAGAGATGTGAATTCTTGTGTGACATACTATAGCAGGAGGATGGTGAATTCTCTGTGTGGTGAACGTACTATAGCAGGAGATGGTGAATTCTCTGTGTGTGAACGTACTATAGCAGGAGATGGTGAATTCTCTGTGTGTGAACGTACTATAGCAGGAGATGGTGAATTCTCTGTGTGTGAACGTACTATAGCAGGAGATGGTGAATTCTCTGTGTGTGAACGTACTATAGCAGGAGATGGTGAATGTCTCTGTGTGAACGTACTATAGCAGGAGATGGTGATATTCGTCTCTGTGTGAACGTACTATAGCAGGAGATGGTGAATTCTCTGTGTGTGAACGTACTATAGCAGGAGATGTGAATTCTCTGGTGTGAAGTACTATAGCAAGGAGATTGTGAATTCTGTGGTGAACGTCTAGCAGGAGAGGTGTTCTCTGTGTGTGAATGAAGTACTATAGCAGGAGATGGTGATTCTCTGTGTGTGGAACGTACTATAGCAGGAGATGGTGATTCTCTGTGTGGAACGTACTATAGAGGAGATGGTGAATGAATGTCGTGTGGTGAACGTACTATAGCAGGAGAATGGTGAATTCTCGTGTGTGAACGTACTATAGCAGGAGATGGTGAATTCTCTGTGTGTGAACGTACTATAGCAGGAGATGGTGAATTCTCTGTGTGTGAACGTACTATAGCAGGAGATGGTGAATTCTCTGTTTGAACGTACTATAACAGGAGATGGTGAATTCTCTGTGTGTGAACGTACTATAGCAGGAGATGGTGAATTCTCTGGTGTGAACGTACTATACAGGAGATGGTGAATTCTCGTGTGTGAACGTACTATAGCAGGAGATGGTGAATTCTCTGTGTGTGAACGTACTATGCAGGAGATGGTGAATTCTTGTGTGTGAACGTACTATAGCAGGAGATGGTGAATTCTCTGTGTGTGAACGTACTATGAAGCAGGAGATGGTGAATTCTCTGTGTGTGAACGTACTATAGCAGGAGATGGTGAATTCTCTGTAGGTGGAACGTACTATAGCAGGAGATGGTGAATTCTCTGTGTGTGAACGTACTTAGCAGGAGATGGGGAATTCTCTGTGTGTGAAACGTACTATAGCAGGAGATGTGTGAATTCTCTGTGTGTGAACGTACTATAGCGGAGATGGTGAATTCTCTGTTGTGAACTACTATAGCAGGATGTGATTTTGTGTGGAACTACTATAGCAGGAGATGGTGAATTCTCGTGTGTGAACGTACTATAGCAGGAGATGGGAATTCTCTGTGTGTGAACGTACTATAGCGGAGAGGTGAATTCTCTGTGTGTGAACTACTATAGCAGGAGATGGTGAATTCTCTGTGTGTGAACGTACTATAGCAGGAGATGGTGAATTCTCTGTGTGAACGTACTATAGCAGGAGATGGTGAATTCTCTGTGTGTGAACGTACTATAGCAGGAGATGGTGAATTCTCTGTGTGTGAACGTACTATAGCAGGAGATGGTGAATTCTCTGTGGTGAACGTACTATAGGGAGATGGTGTGAATTCTCTGTGTGTGAACGTACTATAGCAGGAGATGGTGAATTCTCTGTGTGTGAACGTACTATAGCAGGAGATGGTGAATTCTCTGTGTGTGAACGTACTATAGCAGGAGATGGTGAATTCTCTGTGTGTGAACGTACTATAGCAGGAGATGGTGAATTCTCTGGTGGAACGTACTATAGCAGGAGATGGTGAATTCTCGTGTGTGAACGTTATAGCTGGAGATGGTGAATTCTCTGTGTGTGAACATACTATAGCAGGAGATGGTGAATTCTCTGTGTGAACATATAGCAGGGATGGTGAATTTCGTGGTGAAAGACTAAGCAGGAGATGGTGAATTCTCTGTGTGTGAACGTACTATAGCAGGAGATGGTGAATTCTCTGTGTGTGAACGTACTATAGCAGGAGATGGTGAATTCTCTGTGTGTGAACGTACTATAGCAGGAGATGGTGAATCCTGTGTGTGAACGTACTATAGCAGGAGATGGTGAGTGCAATTTCTGTGGTGAACGTACTATAGCAGGAGATGGTGAATTCTCTGTGGAACGACTATAGCAGGAGAGGGAATTCTCTGTGTGTGAACGGACTATAGCAGGGATGGTGAATTCTCTGTGTGTGAGTACTATAGCAGGAGTGGTGAATTCTCTGTGGTGAACGTACATAGGCATAGGGAGATGGTGAATTCTCTGTGTTGAACGTACTATAGCAGGAGATGGTGAATTCTTGTGTGTGAACGTACTATAGCAGGAGATGGTGAATTCTCTGTGTGTGAAACGTACTATAGCAGGAGGATGGTGAATTTCTGTGTGTGAACGTACTATAGCAGGAGATGGTGGGAATTCTCTGTGGTGGAACGTACTATAGCAGGAGATGGTGAATTCTCTGTGTGTGAACGTACTATAGCAGGAGATGGTGAATTCTCTGTGTTGGTGAACGTACTATAGCTGGAGATGGTGAATTCTCTATGTGTGAACGTACTATAACAGGAGATGGTGAATTCTCTGCGTGTGAACATACTATAGCAGGAGATGGGATTCTCTGTGTGGAACGTACTATAGCAGGAGATGGTGAATTTCTTGTGTGTGAACTACTAAACAGGAGATGGTGAATTCCTTGTGTGAACGTACTAAACAGGAGATGGTGAATTCTCTATGTGTGAACGTACTAAGCAGGAGATGGGGAATTCTCTGTGTGAACGTACTATAACAGGAGATGGTGAATTTCTGTGGGTGAACGTACTATAGCAGGAGATGGGAGATTCTCTGTGTGTGAACGTACTATAGCAGGAGATGGTGTGAATTCTCTGTGTGTGAACGTACTATAGCAGGAGATGGTGAATCTCTGTGTGTGAACGACTATAGCGGAGATGGTGAATTCTCGTGTGTGACGTACTATAGCGGGAGGGGATTCTCGTGTGTGTGAACGTACTAATCAGGAGATGGTGAATCTCTGTGTGTGAACGTACTATAGCAGGGAGATGGTGAATTCTCTGTGTGTGAAAGTACTATAGCAGGAGATGGTGAATTCTCTGTGGTGTGAACGTACTATAGCAGGAGATGGTGAATTCTCTGTGTGTGAACGTACTATAGCAGGAGATGGTGAATTCTCTGTGTGTGAACGTACTACAAACAGGAGATGGTGAATTCTCTGTGTGTGAACGTATATAGCAGGAGAGGTGAATTCTCTGTGTGTGAACGTACTATAGCAGGAGAGGTGAATTCTCGTGTTGTGAACGTACTATAGCAGGAGATGGTGAATTCTCTGTGTGTGAACGTACTATAGCAGGAGATGGTGAATTCTCTGTGTGTGACGTACTATAACAGGAGATGGTGAATTCTCTGTGTGTGAACGTACTATAGCAGGAGATGGTGAATTCTCTGGTGTGAACGTACTATAGCAGGAGATGGTGAATTCTCTGTGGTGTGAAGTTACTATAGCAGGAGATGGTGAATTCTCTGTGTGTGAACGTACTATATGCAGGAGAGTGTGAATTCTCTGTGTGTGAACGACTATAACAGGAGATGGTGAATTCTCTGGTGTGAACGTACTATAACAGGAGATGGTGAATCTCTGTGTGTGAACGTACTATAGCAGGAGATGGTGAATTCTATGTGTGTGAATGTACTATAGCAGGAGATGGTAATTCTTGTGTGTAACGTACTATAGCAGAGCATGAGTGGGGAATTCGTCTGTGTGTGAACGTACTATAGCAGGAGATGGTGAATTCTCTGTGTGTGAACGTACTATAGCAGGAGATGTGAATTCTTGTGTGTGAACGTACTATAGCAGGAGATGGTGAATTCTCTGTGTGTGAACGTACTATAAGGAGATGGTGAATTCTCGTGTGTGAACGTACTATAACAGGAGATGGGGAATTCTCTGTGTGTGAACGTACTATAGCAGGAGATGGTGAATTCTCTGTGTGTGAACGGACTAAACAGGAGATGGTGAATTCTCTGTGTGTGAACGTACTATAGCAGGAGATGGTGAATTCTCTGTGTGGAACGTACTATAGCAGGAGATGGGAATTCTCTGTGTGTGAACGTACTAAGCAGGAGATGGGATTCTCTGTGTGTGAAGTACTATAGCAGGAGATGGTGAATTCTCTGTGGTGAACGTACTATAGCAGGAGATGGTGAATTCTCTTGTGTGGAACGTACTATAACAGGAGATTTGGAATTTCATACACAGTCTCAGGTGAAAACACAATCTCTCGCTCCCTGTGAATTCCATTGTTAATAGAACATACTGTACTGTACATCCAGATCCTCTGTTCAAGTCAGGAAACCTTATTACCCAGCACCCACACCCAGCCTGACCACAGAGAACATTCTGGTCTATGGATCATAATAAACAGGAAGGAAGGTTATATTATAGTGGGGGGGGGCGTGCACAATAGGGGGGATTTCATTATAGGTGTGTTACTTCTAACAGGGAGGTGATTATGGAGATATTCGCTATGGGCAGCACCCAACATAGGTACAGCAATGACCCTCAGCCCCTCTGCCTGTGTAACTACAAGCTCCATCATGCATACTGATACTGAAGCTTTGCTGAGAACTAAGAAAGATAATGGTTCTCAGCAAATAACTCCCAGCATTCCCTTCTCCTGCATCCAGGGAATTAGTATTTTACGTTTAGTTCCATGGTTCCGGGTCCAGTCCTTTTACTTACTGGATACTGGGTCAACACATTTCCTTCCGCAGCCCATGTTACAAACATTTCGGGTTCCATTGCAGTCGACGTCCGAGGTGCAGTTGACGGTGTCGGAGCAGTTTGAGCCCAAGGTGCAATTGGTTGAACACAGTAAGGCGTTAGCTGCTGGACAGTGACCTTTCTCCCTTCAATATCTTCAGATGATTCAGATTCAGAGGAACCTGTCAATCACAAACAATTATTCCACGTTGAGAAGGAATGTCTATAATGGGAGGTAGGAGCAGATCCACAATGTAGGTCAAATCAGCATTGGACAAGTGGATTCAACATGTTACCCAACAGCTACAGATGTGTCACCTTACAAAGAGCCATTGAAAACTGTCCCCTATGAAGTTCCCTAGCAGACCAGCCATTTACTCCCAGCTGGGGAACTGGAGATCTGTCCGAGTTCCATAGTGTTACCTTCCACCAGGTCAAAGCAGTGCTAGTTGACTGAGGTTCAACAGAATAAACTGCTTTGACCTGATAGGGTAGAACTCTTGAAAGTTTTAGCTAAATAACCAGTAATACAGTTTTTTTTACTAATTGAATTCAGATGAACATTGGTAGGGTCACTAATTTGGCATAAAAAACATGAAAACATGGAACCATCCTGCCTTGTCTACAGTTCAGGTTGGCGGTGGGGGGGTAATGGTGTAATGGTGTTGGGGACATTTTCTTACACACTTTGGGCCCCAATTGAGCATCATTAGAACCTTGTTGAATCTATGGCACATATTGTATAGGTAAAATGGGAACCAACCTGATTCTTAGGGAGGTGTAAGTAATAAAGTGGCTATTGAGAGTTTATTGGCCTAATTAGTAAAAATAGATCGTTTTACATGCAAAGTATCTGATAATGGAGGTGTCCATTAAGAGTTGAAGGGGGAATGCTTGGCAAATACTTGATTGAAGTCATGCAGCAACACACACGCCTCAGAGTAAAGGGCTACTTACATGTATTCATTTAGAGATGAAGTATTTTTTTTCAGTTTACCTACCCTTTAATCTATTAGAGCAATTAATAAGACACTGACATGTTACTGAGCTTTTTATAAGCTTGAGCATGTGCAGAAGAGTCAGCAGATAAAACAGCAGTGACTCATTGTGTAATGTCAGCAGTCCCAGCCTTGATTGATGTCATGGAGGGAGGGGCCAGCTTACTCTGCCAGAATGGGGACAATCATTATCCTAAAATATCTGGTTATAAATTCATCTAATAAAGTAAATGATAAGTCACCAGTTTTTGTTTAAAGGTAAAAATGTCTGTAATATATTGAGCTCTTAGGGAGCCCACAAACTAGCTAAGCTAAACCACTTAAAGGGTCACTACACTCACTCAAAAACTTACATGATCTGAAACTACAGTTTGAGGGAAGTAAAATGGTGGTACTCACATATTTATCTGTGCTTGCTTTGTCATTAAATTATTAATGTTAGTGAGTGCTCCTAATTGTCCCCACCCTCCCTTACTCACTGCCTCCTTGTAGTGTCTGCGACATTTATAAGTCCTGCACAGCCTCACCATGAACATGCTCTGCTAACACATCTCCCCCTCCCCCCGCCCTTCTTGTTTCTCTGCTGATTCTCTTAATTGTTTTTAAAGTGTGGTGGCAAGCAGCCAAAGATCCTAGTAAGAGGTCAGTGATGGGGAATATATTATAATTTCTGCTTCTGGAGTGACAGGTCTTTCCCTATAAATGCTCGTAATTTCAAATTACGATTTCTCAGAATCTACAAAGTTTTGGAGTAGTGGGATTTGCTGTATCCAACGGTACAATTTTCAAAAATTCGATTATTTATTATGAGTATAGATAACATTTAAGATTAAAAAAACACTTGATCAAAGAATAAACAAAACAGTTCCAGTTCTACCTTCAATATAGCAGTACAAATTGCATAAATTAATGCAGTAATTTTCAACATCATTGGAGTTTCCAGATCATTGAAAAAGGACGCCTATTAAAACACATGCAGCAAGACTGAGTCTGCAGTAATGCAGTTTAGATGCAATCAGTTTGCAATTAGAGCAGCCCAGCTAACCATTGATTTAGAATGTCCAACAATCATACAAAAACATTGCCATAGACCCCACATAAAGAGTATTAGCCTTACCGTGATGTTCTTCCTCGCTCTTATGCGCTACAGCCAAGAGAAGCAGCACAGAGAAAAATGCAACTCGCAACATCTTCAAACCCCAAGGAATCTTCAGAGATAGGAGAGAAAAGAACTTACTCAGCACTATGGAAAGCGAAGGGTCCCACCGCCTATTTATATTCTTTTTACACCTTCCGCGTTAATGGATAAGCCCTGAGGACAATGGGGGTGGACTTTATTAACAATTTCCAGTTTTGGTGACAATGGCTTATGTCATTGTGATAAAGAAATAGTCTATTTTTGGTACAGGAGAGGTCGTTTTACCTGGTATGGGTTTGTACACATTGTGTGCTACAGATCTTTTATTAAAACAAAACACAGCCGAAACCACACATTGGAAAACCCCACTGGAGATGAAAGGACCTTTGTATTTCCTTAGTAATATATTTAATGAATGGGTTTCATGGTTCAATTACATCCAGGTGACAGGAGACACTTAGGAAAATGCATCGTCACCCTCATCTCCGCAATCTCATTCTCCATGGGGACATGTGTACAGTTACTTTAGATACTATCTGTCTCTCTCATTGGTTTAATTTCTTATTGGGAAATCAATTTCAGTTTTAGTTACCTCTTCTATTAATAAACGGGGCTTCTTAGTATTATTATTCATAGAGTGGATTAGTGTTGGGAAATAAAGCTGAGCTCAGATTATGGATTATATTACGGATGTGGACCCTCTTGAACTTTCTGCTGTGACGATCGAGTATTTTTCCTTTATTATTATAATTATTTAATTTTGTAAAAAACATTTAACATATAAGAAATGAACTAGAATCTCGTTAGTGAATGACCATTGTGTGCTGTAAGGATAAGAAGGGTATAAATGCAGAATATTCACTGACAGAGGGTTCGGTACAGAATCCATTAGACACAGTTTATATCAACAAAACCTGTACATGGATAGAGAATTGACAGAGCTTAATCTGGTTCTGTAATGAGACAACTTCTATCAACAATCCTATTAACAATCCTTGTGATACCTACACCATAAATGGCTCTGAGCTCAGTGAATCTGTTTGGAGCTACAGCAAGTAGTGCCAGACACAAATTGCTAGAGCCAGCAAGATATTGTCTTGTATAAAGAGGGGAATAGATTGAAGGGAGAGAAAATTATTATTCTCCCTCTTTATAAGGCACTGGTAAGGCCTCATCTGGAATATGTGGGTGCAGGTTGGAAATCCCATATACAAAAGGGACATCTTGGAAATAAAAAGAGTTCAGGAAAGGGCAACTAAATTCAATTTATTTTCATTAATTAAAGTTTCATTTTCAGGTTAAGAAATGTATCATTACAGTGATCCAGGGATCCTTTATGATTGCCATTGAGAGTCAGGAAGTATTTTTTCCTTCCAACTGGGTCCCCCAGTCCCCCTTGGATCAACAGTTAGTAGGGTGCATGAGAAGACTAAAAGTTGGCTAGATGGATGTGTCTTTATTCAAACTCCAATACTAGTTACTATGTAACTGTAACAGGAATAGGTAGGTATAAAGGTGACTAGATGGACAAAGTCTTTATTCAACCTCCAATACTATGTTACTATGTAACGTTAGACAGACATTATGGGTAGGGTATAAAGGTTGGACTAGATGGACGTACGTATGTCTTTATATAACCTCCAATACCATGTTACTAGTAACTGTGATAGATAGACAAAAAAATAATATAAATAAGTAAATAAGGACTATAATAAAAAATAAAGGTAGGTAAGTAAAAAGAAAAAAAAAAGTAGGAGAAGGAGAGGAGAAGGTGGAGGGAGTTAATAAAGAATAGGTAGAGGATAAAGTGAGAGGATAAAGATAAAATGAAGACTAGATAAAAAGTGTAGGAGGTGTTGGTTAGATAGAGGGAGAGGAGATGAAAGGGAGATAGCGTAACTGACAGATAAGAGATATGTTTCTTAGTAGGTATAAAGGTTGGACTAGATGGACGCATGTTTTATACAATCTACATACTATGTTACTATGTAACTGTTGGACAGACATTATGGGATAGGGTATAATAAGGTTGGACTAGATGGACGTATGTCTTTATACAACTCCAATACTATGTGCTATGTAACTGTTGACAGACATTATGGGTAGGGTATAAAGGTTGGACTAGATGGACGTATGTCTTTATAAACTCAATACTATGTTACTATGTAACTGATACAGACATTATGGGTAGGGTATAAAGGTTGGACTAGATGGACATAGTCTTTATTACAACCTCCAATACTATGTTACTATGTAACTGTTAGACAGACATTATGGTAGGGTATAAAGGTTGGACTAGATGGACTATATGTCTTTATACAACCTCCAATACCATGTTACTATTAACTGTACAGAAACATTATGGGTAGGGTATAAAGTTGGACTAGATGGACGTATGTCTTTATACAACCTCCAATACTATGTTGCTATGTAACTGTTGACAGACATTATGGTAGGGTATAAAGGTTGGACTAGATGGAGACGTATGTCTTTATATAACCTCAATACCATGTTACTATGTAACTGTAAGAAGACATTATGGGAGGGTATAAGGTTGGACTAGATGGACGATATGTCTTTATACAACCTCCAATACTATGTTGCTAATGTAACTGTTGACAGACATTATGGGTAGGGTATAAGGTTGGACTAGAGGACGTATGTCTTTATACAACCTCCAATACTATGTTCTATGTAACTGTTAGACAGGCATTATGGGTAGGGTATAAAGTTTGGACTAGATGGACGTATGTTTTAACAATATACAATACTATGTTACTATGTTACTGGTATAACAGACATTAGTGGTAGGGTATAAAGGTTGGACGTATGAGATATGTCTTTATACTAACCTCCAATACTATGTTACTATGTAACTGTTGACAGACATTATGGGTAGGGTTATAAGGTTGGACTAATGGACGTATTGTCTTTATACAACCTCCAATACTATGTTACTATTAACTGTATACAGACATTATGGGTAGGGTATAAAGGTTGGACTAGATGACGTATGTCTTTATACAACTCCACATACTATGTTGTAAAGACTTATGTCCATCTAGTCCAACCTTTATACCCTACCCATAATGTCTGTATGACAGTTACATAGTAACATAGTATTGAAGGTTATATAAAGACATACGTCCATCTAGTCCAACCTTTATACCCTACCCATAATGTCTGTCCAACAGTTACATAGCAACATAGTATTGGAGGTTGTATAAAGACATACGTCCATCTAGTCCAACCTTTATACCCTACCCATAATGTCTGTCCAACAGTTACATAGTTATACCCTACCCATAATGTCTGTCCAACAGTTACATAGTAACATAGTATTGGAGGTTGTATAAAGACATACGTCCATCTAGTCCAACCATTATACCCTTCCAACCATTATACCCTACCCATAATGTCTGTCCAACAGTTACATAGTAACATAGTATTGGAGGTTACCGTATATAAAGACATATGTCAATATAGTCCAACCTTTATACCCTACCCATAATGTCTGTTTTAACAGTAACATAGTAACATAGTATTGTAGATTGTATGAAAACATACGTCCATCTAGTCCAAACTTTATAACCCTACCCATAATGTCTGTCTAACAGTTACATAGCAACATAGTATTGGAGGTTGTATAAAGACATACGTCCATCTAGTCCAACCATTATACCCTTAACATAGTATTGTAGATTGTATGAAAACATACGTCCACTAGTCCAAACTTTATAACCCTACCCATAATGTCTGTCTAACATTTACATAGCAACATAGTATTGGAGGTTTTATAAAGCAATACGTCCATCTAGTCCAACCTTATATACCCTACCCATAATGTCTGTCCAACAGTTACATAGCAACATAGTATTGGAGGTTGTATAAAGACATACGTCCATCTAGTCCAACCATTATACCCTGCCCATAATGTCTATCTTACAGTTACATAGTAACATGGTATTGGAGGTTAATATAAGAACATACAGTACATCCATCTAGTCCAACCTTTATACCCTACTCATAATGTCTGTCTAACAGTTACATAGTAACATAGTATTGGAGTTTGTAAAAGACATACGTCCATCTAGTCCAACTTTACCCCTACCCATAATGTTTATCTCAGTTACATAGTAACATGGTATTGGAGGTTTATAAACAACAGTAATTCCATCTAGTCCAACCTTTATACCCTATCCATAATGTCTGTCTAACAGTTACATAGTAACATGTATTGGAGGTTGAATAAAGACTTATGTCCTCTAGTCCAACCTTTATACCCTACCCATAATGTCTGTATGACATGTTCATAGTAACATAGTATTGAAGGTTATATAAAGACATACGTCCATCTAGTCCAACCTTTATACCCTACCCATAATGTCTGTCCAACAGTTACATACAACATAGTATTGGATGTTGTATAAAGACATACGTCCATCTAGTCCAACCTTTATACCCTACCCATAATGTCTGTCCAACAGTTACATAGTAACATAGTATTGTAGATTGTATGAAAACATGCGTCCATCTAGTCCAACCTTTATACCCTACCCATAATGTCTATCTTACAGTTACTAGTAACATGGTATTGGAGGTTATATAAAGACATACAGTACGTCCATCTAGTCCACCTTTATACCCTACCCATAATGTCTGTCTAACAGTTACATAGTAACATAGTATTGGAGGTTGAATAAAGACTTATTCCATCTAGTCCAACCTTTATACCCTAACCCTAATTCCTGTCTAACAGTTACATAGTAACTAGTATTGGAGTTTTGAATAAAGACACATCCATCTAGTCCAACCTTTTTAGTCTTCTCATGCACCCTACTTAACTGTTGATCCAAGGGACTGGGGGACCCAGTTGGAAGGAAAAATACTTCCTGACTCTCAATGGCAATCATAAAGGATCCCTGGATCACTGTAATGATACATTTCTTAACCTGAAAATGAAACTTTAATTAATGAAAATAAATTGAATTTAGTTGCCCTTTCCTGAACTCTTTTTATTTCCAAGATGTCCCTTTTGTTATTGGGATTTCCAAACCTGCACCACATATTCCAGATGAGGCCTTACCAGTGCCTTATAAAGAGGGAGAATAATAATTTTCTCCCTTCAATCTATTCCCTCTTTATACAAGACAATATCTTGCTGGCTCTAGCAATTTGTGTCTGGCACTACTTGCTGAGCTCCAAACAGTCACTGAGCTCAGAGCCATTTATGGTGTAGGTATCACAGGATTGTTAATAGGATTGTTGATAGAAGTTGTCTCATTACAGAACCAGATTAAGCTCGTGTCAATTCTCTATCCATGTACAGGTTTTGTTGATAAAACTGTGTCTAATGGATTCTGTACCGACCCCTCTGTCATGAATATTCTGCATTTATACCCTTCTTATCCTTACAGCACACAATGGTCATTCACTAACGAGATTCTAGTTCAGTTCTTATATGTTAAATGTTTTTAATTACAAATTATATAATTATAATAAAAAGGAAAAATACTCGATCGTCACAGCAGAAAGTTCAAGAGGTCCACATCCGTAATATAATCCTTAATCTGAGCTCAGCGTTATTTCCCAACACTAATCCACTCTATGAATAATAATACTAAGAAGCCCCGTTTATTAATAGAAGAGGTAACGTAAAACTGAAATTGATTTCCCAATAAGAAATTAACACAATGAGAGAGACAGATAGTATCTAAAGTAAACTGTACACATGTCCCCATGGAGAATGAGATTGCGGAGATGAGGTGACGATGCATTTTCCTAAGTGTCTCCTTCACCTTGGATGTAATTGAACCATGAAACCCATTCATTAAAATAGATACTAAGGAAATACAAAGGTCCTTTCATCTCCAGTGGGGTTTCCAATGTGTGGTTTCGGCTGTGTTTTGTTTTAATAAAAGATCTGTAGCAACAATGTGTACAAACCCATACCAGGTAAAACGACCTCTCCTGTACCAAAAATAGACTATTTCTTTATCACAATGACATAAGCCATTGTCACCAAAACTGGAAATTGTGTAATAAAGTCCCCCTCAATCTGTCCTGCTCTTGTCCTCAGGGCTTATCCATACGCGGAAGGTGTAAAAAAATATAAATAGCCGGTGGGACCCTTCGTCTTTCCATAGTGCTGAGTAAGTTCTTTTCTCTCCTTATCTCTGAAGATTCCTTGGGGTTTGAAGATGTTGCGAGTTGCATTTTTCTCTGTGCTGCTTCTCTTGGCTGTAGCGCATAAGAGCGGGAAGAACATCACGGTAAGGCTAATACTCTATGTGGGGTCTTAGCAATGTTTTTGTATGATTGTTGGACATTCTAAATCATGAGTTAGCTGGGCTGCTCTAATTGCAAACTGATTGCATCTAAACTGCATTACTGCAGACTCATGCTTGCTGCATGTGTTGTTAATAGGCGTCCTTTTTCAATGATCTGGAAACTCCAATGAGTTTGAAAATTACTGCATTATTTATGCAATTTGTACTGCTATATTGAAGGTAAACTGGAACTGTTTTGTTTATTCTTTGATCAAGTGTTTTTTTAATCTTAAATGTTATCTATACTCATAATAAATAATCGAATTTTTGAAAATTGTACCGTTGGATACAGCAAGATCCCCACTACTCCAAAACTTTGTAGATTCTGAGAAATCGTAATTTGAAATTAAAGCATTTATAGGGAAAGACCTGTCACTCCAGAAGCCGAAAATTATAATATATTCCCCATCACTGACCTCTTACTAGAGATCTTTGGCTGCTTGCCACCACACTTTAAAACATTAAGAGAATCACAGGAGAACAAAGAAGGGCGGGGGAGGGGGAGATGTGTTAGCAGAGCATGTTCATGGTGAGGCTGTGCAGGACTTATAAATGTCGCGCCACACTACAAGGAGGCAGTGAGTAAGGGAGGGTGGGGACAATTAGGACACTCACTAAACATTAATAATTTGACAAAGCAAGCACAGATAAATATGTGAGTACCACCATTTTACTTCCCTCAAACTGAGTTTCAGATCATGTAAAGTTGTTTGAGTGAGTGTAGTGCCCTTTAAGTGGTTTAGCTTAGCTAGTTTGTGGGCTCCCTAAGAGCTCAATATATTACAGAGCATTTTACTTTAAAACAAAAACTGGTGACTTATCATTTACTTTATTAGATGATTTTATAACCAGATATTTTAGGATATGATTGTCCCCATTCTGGCAGAGTAAGCTGGCCCCTCCCTCCATGACATCAATCAAGGCTGGGACTGCTGACATTACAGCCAATGAGTCACTGCTGTTTTATCTGCTGACTCTTCTGCACATGCTCAACTTATAAAAGCTCAGTAACATGTCATTGTCTTATTAATTGCTCTAATAGATTAAAGGGTAGGTAAACTGAAAAAAAATACTTCATCTCTAAATGAATACATGTAAGTAGCCCTTTACTCTGAGGCGTGTGTGTTGCTGCATGACTTCAATCCAGTATTTGCCAAGCATTCCCCCTTCAACTCTTAATGGACACCTCCATTATCAGATACTTTGCATGTAAAACGCCTATTTTTACTATATTAGGCCAATAAACTCTCAATAGCCCCTTTATTACTTCACCTCCCTGAATCAGGTTGGTTCCCATTTTACCTATACAATATGGTCCATAGATTCAACAAGGTTCTTAATGATGCTCAATTGGGGCCCAAAGTGTGTAGAAAATGTCCCCAACACCATTACACCATTACACCCCCACCGCCACCCTGAACTGTAGACAAGGCAGGATGGTTCCATGTTTTCATGTTTTTTATCCAAATTATGACCCTACCAATGTTCATCTGAATTCAATTAGTAAAAATAACTGTATAACTGGTATTTAGCTGATAAACTTTCAAGAGTTTCTACCCTATCAGGTCAAACAGTTTATTCTGTTGAACCTCAGTCAACTAGCACTGCTTTGACCTGGTGAAGAAGGTAAACTATGGAACTCAGGACAGATCTCCAGTTCCCCGCTGGGAGTAAATGGCAGGTCTGCTGAGGAACTTCATAGGGGACAGTTTGTCAATGGCTCTTTGTAAGGTGACACATCTGTAGCTGTTGGGTAACTGTTGAATCCACTTGTCCAATGCTGATTTGACCTACATTGTGGATCTGCTCCTACCTCCCATTATAGACATTCCTTCTCAACGTGGAATAATTGTTTGTGATTGACAGGTTCCTCTGAATCGAATCATCTGAAGATATTGAAGGGAAGAAAGGTCACTGTCCAGCAGCTAACGCCTTACTGTGTTCAACCAATTGCACCTTGGCTCAAACTGCTCCGACACCGTCAACTGCACCTCGGACGTCGACTGCAATGGAACCCAGAAATGTTGTAACATGGGCTGCGGAGAAATGTGTTGACCCAGTATCCAGTAAGTAAAAGGACTGGACCCGGACCATGGAACTAAACGTAAAATACTAATTCCCTGGATGCAGAGAAGGGAATGCTGGGAGTTATTTGCTGAGAACCATTATCTTTCTTAGTTCTCAGCAAAGCTTCAGTATCAGTATGCATGATGGAGCTTGTAGTTACACAAGGCAGGAGGCTGAGGGTCATTGCTGTACCTTGTTGGGTGCTGCCCAGCCGAATCTCCATATCACCTCCCTGTTAGAAGTAACACACCTATAATGAAATCCCCCCTATTGTGACAGCCCCCCCACCACTATAATATAACCTTCCTTCCTGTTATTATGATCCATAGACCAGAATGTTCTCTGTGGTCAGGCTGGGTGTGGGTGCTGGGTAATAAGGTTTCCTGACCTTGACAGATTATACCCTACCCATAATGTCTGTCCAACAGTTACATAGCAACATAGTATTGGAGGTTGTATAAAGACATACGTCCATCTAGTCCAACCATTATACCCTACCCATAATGTCTGTCCAACAGTTACATAGCAACATATATTGGAGGTTGTAATAAGACATTACGTCCATCTAGTCCAACCATTATACCCTGCCCATAATGTCTATCTACAGTTACATAGTAACATGGTATTGGAGGTTAATATAAGACATACAGTACATCCATCTAGTCCAACCTTTATACCCTACTCATAATGTCTGTCTAACAGTTACATAGTAACATAGTATTGGAGTTTGTAAAAGACATACGTCCATCTAGTCCAACTTTACCCCACCATAATGTTTATCTCCAGTTACATAGTAACATGGTTTGGAGGTTATATAAACAATCAGTAATCCATCTAGTCCAACCTTTATACCTATCCATAATGTCTGTCTAACAGTTACATAGTAACATGTATTGGAGGTTGAATAAAGACTTATGTCCATCTAGTCCAACCTTTATACCCTACCCATAATGTCTGTATGACATGTTCATAGTAACATAGTATTGAAGGTTATATAAAGACATACGTCCATCTAGTCCAACCTTTATACCCTACCCATAATGTCTGTCCAACAGTTACATAGCAACATAGTATTGGATGTTGTATAAAGACATACGTCCATCTAGTCCAACCTTTATACCCTACCCATAATGTCTGTCCAACAGTTACATAGTAACATAGTATTGTAGATTGTATGAAAACATGCGTCCATCTAGTCCAACCTTTATACCCTACCCATAATGTCTATCTTACAGTTACATAGTAACATGGTATTGGAGGTTATATAAAGACATACAGTACGTCCATCTAGTCCAACCTTTATACCCTACCCATAATGTCTGTCTAACAGTTACATAGTAACATAGTATTGGAGGTTGAATAAAGACTTATGTCCATCTAGTCCAACCTTTATACCCTACCCATAATTCCTGTCTAACAGTTACATAGTAACATAGTATTGGAGTTTGAATAAAGACACATCCATCTAGTCCAACCTTTTTAGTCTTCTCATGCACCCTACTTAACTGTTGATCCAAGGGACTGGGGGACCCAGTTGGAAGGAAAAATACTTCCTGACTCTCAATGGCAATCATAAAGGATCCTGGATCACTGTAATGATACATTTCTTAACCTGAAAATGAAACTTAATTAATGAAAATAAATTGAATTTAGTTGCCCTTTCCTGAACTCTTTTTATTTCCAAGATGTCCCTTTTGTTATTGGGATTTCCAAACCTGCACCACATATTCCAGATGAGGCCTTACCAGTGCCTTATAAAGAGGGAGAATAATAATTTTCTCCCTTCAATCTATTCCCTCTTTATACAAGACAATATCTTGCTGGCTCTAGCAATTTGTGTCTGGCACTACTTGCTGAGCTCCAAACATCACTGAGCTCAGAGCCATTTATGGTGTAGGTATCACAGGATTGTTAATAGGATTGTTGATAGAAGTTGTCTCATTACAGAACCAGATTAAGCTCGTTCAATTCTCTATCCATGTACAGGTTTTGTTGATAAAACTGTGTCTAATGGATTCTGTACCGACCCCTCTGTCATGAATATTCTGCATTTATACCCTTCTTATCCTTACAGCACACAATGGTCATTCACTAACGAGATTCTAGTTCAGTTCTTATATGTTAAATGTTTTTAATTACAAATTATATAATTATAATAAAAAGGAAAAATACTCGATCGTCACAGCAGAAAGTTCAAGAGGTCCACATCCGTAATATAATCCTAATCTGAGCTCAGCGTTATTTCCAACACTAATCCACTCTATGAATAATAATACTAAGAAGCCCCGTTTATTAATAGAAGAGGTAACGTAAAACTGAAATTGATTTCCCAATAAGAAATTAAACACAATGAGAGAGACAGATAGTATCTAAAGTAAACTGTACACATGTCCCCATGGAGAATGAGATTGCGGAGATGGAGGTGACGATGCATTTTCCTAAGTGTCTCCTGTCACCTTGGATGTAATTGAACCATGAAACCCATTCATTAAAATAGATACTAAGGAAATACAAAGGTCCTTTCATCTCCAGTGGGGTTTCCAAGTGTGTGGTTCGGCTGTGTTTTGTTTTAATAAAAGATCTGTAGCAACAATGTGTACAAACCCATACCAGGTAAAACGACCTCTCCTGTACCAAAAATAGACTATTTCTTTATCACAATGACATAAGCCATTGTCACCAAAACTGGAATTGTGTAATAAAGTCCCCCTCGAATCTGTCCTGCTCTTGTCCTCAGGGCTTATCCATACGCGGAAGGTGTAAAAAAATATAAATAGCCGGTGGGACCCTTCGTCTTTCCATAGTGCTGAGTAAGTTCTTTTCTCTCCTTTCTCTGAAGATTCCTTGGGTTTGAAGATGTTGCGAGTTGCATTTTTCTCTGTGCTGCTTCTCTTGGCTGTAGCGCATAAGAGCGGAAGAACATCACGGTAAGGCTAATACTCTATGTGGGGTCTTAGCAATGTTTTTGTATGATTGTTGGACATTCTAAATCAATGAGTTAGCTGGGCTGCTCTAATTGCAAACTGATTGCATCTAAACTGCATTACTGCAGACTCATGTCTTGCTGCATGTGTTGTTAATAGGCGTCCTTTTTCAATGATCTGGAAACTCCAATGATTTGAAAATTACTGCATTATTTATGCAATTTGTACTGCTATATTGAAGGTAAACTGGAACTGTTTTGTTTATTCTTTGATCAAGTGTTTTTTTAATCTTAAATGTTATCTATACTCATAATAAATAATCGAATTTTTGAAAATTGTACCGTTGGATACAGCAAGATCCCCACTACTCCAAAACTTTGTAGATTCTGAGAAATCGTAATTTGAAATTAAAGCATTTATAGGGAAAGACCTGTCACTCCAGAAGCCGAAAATTATAATATATTCCCCATCACTGACCTCTTACTAGAGATCTTTGGCTGCTTGCCACCACACTTTAAAACATTAAGAGAATCACAGGAGAACAAAGAAGGGCGGGGGAGGGGGAGATGTGTTAGCAGAGCAGTGTTCATGGTGAGGCTGTGCAGGACTTATAAATGTCGCGCCCACTACAAGGAGGCAGTGAGTAAGGGAGGGTGGGGACAATTAGGACACTCACTAAACATTAATAATTTGACAAAGCAAGCACAGATAAATATGTGAGTACCACCATTTTACTTCCCTCAAACTGAGTTTCAGATCATGTAAAGTTGTTTGAGTGAGTGTAGTGCCCTTTAAGTGGTTTAGCTTAGCTAGTTTGTGGGCTCCCATAAGAGCTCAATATATTACAGAGCATTTTACTTTAAAACAAAAACTGGTGACTTATCATTTACTTTATTAGATGATTTTATAACCAGATATTTTAGGATATGATTGTCCCCATTCTGGCAGAGTAAGCTGGCCCCTCCCTCCATGACATCAATCAAGGCTGGGACTGCTGACATTACAGCCAATGAGTCACTGCTGTTTTATCTGCTGACTCTTCTGCACATGCTCAACTTATAAAAGCTCAGTAACATGTCATTGTCTTATTAATTGCTCTAATAGATTAAAGGGTAGGTAAACTGAAAAAAAATACTTCATCTCTAAATGAATACATGTAAGTAGCCCTTTACTCTGAGGCGTGTGTGTTGCTGCATGACTTCAATCCAGTATTTGCCAAGCATTCCCCCTTCAACTCTTAATGGACACCTCCATTATCAGATACTTTGCATGTAAAACGCCTATTTTTACTATATTAGGCCAATAAACTCTCAATAGCCCCTTTATTACTTCACCTCCCTGAATCAGGTTGGTTCCCATTTTACCTATACAATATGGTCCATAGATTCAACAAGGTTCTTAATGATGCTCAATTGGGGCCCAAAGTGTGTAGAAAATGTCCCCAACACCATTACACCATTACACCCCCACCGCCACCCTGAACTGTAGACAAGGCAGGATGGTTCCATGTTTTCATGTTTTTTATCCAAATTATGACCCTACCAATGTTCATCTGAATTCAATTAGTAAAAATAACTGTATTATCTGGTTATTTAGCTGATAAACTTTCAAGATTTCTACCCTATCAGGTCAAACAGTTTATTCTGTTGAACCTCAGTCAACTAGCACTGCTTTGACCTGGTGAAGAAGGTAAACTATGGAACTCAGGACAGATCTCCAGTTCCCCGCTGGGAGTAAATGGCAGGTCTGCTGAGGAACTTCATAGGGGACAGTTTGTCAATGGCTCTTTGTAAGGTGACACATCTGTAGCTGTTGGGTAACTGTTGAATCCACTTGTCCAATGCTGATTTGACCTACATTGTGGATCTGCTCCTACCTCCCATTATAGACATTCCTTCTCAACGTGGAATAATTGTTTGTGATTGACAGGTTCCTCTGAATCGAATCATCTGAAGATATTGAAGGGAAGAAAGGTCACTGTCCAGCAGCTAACGCCTTACTGTGTTCAACCAATTGCACCTTGGCTCAAACTGCTCCGACACCGTCAACTGCACCTCGGACGTCGACTGCAATGGAACCCAGAAATGTTGTAACATGGGCTGCGGAGAAATGTGTTGACCCAGTATCCAGTAAGTAAAAGGACTGGACCCGGACCATGGAACTAAACGTAAAATACTAATTCCCTGGATGCAGAGAAGGGAATGCTGGGAGTTATTTGCTGAGAACCATTATCTTTCTTAGTTCTCAGCAAAGCTTCAGTATCAGTATGCATGATGGAGCTTGTAGTTACACAAGGCAGGAGGCTGAGGGTCATTGCTGTACCTTGTTGGGTGCTGCCCAGCCGAATCTCCATATCACCTCCCTGTTAGAAGTAACACACCTATAATGAAATCCCCCCTATTGTGACAGCCCCCCCACCACTATAATATAACCTTCCTTCCTGTTATTATGATCCATAGACCAGAATGTTCTCTGTGGTCAGGCTGGGTGTGGGTGCTGGGTAATAAGGTTTTCCTACCTTGACAGATAAGACCAAGGCCAGTATGCATTATTTTCTTTACCAGTAACACGCAACCTTAACCACCCAAGACCCCAAAAGCATACTCCATTACCGTAACACTCCCCTTGACCACCCAAGACCAAGCCATTACTCCATTATACCCAGAACATCCCCTTTAACCACCCAAGACCAAGCCATTACTCCAATTAGACCCAGTACACTCCCCTTAACCACCCAAGACCAAGCCATACTCCATTATTACCCAGAATAACTCCCCCTTAAACCACCCAAGACCAGCAATACTCCATTATACCCAGTAACCACTCCCTTAACCACCCAAGACCAAGCCATACTCACATTATACCCAGTAACACTCCCCTTAAACCACCCAAGACCAAGCCATACTCCATTATACCCAGTAACACTCCCCTTAACCACCTAAGACCAAGCCATACTGCATTATACCCAGTAACACCCCTTGACCACCCAAGACCAAGCCATACTGCATTATACACAGTAACACTCCCCTTAACCACCCAAGACCAAGCCATACTGCATTATACCCAGTAACACTCCCGTTAACCACCCAAGACCAAGCCATACTGCATTATACCCAGTGTAAACACTACCCCTTGACCACCCAAGACCAAGCCATACTGCATTATACCCAGTAACACTCACTTACATACCCAAGACCAAGCCATACTCCATTATACCCAGTAACCCTCCCTGACCACCCAAGACCAAGCCATACTCCATTATACCCAGTAACACTCCCCTTGACTACCCAAGACCAAGCCATACTCCATTTACCCAGTAACACTCACCTGACCACCCAAGACCAAGCCATACTGGATTATACCCAGTAACACTCCCTTGACTACCCAAGACAAGCCATACTCCATTATCCCAGTAACACTCCCTTGACGCACCAAGACCAAGCCATACTGCATTATACCCAGTAACACTCCCCTTGACTACCAAGACCAAGCCATACTCATTATACCAGTAACACTCACCTTGACCACCCAAGACCAAGCCATACTCCATTATACCCAGTAACACTCCCCTTGGACCCCCAAACTAAGCATACTGCATTATACCCAGTAAAACTCACCTTAACCACCCAAGACCAAGCCATCCTCTATTATACCCAGTAACACTCCCCTTGACCACCCAAGACCAAGCCATACTCCATTATACCCAGTAACCCTCCCCTGACCACCCAAGACCAAGCCATACTCTATTATACCCAGTAACCCTCCCCCTTGAACACCCAAGACAAGCCATACTCTATATACCCAAATAACCTCCCCTTGACCACCAAGACAAGCCATAATGCATTATACACAGTAAACACTCCCCTTAACCACCCAAGACCAAGCCATACTGGCATATACCCAGTACACACTCCCGTTAAACCACCCAAGACCAAGCCTACTGCATTATAACCAGTAACACAATCCCTTGACCACCCAAGACCAAGCCATACTGCTTATACCCCAGTAAACACTCCCTTAACCACCCAAGACCAAGCCATACTCCCATTTATACCCAGTAACCCTCCCTTGACCACCCAGACCAAGCCAAATCCATTATACCCAGTACACATCCCCTTGACTACCCAAGACCAAGCATACTCCATTATACCCAGGAACACTACCTTGACAACCCAAGACCAAGCATACTGCATTGATACCCAGTAACACTCCCCTTGACTTACCCCAGACCAGCCATACTCCATATACCCAGTAACACTACCCCTTGACCACCCAAGACCAAGCCATACTGCATTATACCCAGTAAACTCCCTTGACTACCCAAGACCAAGCCATACTCCTATTATACCCAGTCAACACTCCCCTTAACCCAATCAAAGACCAAGCCCATACTCCATTATACCCAGTAACACCACCTTGACACCCAAGACCAAGCCATACTCCATTATATACCAGTAACACTCCCTTGACCCCCCAAGACTAAGCCATACGCATTAACCCAGTACACTCACCTTAACCACCCAAGACCAAGCCATACTCTATTATACCCCGTAACACCCCCTTACCACCCAAGACCAAGCCATACTCCATTATCATACCCAGAACCCTCCCCTTGACCACCCACGGACCCAAGACATTACTCTATTATACCCAGTAAACATCCCTTGCCAACCCAAGACAAAGCCAACTCTATTATACCCAAGAACCTCCCCTTGACCACCAAGACCAAGCCATACTCTATTACCCAGTAACCCTCCCCTTGACCACCCAAGACCAAGCCTACGCTATTATACCAGTAACCGCCCCTTGACCACCCAAGACCAAGCTTACTCATATGTTATACCAGTAAACACTCCCTTGACCACCCAAGACCAAGCCATACTCCATATATTACCAGAGTAAACACTCCCCTTGACCACCCAAGACCAAGCCATACTCTATTATACCAGTAACCCTCCCCTTGACCACCCAAGACCAAGTCCAACTCTATTATACCCAGAACCCTCCCCTTGACCACCCAGACCAAGCCATACTCTATACAAACCCAAAAACCCTCCCTTGACCACCCAAGACCAAGCCCATACTGCATTATACACAGTAACACTCCCCTAACCACCAAGACCAGCCACTACTATAGCAGTAACACTCCCGTTACCACCACAACAAGCACATATGCATTATACCCAGTAACACTCCCACTTGACCACCCAAGACCAAGCCATACTGCATTAACCCAGTAAACCACTCCCCTTACCACCCAAGACAAGCCAACTCATTATACCCAGTAACCTCCCCTTGACCACCCAAGAACCAAGCATACTCCATTTAAACCAGTAACAATCACCCTTGACTACCCAAGACCAAGCCATTACTCCATTCTTACCCAGTAACATACACCTTGACCACCCAAGACCAAGCCATACTGCATATACCCAGTAAACACTCCCCTTGACTACCAAGACCAAGCCAGACACCCAAAAAACCCAAGGGTATGCCCTTCCCCTTGACCAACCAAGACCAAGCTCATACTGCATTATACCCAGTACACATCCCCTTAGATAACCAGACCAAGGCAGTACTCCATTATACCCAGGAAACACTCCCCTTAAACAATCCAAGACCAAGCCATACTCCATATAACCAGTAACACTACTGACCACCCAAGGACCAAGCCATACTCCAGTATAACCCAGTAACACTCCCTTGACCCCCCAAGACTAAGCCATACTGCATTTACCCAGGTGACACTCACCTTAACCACCCAAGACCAACCCATACTCTATTATACCAGTAACACTCCCCTTGACCACCCAAGACAAGTCTCTCATGTACCCAGTAACCCTCCCTGACCACCAAACCAGCCAACTCATTATACCCCCCAGTAACCTCCCCTTGACCACCCAAGACAAAGCCATACTCTATTATACCCAATAACCCTCCCTGACCACCCAAGACCAAGCCATACTCTATTATACCAGTACCCTCCCCTTGACCACCCAAGACCAAGCATACTCTATTATACCCAGTAACCCTCCCCTTGACCACCCAAGACAAGCCATACTCATTATACCCAGTAAACACTCCCCTTAAGCCACCAAGACCAAGCCATAATCCCATTTATACCCAGTAACACTCCCCTTGACCACCCAAGACCAAGCCATACTTATTATACCCAGTAACCCTCCCCTTGACCACCAAGACCAAGCCATAATCTCTATTATACCCAGTAACCCTCCCCTTGACCACCCAAGACCAGCCATAATCTATTATACCCAGTAGTAACCCTCCCCTTGACCACCCAAGACCAAGCCATACTCTATTTATACCAGTAACACTCCCCTTGACCACCCAAGACCAAGCCATACTTATTATACCCAGTAAACCCTCCCTTGACAACCAAGACCAAGCCATTACTCATTACCCAGTAAACACTCCCCTGACCACCCAAGACCAAGCCATACTTTCCCTCTGAAGCATTCTAGTCTGGACTGTGCCGTGATGAATGGAGACAAAATTAGGACATTGTGCAGGAAGGAAACCGTGTGACCCTTGTTGGGGCTGTTACCTGACTACACAAGTCAAGAACTTGTCCTTATAACTCCTCTGTAACTATACACGGTCCATAATGACAAATAGGGGTTTTATTTGCCAATATAATGTAGGTCACTACAAAAGTATTTATGGGATTTTTCGCACTGCGGCCAGTTGACTATTACCAATAGTAACTATAGTAAATATAAGGCAGTCTATACCCTCAGTGTTACCCCCATGTAATGTAAACTAGCTAGCATTATATGGTAGATTACCCATATGCTGGCACTAATGATGATTGTCAGATTGTCATAACCAAGAAATCCTAATAATAAAGAAAATATAAATCTATAATTTTCACTATAACTTGACAACCAATACATCTAATTTTATTGGCTGAGTTAAAAAGAGTACAAAACGTTATTTGTGCTATTCATTTGTACCAACCAATCTGGTGCTAGGTTTTTCTGGGTTACTGCAGTTAAATCACATTTGATTGGTGGTTCCGATTAATAGCATTAAAAACTTGCTGTATCATAGTATGTACAGTATAGTAAAGTATTTGAGGTAAATAAGACATATGTCCCCTTCAGTCCAACCATCTAGCAATATCCCTCTTTCCTACCTAACTGTTGATCCAGAGGAAGGCAAAAAAAAAAACCCACCAATTTATGAAGGGAAAAAAATTCTTTCTGACTCAGTGGCAATCGGAAATTTCACTGGATCAACTCTACTTTATGTATCAATACCAGTAATGTAACAATCTTGTTTGCAGAAACTCCTCCAGCTTTTTATAAAAATGACCAATGAACCTGCCATAACAAGTCCGCTGGAATACAGTTCCATAGCTTTACCGTTTCTCACAGTGAAAAAACCCTTTCCACTTGAAGACTACACCTTTTTTATTGAGTCTTAGGATGTCCTCGTGTCCTCTGACAGTTTCTATTGGTGAACAATGCCCGATGTTTATTGTATGGCCGTTAATGTATTATACACAGTAATCATATCCCATGCAATCAGTGTACATAATTGTAATTTTCCAGTCTCTCTTCATATTCAAGCTCCCCAATCCCTTTTTAATTTAGTTGTCTTCTCTGAACCCTTCCATTTCAAAGATGTCATTTGTACACAGGATTCCAAAATTGCACTGCATATTACAATGAGGCCTTACCAATGCTTGTAAAGAGGGAGAATAACATTTTCCTCTGACCATGACATACTCTTTATACAAGACCTACCATGCTGGGCTGGCTGTTGCCACCTGGCACTGCTTGCTACCTTTAAGTTTGTTATCCACCAAAACTCCAAGATCTTTCCAACAGGGATTCAATCATGGCCATGATTGTACATTTACAGTGAATGTTAATAAATCTACAAGTTGGTTCATTGAATACCAAGCGATGGTAAAATACCGCAATGGTATTCTGTGGGTTTCGTTAATCTACATCACAGTAGGAGATTTCGTAAATTCATTTGCGATAATTTGCATTGAAGGACGGTATTGCTAAAAAGTGCTTTATAATATGGCCCTATGGCTCCAAAAAAAGGGCAATAAAAGTATGAAACTTTTGTGTAAGAAAGAAACACATGGTGCTATTGCTTTCCGCCTTATACTGTACAATCAAGGATCAATTAGGTAAGAAAATAGACAGATTTCCACAAACTTCTGATAAATAAAGATAGTATGTTAAGGGTATCTCACCCTGAACAATGTTTTTACATATGTTAGGCACCAAGGCTGTCTGCTCCCGACCCTCTGCTTGCTGGAAGTTGCAAAAAAGGGGCCCAGATCTGCAGCCGCGCCTGTGATTGGCTGAGAAGCGTAATCACAGACACGGCTGCGGTTATGCAGAAAGCAGGGAACAAAGGCTCATTAGTATGTTTGCTGCCTTTTTTTAACTAATCTAAATGTACGAGGGCAGGGGTGCCCTACGTACCGAAACATTTACAGATAGGGGGTGAGGCAGCCATGTAATGATACGGAGGGTAGAAGGGAGGGGGGCAAGGCTCACTTGCACATGTACAGTTCTCAAGGAGCAAGACTGGAGGCCCTGACCCACCACCCCCTCCCCAGACTGAGGTCTACGATCAGCTGTTTAAAGACCAGACCTGTCCTCCAGTTCGGTTACGGTCTTTTAAATAGCTTATCGCATGTATGTTTCCTTATACGTGCTATCAGCTGTTTAAAACAGCTGATCGCAGAGGTGTGGTGGGGACTTTTTACAGTCCAGGCCCCATTGTCACATGGTGGGTGGGAGCATTGGTTATACGACTGTCAGGGAGGACAAGGAAAATATCAGGGAACGGATGACACACAGGACAGCTCCTACTCTTCAGTTTCCTGGACTTGGACAAGCAACTGCAGGAGAACCATAAGGGGCAGGGATGTAAGTACTGTTTTTTTAAACTACAGAGAGGGGCAAGTATGGGGTTAAATTTTAGTTTTGGGGGTGGACATGCCCTTTAAACAATAGAATGTGTAATTATTTCCTCGAATTGTTCTGGTTAAAGTATGTACATGTTTCTAGAAAGGAAAGGTTCATCTGGTTACAGCTCTTAATTTCCAAATATCCTGATGAAGGTTTTTGTGTAGGCTACAATCAGCAACGGTGCAAAGAAGCCCCAAGGTGTAGGGGTGACTGTTTTTCTTTACAATAGAATTAAAAGACACAATAAATGGAAAAGTCAAGAAGAACAGACTGAAAATTTCATGCCCATAGTGAGCTTCTTGGGTTGTGGCTTCAAGCTTGTCTTCTCTCATCTTATCATCTTTAGTATGTGGTTTCGAGGAAAATATTATACCCAAGCCGGTCTGCTGAAGGCAATAAATGGGAGATGCTCCCTAAAAGAGACATTGGAATGAAGGCTGTATTAAAAAAAAGGTTGTGTGTGATGAGAAATTCCCTAACCCATTAACGTGGACCATTAAGGTGTCCAAACTGTTATAGAGAAAGAAGGCTAAACAATATTGACAAGCAACGCTGGAAAACAGCGGACAGGAGACAGTTGACCAAAGCTGTGAGAAAAGTCGTTATGGTTGTAATGTGAAAAAGTAGAACACAGATGACCATGAAGCACACCACAGGCTAAGGTTGCTGAAGAACAAGAAGGGATATCTGAGAGAAGACAAATACAAGATTGCAAGATCTGTAAATAAAAAGTAAACATGTAGGTTATTGACAAAATCCATAAGAGACAAAGTTCGAAAGGCAAGGCAAAAATTATAATTTCACAAGACTCAAACATACAATAGTTGCAAAGTCCATTAAATTTATAATTTATGAATCCATTAGCAAGGCTTCCAATGAAAGTCTCAATCATATGATGCCCCAGGGGCCCAAAGATACTGATCCGTTTGCTGTCAATGTAACATTTAGCGAACCATTAGCCATGACTTTCCTTGCCTTTGTAAAAGATGTCTCAGGTCGTCACTTATTACCGTAGGTTGCTTCCTTTTCTTTATGTTTGTGTTATTTGTGATTTTTCTTTTTGTTTTTTTTCTCCTACTTCTCCAAAATCTTTGACTGAAGTCTTTCCATAAAGTCGTGAAGATTAAATCCCCCATGATTAATAAATACTGTTTATTACAGAAATGCAAATAGCAGGTGTGTAGTAGATTCGCTAAATCTTTTGCATTGAACTTATTAAATTCTTCTTGGAAGTATCGTATATCCACAGATAAACCTAGGAGTTTCCTATGGAATTTACATTTGGTAACATACGTCTTTACAATAAAAAAGAAATAAGATAACTGCAAAATTGTTTCTATGGTAGTTTAATGTCAAAACAAAAGGTTATTAGGGTTTTAAATCCCTGTCTTACAGCATTAAAGGAACATGTCCCACCCCTCCCTCATTGGTTAGATTAAGTCACTATTATAGGTTGGGATTTGTGGAGTGAGCAGTGGTCTTGGGATGAAAGATCTCAAAGATCGACAGACATTTGGACTATGGAGCCTCAGAGACCTTCCATCGAAGGTAAAGCACTAGGATTGCGGAATGAGATTATCCTGTTCTGCAGTATATGGCCCAGGGCTTGGCCTCCACTGCGCAACAGTGTCCAGAGCCATACTAGGGCGGTGTTTTACTTATCGGGGCTCAAGATGGACAGAGTAAAGCGGTCAGTGATGTACAAGGACCCACAGCAGGGGAGGGAAGGGAATCCCTGACTCCCCACCCTGCTAACGGATTTCCTTTGTATGTACTGCACTACGCCGAACGATCACCAGTTTTGCCAACAGCTCCGCGGGAAACTCCATGTCACGCTTCTTCCTGCTACCTCTATGGAGAGGTTTAGGCTGGGACAAGTGGGACAGCTCCATCCCTTACAACTGGGACACACCTTGGTTTTACTGGATGTTACAAAGTTCGTGAGGGGAACACCAAATGGAGGGAGTGAAAACCGGACCTGTGGAAATCGAAAGTGATCAACAAGCATCAGAGCTAGGACACAATGGAGTCTATTCCAGGGCTCTGCTGCTACAGTCGAGACGTTTGGGCCAATATTGCCAGCAGCAGGCTCACCAACAAACATAAGACCTGGCGTGGATGTCTGTTCAGGGGGGCTTGCCTCTCAGGACTTCATGCATGCCCGAACCTGTGCCGTACAGACATTGTCCATCGCATCGTCCAGGAGGAGACTGCAATGCATCTCTTCTGGGCATGCCTGTGGCACAGGCTATGTTGGATGCCTTGGAACATGAAATCAGAGACAATGTGCCCAGGAAACAGCCTTTCTCACCATTCGGTGCTTTACGGACATTTCCTGGAGCTCACGGAGACCAGGCGATCCAGGATGGCTGGCGCCTTATGAACTGTTTTAGGACGCTATCTGGATGCCAGGAATCGCCTGGTCCTAAGAAGGGAGAGGAGTCCATTCTGGACTGCCGCAAGCTAATCCATAGCTTGCCAGAGACTATTCCATTATGGACCGTGTGGAGGAGAAGAAGACAGTCGATTAATGTTTTCTACCTCCCCCCTCCTTTCCCTTTGTGTCTGTTTTTCAAAAAAAGTTGGGCAAATGTTCCCCACCCTTACACCTCCTTTCCTTCCCCAACAACCGATGCTTTGTTTTAAACGTGTTACAATGTTACGTATAGATGGTGTAATGCTGCCCCCTGCCCACACCCCACCTAATGTTTTCACCCCGGTTGTTTTTGTTATGTAACGTACCCCCCGCCCCGGCCCAACCCACACCTCCCCCAGCATTACCCCCTGTTGACCTGTTTTGAAAGAATGTAAAGCCATGAATGAGTAGTGCAAGACCTACTGGATTTGTGTATCAACAGTAAGGTTGTGCACCACATGAGTGTATTGTTTCCAGTGTGCTGCGTCACAGTAAACGGTATGAATGTTTGTTTATATATTTTTTATGACAAATAAAGAATATTTTAAATCAAAAAAAGGATCACCCATGCACTAGAGCAGCTAGTAGCAAAGGGTTTAAGGGGGTCCCCTTTGACCCCGATAAAGTTCCATGCTAAATAAAAGGATAGGAGGTGGCACATAAGAACAAGGGAAGGGTCAGGGAACAAGCAAGGGATTTCACTCTGGAAGTCGGTTTTTTCTTTTTGCAAACAGATGGTCCTGTTTGATTGAATGGCTAGAAATTAAAGAAAACAATATAAGATACAGAGGCAGTCAGGTGCGAGGTGGAGTCTGATATACAAATAGGGGTCGTTATATTTTTGTCTGATGTAAAAATGAGTTTTTTATGGATTTGAAAGTGAAATTTCCAGGGGAACAGAATCTCATCTATTTGAATATTTCTGTCTACTTGAAACTTTCTATTTTAGAAATGCAAATTGTTTTCCGTAATGAATATAAGGGAAAATGAAGTGAAACAGACGGAGGAGGATATAAATAAAGAGTTGTTTAACATTATTGTCAGGGGTTTACGATAACACTTGTGGCAATGATAATTTATATTACTAGCAAACTTAATTTGCACTCTAAAGCTTCGCACATATGCGATCGCAAGACTGACCCCTGATGCACGGTGTGTACTGTGTGTATGTTTCTGGCGAGTTTTGTTAATGTTTGGCTATTCGGTCGGTCCTTGTAGATAATTCAATCCGGCGAGCATCAACATTGCCAGACCAACGTCTGTTTCAACCCAGAATTTGGTACACATTGTTCGTATGGGTCGGCCCCCATAATGACATAAGGGTGGACACAGTGGCGTAACTAGGAATCACCCCCCCCCAGCAAAACTATGATGTGGCCCCTATCCATGCTATACACAGTGGTTTTCTGGGAGGAGGCTATACATGATCTGATTGGTTGCTGCAAATTAATGCATAGCAACATTTTACCACCTCTTACGCATCGCCCTAATTATTCTCCAGGTTGTATAACTGCTTTGTAGACAAAGAGCTCAATATACTATATATTATGTGTTATTTTGTAGGAGGAAGGGCGGAAAGCGAATAAACAGCGGGCCATGACGTTAAAGGGTACTCCACTCGTTTTTAAGTTTTGTGAATCCAGTTCTATGAAGAACGGGAGGTAAAGGAGCTGTGCTTACCTTCTGTTCTTCAATAGAACAAACAGGAAGCAGGAGAGAAGGTAAGAACTTACCCGCTCGCTCGCTCCCCCGGCGCTTGGTCTGACAGGTCCCGATGGACCTTGTCTTCTATGTGCATAGATCACGCATGCGCATAGAAGACAAGGTCGTCGGGACCTGTCGATACGAGCCGGGGGGAGCGATGCGGAGGGGTAAGTTCTTACCTTCTTCCTAGTTGGGTAGGTCTGGTTCAATGGACGCCGCCATGGTGGCCATTGCTGCCTCGAAAACACCTGTTCTCACTTTACCTTACCTTTCTTTCCTCACAGTAGGTATTGGATACTCCTCAGAAGGCTTCTAACAAGACCTTGTCAGGGAAGGGATTATCGCAATGGCTTAAAATGAACTACAGCATTAATCACAGTGGGGCTATGCAAGATTTATTTAATTGGGTCAACAATACATTTACAGTATGATAAAGAATGATTTAATCTATAATTGGACATTCTAGTCATAACAGACTGTGCAGTAAAGACCATCATTTGAGTAAATGGGATCATCATTTCCATGTGTGTATCTTGTAAGAGACAACAATAACTAAAATCTGAAAACATCATTTGTTATGGCAAAATTAGACTAGGGAGGAAACATCTGATGAAGAAAGGAACATCTTTATTGCGCATACATATACTTGCAGCAGCTCCCTAGCCCAACGTAACGGGTTGTCACTTTAGGGAGAGAGAATAAGAGACCTTTGAAGGTGCTAAAATAATACGTCACAATAATGAGATAAATTACATTAGTAAAGTGAAGGAGGAATAAGGAATATATTCTAATACAGTATAAAACAATGGATATGGCCAGCCGCTTCACCACACTATAGATGGTTATTCCAGTACAACTATACATTACCTCGGTTCCTACATTCCAATAACTATAGAATAAACCATTCTTCCCCCACCCCCAGACCCATCTTCTGGTCATGTGAATGATATACTGACCCACTGCAAGATCTTGGTTCTCTACAGCCCCAGAGACAGGAAGGCTTGATCATAACTTACAATATGGCAGATTGTACTTCCTATGAACCTAAATCCTTCAGTCCCTGATTCAGTACAATGGTTTCACACAGAGCTCATAACTTCGTTATACAGTTTTGCTTTTGTAACCCTTAACATCCATTTAGGTTCCTTCAGCAGTCGTTAGTCATACAATTATAAGAAATTTCCCTTACCATTAATAATTCTTTGTGTATTTAGCTTCCATTTTGTCTTTATTATGTCCATTTGTTTCATTAGGGGGCCACAGGGATAAAGTTTACCAATGTTATAAAACCATCAAAGTGGAAAAAACATTTAAAGAAAATGTATTATAGCCCATTATATATACACTGCAATCTCATTGTAGCTGGTGCCTACCATGGTAAGATATAATAGGACACCTATATCAAGGGCCATTAAAGTAAACATCTTTGTTTCTAAGAGTGTTTAAGGTATATAAAGGCTAAAGGGGTAAATGGATTCTTTTGGACTGCATGACATACGGTGTCGGGCTGGCCCACAGGGTTACAGGGGAATCCCCAGCGGGCACACAACCCATTCACCCAAGAAAACAGCGAACATTTAAACACAAAAGGTCAGTAAAAAATGTATTTTAAAAAGAGAAAGTCAGTAGGAGTAGTAGATATGTAAATGAGTGATATTAAGATGTAAAATGTTACATGGACCCCTAAATTTGTCATGGTGGGCCTCCTGGTTTAGATTCCCGGTGGACCCCCAACATCCAGTCCGACACTGCAACATATAATTCACACATTTACATAATCTATAAAATTATACAACTCCCCTTGCCCCGTTATCTACATTCTAGCACAACCTTAAAAGAAATTCTATTACTCAATTTCGCTGTTGCTTGTGAAGGTTCTCATCCATCAGGTCATGGTAATTGTAATATCATTCCATCCAGGTCATGGTATATCTGTAATAGTCATTCATTCCAGGTCATGTGTATATCTGTAATAGTCATCCTCCAGGTCATGGTATATCTGTAATATTCATCCATTAGGTCATGGTATATCTGTTAGTCATTCATCCAGGTCATGTATAATCTGTAATATTAATCCATCCAGGTGATGGTATATCTGTAATAGTCATTCATCCAGGTCATGGGATATCTGTAATATTCAATCCATCCAGTGATGGTATATCTGTAATAGTCATTCATCCAGGTCATGGTATATCTGTAATATCCATTCATCCAGGTCATGGTATATCTGTAATATTCATACTCTAGGTCTTGGTATATCTGTAATATTCATTCATCCAGGGCATGGTATATCTGTAAAATTCATTCATCAGGTCATGGTATATCTGTATAGTCATTCATCCAGGTCATGGTATATCTTAATATTCCATCTAGGTCTTGGGTATTCTGTAATATTCACCCATCTAGGTCTTGTATATCTGTAATATCATCCATCTAGGTCTTGGTTATCGTAATATTCATTCATCCAGTCATGGTATCTGTAATAGTCATTCATCAGGTCATGGTATATCTGTAATATTCATCCATCTAGGTCTGTATATCTGTAATATTCATCCATCTAGTTTGGTATATAGTAATATTCATTCATCCAGGTCATGGTATATCTGTAATTGCATTCATCCAGGTCATGGTATACTGTTATAACCATTCATCCAGGTCATGGTATATTGTATAGTCATTCATCAGGTCATGGTATATCTGTAATTCATTATCCAGTCATGGTATATCGTATAGTTCATTCATCCAGGTCATGGTATATGTAAATTTATTCCTCCATGTCATGGTATATCTGTAATATTTATCATCTAGGTCATGGTATATCTGTAAAGTATTCATCCAGGTCATGGGATATCTGTAATATTTATTCATCATGTCATGGTATATCTGTAATATTCATTCATCTAGGTCATGGTATATGTTAATATTCATCCATCCAGGTCATGGTATATCTGTAATAGTCATTTATCCAGGTCATGGTATAATGTAATAGTCATTCTCCAGGTCATGGTATATCTGTAATATTCATATCATCCAGGTCTGGTATATCTGTAATAGTCATTAATCCAGGTCATGGTATAATTGTAATAGTCATTCATCCAGGTCATGGTATAGTAATATTCATCCATCAGGTCCGGTATATCTGTAATAGTATTCATCATGTCATGATATATCTGTAATAGTCATTCATCCAGGTCATGGTATATCTGTAAAGTTCATTCATCCAGGTCCTGGTATATCTTTAATATTCATTCATCAGGTCATGGTATATGTTAAATTCATTCATCCAGGTCACGGTATACTGTAATATTCATTCATCCAGATCATGGTATATCTGTAATATTCATCCATCCAGGTTCACGGTATATCTGTAATATGCATTCATCCAGGTCACGGTAATCTGTAATATTCATCCATCCAGGTCATGGTATATCTGTAATATTCATTCAATCCAGGTCATGGTATATATCTGTAATAGTCAGTCCATCCAGGTCCTGGTATATCTGAATCATTATCCAGGTCTGTTATATCTGTAATATTCAGAAGATAACTGGACTTAAGTTTAGTTTGAAGAGACTTTTGCTAGTCATCTGACTGGATCTCTCAATTCAGAATTTTTGCTATTATTCTTATTTTTTGTAGAAAGATAATCAAATTTATTGGTTTACTAAAACAGAAAAGCATTTTAATAAAGTAAAGTTATTTGAATGATGTCATCTTCTGCACATTCCAGTGAAGGCTTGGTAGAGCTGTGTGTTCTGATGGATAAGTAGAAATGAATGCATAGATGGGTAGGCTCCAATAAGCAATGAATAAATGCAGTTGAGTAGATGTGCTAGGAGCTTTTCCTGCTATAAGAATAAATGATAACATAGAGAGAATAAAAGAAGAAGAACTGGACAATTGTTCTCATGCCTGTAGAGACCGTCTACTGAAGGTTCCTTGAAGCTTGTATCCTGAACTCTTCATTTTCCTGGGTGCTTCCAAAGGGAAACTATAACCAACCAAGCTGCGGCACAGAAGATCAGAAATGGGAAAAGATTCCCCAACACAGAGATAAGATAAATTGGGCAATGTTTGTGCTGGAAAATTGTAACGGTGCAGAGTCTCCCGAGCGCCGCGTTATATGACATCTTTAAAACAGTCGTAAAAGAGGGAAGACTGAAAATCAATGACACCCCAGCGCTGACATAAACAGTAAGGGAAGGAGCGATCAAATAAAGTTTCAAGAAACCAAGCAACAAAAGGACCGTTAACAATGTGAACGCAGTAGAAACACGCAAGCACGTGGCAAACCAAAGGCTGGCGTGCTGAAGAACAGGAAGGCATACATTATCTGGGGCAATACACACTGGCAAGGTCCTTCAGAAATAGGAAAAATGTATGTCATTGCTAAAAGCCAAAGGAAGACAAAGCGTGAAGGCCAGGCAAACCAATATGGAGTCGCAGGGGCCAAAGTTCCAGGTCGATGCAAGTCTAATAAATAACTATAACCATGAATCCATTGGAAAGGCTTCCAGTATGACCTCAAATATTACAACGCCCAAGGAGGTTGACAGTGATGCCTCCAAAGTGTGACTGGTTTGTTGCCGAGTCATATTGACTGATCTGCCTTCCATGGTCAGTGTTTGATCCTTATCTCTGTGGCTTCTTTGAAGTTCTCCAGCTTCATATAAGTCTCTTACACCTACTCAGCCCTTTCTGCCAAAACAAGCAGTAATCTAAAGGTAAAGTCATTTTCCTTAATGTGTTATCACAGGACATGCAAATGTAAAAAACAAGTCATGGCCCAATGCCAATATTCTCGGCTCCTTTGCAAATACTGTACAGTGCTTAATATGCCATAATCTGCATAGCACATGGAACTCCTAGCAATGCCTATGGACCTGGTAGTTTTCATTATTGTTGATGCTGTTGATAGGAAATTACAGTTAATGATACCTAGAAACGCAGGTAAGATAATACAACCAGGTGTGGTCAGCAATTCAGTGCAAGTTCATTGGATTCTCTTATGATTGTATGTATATTTTATTTATAAAGCGCCACTTGGGTACGCAGCGCTTTACATGATAAATACAAACAGGGGGATAAGTCCAATTATACGATTGATTAAAATTAAATAAAGTTTTATACATCGGTTAAGAAAGATATATATAAATTATGTATACATTGATATAAGTCAACAAGCCTTGACACATTAGGAATGAGATCCCTGCCCCAAAGAGCTTACAATCTAAGTGAGTAAGACAACAAGTGGGGGATGGGTACAAAGTGCTCGAGATGGCTGACAATCATTTTTGTGCTGGGGCTCAGAAAGGTAGGATAACAGTTTAAATTTGAAAATATTAGGATGTCACCTGGCAAAGTGAGAGAGGTAGGGAGCAGCAAATTTGCTTAAGGTGAGAGGAGGGCGGTGTTTGTGGAGAAGATTGTGTTGCGAGGAGTAGAGATGGACTAGAATCGAACCCGAATTGAGCCGAACTATTCTAATTCGAATGAATTCGGACTTCTCGAACTATCCCGGACGCGAGATTTCGATATTTTCGGATTTTGCTAAATAGATGTTAGACCGGTAGACCATATAGGTTTTAAAGTGCCATTAAACCTATACGCGAGCATCGAATCCGCGAGTAAAATGTCCAGGTACCTAGGCGGAACAAACTCGAAAATAGCGGAGTGAGAGTAAAATATTTTTTTTAATGTCCTGGATATTGGAACATGTTCCCCAGACCATTTCCCAGGTCCACATCCATTTACTTAAGTTACCATTGATATTTTAGTTGTATTTCATTAGAAACTTTTCGAACTTGACTCCCATTGACTTTAATGGTCCGTTTTCGAACTTTCGAACCTTCTATATAGTTCGAAAGTTCGAAAACTGACCAAACTTTCAAAAGTTCCCATCTCTAGCGAGGAGCGCAGGGCACGTCCAGGAACATAGGGCCAAGAGGGAAGATAAGTATGGTGGTGCAGCAGAGTGAAGGGATTTAATGTTCAATGTTAATGTTTTTAAGTTATTCTTTTGCTTGATGGGAAGACCACCCCATAGACTGAATTATCGGGGTTGCAGGTGAGATGATCCGAACTGCTGAGTTCAGGATTGACTAGAGGGGGTTCAAATGACAGACTGGGAGACCAAGTAGAAGATATTACAGTAGTCAAGACAGGAGAGATTGAGGGGCATGCAGGAACATTTTAGTAGTGGAGCGGAGAGAGGAAAGGCGGATCCTGGCAATAATGCGAATGAGAAAACGACAAGTCCTATGACATTGTTAATGTGATGATGGAAGGAAAGAGTGGGAGTCAAAGATTACTCAAGGCAGCGTGCAGATTCAACAGGGTTAATGACCCCATTATCAGTTCAATTAAAGAACGGTGGGCTAGGTGCAGGTTTAATAATAAGTTCAGTTTTGGACATATTAAGTTTAAGGCGGTGGTACACCATCCAGAGGAAATAGAGACCAGGCATTTAGAGATTTGAGATTGAAAGGGTAAGTGTGGGGGGTGGACACGTAGATTTGGGTATCATCAGCATATAGAGACTGATTATTTTCCCAAAGAGATAGTGTATAGGGAGAACAATAACAGTTCCAAGACAGAACCCCAACATAAGCGGAACAGGAGAGGAAGTATATTAGCACAGGAGACAGAGAAAGATCTGTTAGAAAGGTAGAAGATAACCATGAAGCAGCTAGAATTCAGATGCCCAGTGAATGCAGAATTTGCACAAGAAGAGAATGGTCAACAGTACCAAAGGCAGCCAATAAACCGAGGAGAATGAGGATAGAGAATTGGCCTGGATTTTGCAGTTGTGTAGCTTATAGTAACTGACAGAGGGCTGTTTTGGTTGAATGACCCAGTCAAAGTCCTGATTGAATGGGTCCAATTGGTTATTAAAGGAATATTTCAGTACCAAAGTGAACTATCCCTTTAATGTATTGATTGAAGATCAGGAGGATAAGGAGCTATGTCTTACCTCCCGTTCTTCAATCAATGCAAGTGGAGCCAGAAACGAACTTAGATCAAACTTACCTGTTACATGATCCTCTGACAGCATCACTGAAATTCCAGACCCCTTCTGGGTTTGTTTAACTATAGCGCGCATATCGCGCATGCACGCTATAGCTTCACAGACCGCAGAAGCAGTCGGGACCTGTCAGTGCTGCTGCAGAGGATCTGTAGTGGAACTACTCCTTTATCAAGGAGGTGGTTAGTATAAGTGTAAAGACGAGACATTCCAGACTTTACAAGAAAAACTATAAAAAGGAAGACAGGGAGCTAGTTAGGAGGCAGGAGGGGTCAAGAGAGGGTGTTTTATAAAGAGGTTTGACACACATGTTCGAAGGCAGCAGGAAAAATCCAGAGACCAGGAAGGAATTAAAGATGTGAGCAAGGGGTGAGGAGATTTTATAGCAGGTTTTGAGTAGAAGGTGGGCAGGGGATCAAAGGAACATGGTGTAAGGGGCGAGTACAACAGAAGGTCTGAGACTTCCGAATGGGTGACCAGAGTTGCAGGTGGTGGGGCAAGAAGAAATTATTTCCTACTCAACGTTTCTTTTCCCAGTAGATACTAATTAGTTGTAATATTATCAGGGGTATTCCTATGGTTTTTGACACGTGAAACAACTTTTAAATGCCGCCTATTGGCAGAGGGGGTCGGCACATGAGCAGGGCATGAATTCATCAGGGAACATAGGTGTGCCTGTGGAGGTGGGTATGGTGGGCTGACTAACACTGACTGGTGAACTGGGGGCTGACTCAATACTGATTGGTGGACTGGTGCTGAAATGTGGTATTGTAGAGGAACAGGATTTATTTAAGTGCCGCCTTTTAAGTTGACCGCAGGGGCGCGCCCTGAGCAAATGTTTCAATTTGCTTCATGGTAGGGGCACCCCTGAATTTATCTAGGTACAGGACCAGTGTGTAGTTATGTCGAGGCCTAGAGGACATACAGAGCATTGTGACCTGTAAACTATGGGGGTCAACAACAGTCAAGTAGCAGAGAATACAACAAAACAAGATGGTGTCACTTAGGCAAATTTTGTGCCATATTTTGTGCTAAAAGTTGAATAACGTTATAAATACCTCCTCACCTAAAGGCAGATCTCTGCTTTCTCGGGTGTTTGACACCTACTTTACATTAATTTTTTTGGTTTGTTTTGTTTATTGAAAGTGTTTTTTGTGGAGGTAAATGGCAAGAACGTTCTACAGGATTATGAAAGCCGTCCAGGGTGAAAGGGTTACAACGTAACCTTCGTTTCCAGCTCTGACCTTTGTGATTAGCTTGTGCAACCTCCTCCCTTTTTTTAATTTCACAAAGTTCTGAGCGTTTCACTTAATGTTCCCCCGGTTAATATTAACAGCTGCAGCACACTGCGTTACCCACTGTCTCCATCCCCTTGGGGGGAGATCATACATTATGGAAATGGTAGAACACACATTAAGTGCTCAACAAGAAGGAAAGAAATAATTACAGGTGACTTCTCCGTACACGTTTCCAGGACCCTAACATGGGAAGCTGACATTAACCCTTGAATACTTTCCTAGCTGAACACAGTTCAATACTTAGGGTAATCGATATCTTATACCTGTACAGGTGTGTCATATTGCGTGTAACGTAGCTACACTGTCCAATTTTTTCCAATCGGGTTTCAATCGGCCATAACAATCAAAATCTGATCGGAAAAACAACCCATGGAAAATCGCCACCTCACACCGGTGATCTACCGTAGATTTAAGCTTAAAAACTACAGAAGGTTCTGGAAGATGGAAAATTTTCCGACTTGCCTGATAATGTTTTCGATAGACTGATCTGTGATATCGATCAGTCTATCGAAAACACGGCAAAAGTGTCCTTGAAATCCAATCAATTTAATACATTTTTTCTAATTGATGGGTACGGTATATCGATGCCATGTATGGGGACTTTAGGTTTGTGTAAACACACAGACATCACATCGAATATTCCTGTCCGTGAATCAACCATGATCACTCATCTGATCACTCAAACTGACTTAGTTTAACTTAAAGGGTATCTCACTGAGAAACTCAAGTTGGACCAATTAGCTTTACTGAAGAACGGGAGGTAAAGGAGCTGTGTCTTACCTCCCGTTCTTCCATTAAACAACCAGGAGCCAGGAGAGAAGGTAAGAAACTTACCCGCTCGCTCGCTCCCCGGCATGTAGTCTGACAGGTCCCGACTGACTCTGTCTTCTATGCGCATACGATACACATGTGCATAAAAGACAGAGTCCGTTGGACTACTTGAAACCCCACTACTACTACGTTTGTATGTGATTTGATGTGCTTTCTCTTGATTTGGAATAAAGTATAGTGTGCAGGCTGAAACCGGTTTTGGTTAGATTCTATTTTGCTGGTAGGTTAAGGAAGTATTCTCCTACCTTAGCCATAATCTTGGGTTGGGCTATATAGTGTTTGAGTGCCACGGGCCATTGGTCATGTGTATAAGTAGGGTTCTTGGCTACTGCCTCCTTTTTGTATATTTAGAAGTGGTTGAGGCAGGTTGGTGTAATAAGAGCAACATTATCCACCAGGCAACATAGACCAAGCGCCCAGGAAACTTCCGAAGGGCCCAATTACTTTTAAAGAAGCAGTAACATGGTCCATACATGGTCCATACGATATATCAGAAGACAAAATCTCTGTTGTTAAAGATTCTCCCTCTTTTAAACAAGCCAGGGCCCGAAATCACAAGGGCCCCCACTAGCAGGTATTTTTTGAAATGTCTAAATATAAAAACTATGGTGCGCAGAGACAACTGATAAGATCAAAGCACCTGCAGGAACACAGGAAATTAATTATAAACTGAAAGGTTTTAATTGCACCAGAAAGAGAGTCATTCTGATTTCTGGGGTTACGTGTCCTTTAAGGTCCATTTAAATTATTGGCATGACCCTGGGGGTAATGCAGAAACATGGAATTCACGTGCAGGGACAGGGGGAGGGAGACGTACAGCTTTGGTCCTGAAAACATTAGAACGTTCTTTTGTCCTGATAACTTCTTAGAAACCAAAGGGATGGATCCAGGTGGTAAATAAAGTCCCTGAACATCGACGATACGGAGGTAAGAAATGGAAACTCCCCATGGTCACTGGGAGATACAACACTAGGGTGTCCGAGACTTGGGTCTGTTATCACAATATTATAGTCTGGATCCCCTATTGTTACCCTAGGATTAATACACTTTGGGATTATTATTAATCTATTGGGTTTGTTGGTTCGTGTGTGATGTTATTATACCACAATACTGTGCTATGTGTGGATCTCTACGCACATGGACCTACAAACATAGACGCACATATGTACACACATACATACAAACATACACACACAAACGTACATACATACATACAAAAACAATACGCACAAACGTACACATACATACATACAAAAATACTTGCATAATCATACACATGCATACATACAAACATTTCCTGATACATTCCAATGGTTATGTCTACAAACACCAGGTTCTGCTCCATACGTGTTCCCTAATAGAAATAGAATACCCCATTCACACATAAACAATACAATCTCGGCCATATTCATACCATGGAAATATAGAATGTATTAAAGGAACTATTGTGCATATAATGTTTTTTTCAAAAAAGTTCAAAGAGAAGTACCTTGGGCAGGGATGTGGATTAGTACTTTTTACCTCCCAATATCATTTCTATAAGAAGTGGCAGCACAAAGAAAACTTCTTTCTGACAGTCTTCCTAAGTGCTTCAGCCCCATCTTAATACAGGAAGGCCCAGGGCACTAACCTGGACAGATGAAAACGGTATGGGCTTAAGCTCCCCAGCTAAACAATATTGGGAAGTAGGAATAACCAATCCTACCTTCCTGACCCTGATACTTTCCATTTTAAAAAGTTAATTTTTACAGTACACTTGTCCTTTAAATTATGAAAAACTGTCTGTTAACTTGTTATAATAAAAATAAAACTGAATTACATAATTTCTCTCTTAGATCGTCTGCACAGCTGAGAATGTTGCCAATGGATCACTCACTGGACGCTCGCTGGAATCTGCCTGGTAATGCTAAGTGCTGGAGGAGACATTTTGTAGAACATGTCACACGAGAATAGATTCTGATTGGATCAGATATTTACCAATAAGGAGGGTTAAAGCTCAAGGATGTAGTAGTTAATATAAGAAATAACTCCATTTACTCTTTCCGTTCCTTTCCCCTTACAGCTGTACCATGTAGTAAAGGGGCAATTTCAGAAACTATAAATAAAGGCTACACAACAATTAGAAATAAAAAATATTATTATATATAAATATCTAAACACAACATGTCCTTCCGAAAATCCCCACAACATGCTGTTGAACTTTCGCACTGTGAATGAATGGATGACTGTTAGTCTAGGTAAATGTCAGTATTTGGTTAAGATGTATTATGTTACATGTGCGTTATTATGTTACAGGTTCACAGACAATGGCTGAATCAGACTGTGAAAACAGCAGCAGTGAGTAGCAGAAGTAGCCACAATAATATGGGGGAAATGAAAGTTAGATTTGAAAATTGGATAGTTTTTACACCTAGTTAACTACACCTAGTTAAGAGTTTTGCACAATGGTTACGCAAACCTAAACCTAGCCTTTTTTACAAGGCTACGCCCCGCTACTCCCAAAATGTTTGGAAATTGCTCCGCCCATCGCTAAATTGGTGAACAAACCATGCAAATCCAATAGTACATTGTGTAACATAGGTTTTGCACTAATTCAGCCGACATAACATTGCCCCCTGTGTATTATAGAGATCCCATAGAGCTGGGTTGGTACTGTATGTAATGTCCACGATGTGTATTATGGAGATTCCATAGAGCAGGGTTGGTACTGTATGTAATGTCCACGATGTGTATTATGGAGATTCCATAGAGCAGGGTTGGTACTGTATGTAATGTCCGTGCTGTGTATTATAGAGATTCCATAGAGCTGGGATGGTACTGTATGTAATGTCCACGATGTGTATTATGGAGATTCCATAGAGCAGGGTTGGTACTGTATGTAATGTCCATGCTGTGTATTATAGAGATTCCATAGAGCAGGATTGGTACTGTAGGTAATGTCCGTGCTGTGTATTATAGAGATTCCATAGAGCAGGATTGGTACTGTATGTAATGTCCATGCTGTGTATTATAGAGATTCCATAGAGCTGGGATGGTACTGTATGTAATGTCCATGCTGTGAATTATAGAGATTCCATAGAACAGGGTTGTTACTGTATGTAATGTCCATGCTGTGTATTATAGAGATTCCATAGAACAGGGTTGTTACTGTATGTAATGTCCACGCTGTGTATTATAGAGATTCCATAGAACAGGGTTGTTACTGTATGTAAGTCCATGCTGTGTATATAGAGATTCCATAGAGCTGGGATGGTACTGTATGTAATGTCCATGCTGTGAATTATAGAGATCATAGAACAGGGTTGTCTGATGTAATGTCCATGCTGTGAATTATAGAGATTCCATAGAACAGGGTGGTACTGTATGTAAGTCCACGCTGGGTATGATAGAGATTCCATAGAACAGGGTTGTTACTGTATGTAATGTCATGTGTGTATTTAGAGATTCATAGAGCTGGGATGGTACTGTTGTAATGTCCATGTTGTATTATAGAGATCCCATAGAGCAGGGTTGGTATGTATGTAATGTCCATGTTGTGTATTATAGAGATTTCCATAGAGCAGGATTGGTACTGTATGTAATGTCCGGCTGTGTATATAGAGTCCATAGAGTGGGATGTAACTGTATGTAATGTCCATGCTGTGTATTATAGAGACCATAGAGCTGGGTTGGTACTGTATGTAATGTCCGTGCTGTGTATTTATAGGATTCCATAGAAGCTGGGATGGTACTGTATGTAATGTCCATGCTGTGTATTATAGAGATTCCATAGAGCAGGTTGGTACTGTATGTAATGTCCATGTGTGGTATTATAGAGATTCCCTAGAGCAGGATTGGTACTGTATGTAATGTCCGTGCTGTGTATTATAGAGATTCCATAGAGCTGGGATGGTACTGTATGTAATGTCCATGCTGTGTATTATAGAGATTCCATAGAGCTGGGATGGTACTGTATGTAATGTCCATGTTGTGTATTATAGAGATTCCATAGAGCAGGATTGGTACTGTATGTAATGTCCGTGCTGTGTATTATAGAGATTCCATAGAGCTGGGATGGTACTGTATGTAATGTCCATGCTGTGTATTATAGAGATTCCATAGAGCTGGGATGGTACTGTATGTAATGTCCGTGCTGTGTATTATAGAGATTCCATAGAGCTGGGATTGTACTGTAGGTATGTCACGCTGTGTATTATAGAGATTCCATAGAGCTGGGTTGGTACTATATGTAATGTCCGTGCTGTGTATTATAGAGATCCCATAGAGCAGAATTGGTACTGTATGTAATGTCCATGCTGTGTATTATAGAGATTCCATAGAGCAGGGTTGGTACTGTAATAATGTCCATGTTGTGTATTATAGAGATTCCATAGGGCAGGGTTGGTACTGTATGTAATGTCCATGCTGTGTATTATAGAGATTCCATAGAGCAGGGTTGGTACTGTATGTAATGTCCACGCTGTGTATTTTAGAGATTCCATGAGCAGGGTTGGTACTGTATGTAATGTCCACGCGTGTGATTTTAGAGATTCCATAAAGCAGGGTTGGTACTGTATATAATGTCACAGTGTGTATGATAAAGGTTCCATAGGAGGGGTGGTATGTAGGTATATCCATGCTGTTTATTATAGAGATTCCGTACAGCAGGGTTGGGACGTTAGGTAATGTCCATGATGTGTATTTAGAGGATTCCATAGAGCGGGTTGGTATGTAGGTATGTCCACGCTGTGTATTAAAGAGATCTTGAGCAGGGTTGGTAGTACTGTAGGTAATGTCCACGCTGTGTATTATAGAGATTCCATAGAGCAGGGTTGGTACAGTATGTAATGTCCACGCTGTGTATTTAGAGATTCCAAGAGCAGGGTTGGTACGTAGGTATGTCCATGCTGTGTATAGAGATTCATAGAGCAGGGTTGGTATTGTAGGTTTATGTCCACGCTGTGTATTAAAGAGTTTCTTTTTAAGCAGGGTTGGTAGTACTGTAGGTAATGTCCACACTGTGTATTATAGAGATTCCATAGAACAGGGTTGTTACTGTAGGTAATGTCCACGCTGTGTATTATAGAGATTCCATAGAGCAGGGTTGGTACTGTAGGTAATGTCCACGCTGTGTATTATAGAGATTCCATAGAGCAGGGTTGGTACTGTAGGTAATGTCCACGCTGTGTATTATAGAGATTCCAGAGCAGGGTTGGTACTGTAGGTAAGTCCACGCTGTGTATTATAGAGATTCATAGAGCAGGGTTGGTCTGCAGGTAATGTCCACGCTGTGTATTATAAAGATCCATAGAGCAGGGTTGGTACTGTATGTAATGTCCACGCTGTGTGTAAAGATTCCATAGAGCAGGGTTGGTATTGTAGGTTATATCCATGCTGTTTATTATAGAGATTCCATAGAGCAGGGTTGGTACTGTATGTAATGTCCATGCTGTGTTATAGGATTCCATAGAGCAGGGTTGGTACTGTAGGTAATGTCCAGCTGTGTATGATAGAGATTCCATAAAGCAGGGTTGGTACTGTATGTATGTCCACGCTGTGTGTATTATAGAGATTCCATAGAGCAGGGGTTGGTACTGTAGGTAATGTCCATGCTGTGTATGTTAGAGATCCTAAAGCGGGTTGGTATTGTAGGTTATGTCCACGCTGTGTATTAAAGAGATTCCTTAGAGCAGGGTTGGTAGTACTGTAGGTAATGTCCACGCTGTGTATTATAGAGATTCCATAGAGCAGGGTTGGTACAGTATGTAATGTCCACGCTGTGTATTATAGAGATTCCATAGAGCAGGGTTGGTACTGTAGGTAATGTCCATGCTGTGTATTATAGAGATTCCATAGAGCAGGGTTGGTATTGTAGGTTATGTCCACGCTGTGTATTAAAGAGTTTCTTTAAAGCAGGGTTGGTAGTACTGTAGGTAATGTCCACACTGTGTATTATAGAGATTCCATAGAACAGGGTTGTTACTGTATGTAATGTCCACGCTGTGTATTATAGAGATTCCATAGAGCAGGGTTGGTACTGTAGGTAATGTCCACGCTGTGTATTATAGAGTTTCCATAGAGCAGGGTTGGTACTGTAGGTAATGTCACGATGTGTATTATAGAGATTCCATAGAGCAGGGTTGGTACTGAGGTAAGTCCAAGCTGTGTATATAAAGATGTCCATAGAGCAGGGTGGTAATGTATGTAATGTCCACGCTGTGTATTATAGAGATTCCATAGAGCAGAGTTGGTATTGTAGGTATGTCCATGCTGTTATATAGAGATTCCATAGAGCGGGTTGGTACTGTAGGGTAATGTCCATGCTGTGTATGATAGAGATTCCATAAAGCAGGGTTGGTACTGTATGTAATGTCCACGCTGTGATTATAGAGATTCTATAGAGCAGGGTTGGTACTGTAGTTAATGTCCATGCTGTGTATTATAGAGATTCCATAGAGCAGGGTTGGTATTGTAGGTATGTCCACGCTGTGTATTAAGAGATTCCTAGAGCAGGGTTGGTAGTACTGTAGGTAATGTCCACTCTGTGTATTATGAGATTCCATAGAGAGAGGTTGGTACTGTATGTAATGTCCACGCGGTGTATTATAAGATTCCATTGAACAGTGTTTTTACTGTATGTAATGTCCACGCTGTGTATATAGAGATTCCATAGAGCAGGGTTGGTACTGTATGTAATGTCCACGCGTGTGTTATAGAGATTCCATAGAACAGTGTTTTACTGTATGTATGTCCACGCTGTGTATTATAGAGATTCCATAGAGCAGGGTTGGTACTGTAGGTAATGTCCATGCTGTGTATTATAGAGATTCCATAGAGCAGGGTTGGTACTGTATGTAATGTCCATGCTGTGTATTATAGAGATTCCATAGAGCAGGGTTGGTACTGTAGGTAATGTCCATGCTGTGTATTATAGAGATTCCATAGAGCAGGGTTGGATTATAGAGATTCCATAGAGCAGGGTTGGTACTGTAGGTAATGTCCATGCTGTGTATTATAGAGATTCCATAGAGCAGGGTTGGTACTGTATGTAGCGCTGTACTTATAACAATACAGAATTATACAGTATGTATGTATATGTTTATTATATATAGCGTCCACTTGGGACGCAGCGCTATACATTATAACAATTACAGATTATACAGTATGTATGTATATGTTTATTTATATGCGCCACTTGGGGACGCAGGCTGTACATTATAACCATACGATTATACAGTAGTATGTATATGTTATTATATAGCGCCACTTGGGTACGCAGCGCGTACATTATAACAATACAGTATGACTTATGTATGTATATGTTTATTTATATAGCGCCACTTGGGTACACAGCGCTGTACATTATAACAATACAGATTATACAGTATGTATGTAATATGTTTATTATATAGCGGCCACTTGGTAACCAGCGCTGTACATATAACAATACAGATTATACAGTATGTATGTTAATGTTTATTTATATAGCAACCACTTGGGGACACATCACTGTACATTATAACAATACAGAATATAGTATGTATGTATAGTTTTATTTTATAAAGCACCACTTGGGTACACAAGCGCTGTACATTCATAACAATACAGATTACATATGTATGTATTTTTATTTATAAGCGCCACTGGGTACCATCGCTGTCATTAAACATACAGATTTACGTATGTATGTAATGGTTATTTATATAGCGCCACTTGGTACACAGCGCTGTACATTATAACAATACAGATTATACAGTATGTTGTAGATTTTTTTTATATAGCGCCACTTGTACCAGCGCTGTACATTATAACATACAGATTATACATATTATGTTATATGTTTATTTATATACTCCACTTGTGGTACAACCGCGTGGTTACATTAAACAATACAGATTATACAGTAGTATGTATATGTTTATTTATATAGCGCCACTTGGGTACACAGCACTTACATTATAAAACTAACAGATTATACATATGTATTATATGTTTATTTATATAGCGCCACTTGGGTACACAGCGCTGTACATATAACATACAGATTATACAGTATGTAATGTATATGTTTATTTATATAGCGCCACTGGGTACACACGCGTACATTATAACAAGACAGATTATACAGTATGTAATGTATATGTTATTTATATAGCGCACTTGGGTACCAGCCTTGTACATTATAAACAATACACGATATGACGTATGTATGTATATGTTGATTGTATATAGCGCCACTGGTGACACAGCGCTGTACATTAACATACAGATTATACAGTATGTTTATATGTTTATTTATATGCCCACTTGGGTACACAGCGCTGTACATTATAACATACAGAGTATCATATGTAGTTATGTGTTATTTATATAGCGCCACTTGGGTACACAGCTGTACATATAACATACAGATTATACAGATGTATGTATATGTTTTTTATATAGCGCCACTTGGGACACAGGCGCTGTACATTATAAATACAGTTATACAGTAGTAATTTATATTGTTATTTATATAGCGCCCCTTGGGTTCACAGCGCTGTACATAACAATACAGATTATCAGTATGTATGTATATGTTTATTTATATAGCCCACTTGGGTACACAGCGGTGTACATTACCAATACGAGTTATACAGTATTTATTATAATGTTTATTATATAAGCACACTTGGGTACACGCGCTGTACATTATAACAATACAGATTATACATATGTTGTAATTTTATTTATAAGCGCCACTTGGGTACACAGCGCTGTACATTATAACAATACAGAATTATACAGTATTGTATAAATTTTATTTATAAAGCGCCACTTACTTGGTAACCAGCGCTTTACATATAACAATACAAGTATACAGTAGTATGTATATGTTTATTTATAAGCGGCCACTTGGGTACACGTGCTGTACATTATAACAATTCAGAGATACAGTATGTATGTATATGTTTATTTATATAGGCCACTTGGGTACCAAGCGCTGTACATTAACAATAACAGATTATACAGTATGTATGTATATTTTATTTATAGCGCCACTTTGTACCAGCGCTGTCATTTAATAACAATATAGATATACAGTATGTATGTAGATTTTTTTTATATAGGCCACTTGGGACGCAGCGCTGTACATTATAACATAACGATTATACGTATGTATGTATATGTTATTTATATGAGCGCCACTTGGGTACCAGCTGCTGTACATTATAACATACAGATTATACAGGATGTATGTATATGTTTATTTATATATCGCCACTTGGGGGACCACAGCGCGTACCTTATAACAATACAGATTATACAGTATGTATGTATATGTTTATTTTATAGGCGCACTTGGGTCCACAGCGCTACATTTAACAATACGATTGTACAGTATGTATTTATATGTTTATTATATATCGCCACTTGGGTACACCTCGCTGACATTAATAACCTACAGATTATACAGTATGTACGTAATATGTTTATTTATTAAGCGCCACTTGGGTACACGGCGCTGTACATTATAACAATACAGATTATACAGTATGTATGGTATTGTTATTTATATAGCGCCACTTGGATCACACACTGTACATTATACACATACAGATTATACAGTATGTAGGTATATGTTTATTTATAGCGCCACTTGGGTATGGGCGCTCTGTACATTATAACAATACAGATAGACAGTATGTATGTATATGTTTTTATATAGCACCACTTGGGTACGCAGCGCTGTACTTAAACAATACAGATATACAGTATGTATGTATATGTTTATTTATACTAGCGCCCTTGGGTACACAGCGCTGTACATTATAACAATACAGATTATACAGTATGTATGTATATGTTTATTTCTAGCGCCACTGGGGACACAGCGCTGTAACATTATAACAACATCAGTATACAGTATGTATTTATAATTTTATTTATAAAGCGCCACTTGGGTACGCATGCTTTACAGAAAAATACAAACAGGGGGATAGTCCAATTATACAGATTGATAAAATTAATAAAGTTTTATACATCGGTTAAGAAAGCCTATTATATAAATTATGTATACATTGATATAAGTTCAACAAGCCTTGCACATAGGAATGAGATCCCTGCCCCAAAGAGCTTACAATCTAATGTAGTAAGACAACAGTGGGGGATGGGTACAAAGGCTCGAGATGGCTGACAATCATTTATTGTGCTGGGCTCAGAAAGGTAGGATAACAGTTTAAATTTGAAAATATTAATGGATGTCACCTGGCAAGTGAGAGAGTAGGAGCAGCAATTTGCTTAAGGTGAGAGGAGGGCGTGTTTTGTGGAGAAGATTTGTTTGCGAGGAGTAGAGATGGACTAGAACTCGAACCCGAATTTGAGCCGAACTATTCTATTCGAATGAATTCGGACTTCTCGAACTATCCCGGACGCAGATTTTCGATATTTTCGGACTTTCTAAATAGATGTTAACCGTTAGACCATATAGGTTTTAAAGTGTCATTAAAACCTATACCCGAGCATCGAATCCGAGTAAAATGTCCATGGTACCTAGGGCGCGAACAAACTCGAAAATAGCGCAGTGAGAGTAAAATTTATTTTTTTAATGTCCGGATATTGGAACATGTTCCACAGACCATTTCCCAGTTCCCACATCCATTTACATTAAGTTACCATTGATATTTTAGTTGTATTTCATTAGAACTTTTCGAACTTTGACTCCCATTGACTTTAATGGGTCCGTTTTCGAACTTTCGAACCTTCTATATAGTTCGAAAGTTCGAAAACGGACCAAACTTTCAAAAGTTCGCCCATCTCTAGCGAGGCGCAGGGCACGTCCAGACATAAGGGCCAAGAGGGAAATAAGTATGGTGGTGCAGCAGAGTGAAGGGATTTAATGTTCAAAGATTTTTTAAGAATTATTCTTTGCTTGATGGAACCACCCCATAACTGAATTATCGGTTGCAGTGAGATATCGAACTGCTGAGTTCAGGATTGACTAGAGGGGGTTCAAATGACAGACTGGGAGACCAAGTAAAGAATATTACAGTAGTCAGACAGGAGAGTATGAGGCATGCAGGAACATTTTAGTAGTGGACGCGAGAGGAAAGGGCGGATCCTGGCAATAATGCGAATGAGAAAACGCACAGTCCTAGTGACATTTTTAATGTGATGATGGAAGGAAGAGTGGAGTCAAAGATTACTCCAAGGCAGCGTGCAGATTCAACAGGGTTAATGACCCCATTATCATTTCAATTAAAGAACGGTGGGCTAGTGCAGGTTTTAATAATAGTTCAGTTTTGGACATATTAAGTTTAGGCGTGGTACACCATCCAGAGGAAATAGAGACCAGGCATTTAGAGATTTTGAGATTGAAGGGGTAAGTGTGGGGGTGGACACGTTAGATTTGGGTATCATCAGCAAATAGAACTGATTATTTCTCCCAAAGAGATAGTGTATAGGGAGAACAATAACAGTTCCAAGACAGAACCCCCAACATAAGCGGAACAGGAGAGGAAGTATTATAGCACAGGAGACAAAGAAAGATCTGTTAGAAGGTAAGAAATAACCTGAAGCAGCTAGAATTCAGATGCCCAGTGAATGCAGAATTTGCACAGAAGAGAATGGTCAACAGTACCAAAGGCGCCAATAAACCGAGGAGAATGAGGATAGAGAATTGCAGTTTGTAGCTTATTAGTACCTGACAGAGGGCTGTTTTGTTGAATGACCCAGTCAAAGTCCTGATTGTAATGGGTCCAATTGGTTATTAAGGAATATTTCGTACCAAAGTGAACTTCCCTTTAATGTATTATTGAAGACAGGAGGATAAGGAGCTATGTCTTACCTCCCGTTCTTCAATCAATGCAAGTGGAGCCAGAAACGAACTTAGATCAAACTTACCTGTTCAATGATCCTCTGACAGCATCACTGAAATTCCAGACCACTTCTGGGTTCTGTTTACTATAGCGCGCATTATCGCGCATGCACGCTATAGCTTCACAGACCGCAGAAGCAGTCGGGACCTGTCAGTGCTGTCTGCAGAGGATCTTTAGTGAACTACTCCTTTATCAAGGAGGTGGTTAGTAATAAGTGTAAAGACGAGACATTCCAAACTTTACAAAAACTATAAAAAGGAAGACAGGGAGCTAGTTAGAGAGCAGGAGGGGTCAAGAGAGGGTGTTTTTATAAAGAGGTTTGACACACACATGTTCGAGGCAGCAGGAAAAATCCCGAGACCAGAAGGAATTAAAGATGTGAGCAAGGGGTGAGGAGATTTTATAGCAGTGTTTGAGTAAGAAGGTGGGCAGGGATCAAAGAACATGGTGTAAGGGGCGAGTACAACAGAAGGTCTGAGACTTCCGAATGGGTGACCAGAGTTGCAGGTGGTGGGGCAAGAAGAAATTATTTCCTACTCAACAGTTTTCTCTTCCCAGTATATACTAATTAGTTGTAATATTATCAGGGGTATTCCTATGGTTTTTGACACGTGAAACAACTTTTAAATGCCGCCTATTGGCAGAGGGGTCGGCACTGAGCAGGGCAGACTTCATCAGGGAACATAGGTTTGCCTGTGGAGGTGGGTATGGTGGGCTGACTAACACTGACTGGTGAACTGGGAGGCTGACTCATACTGATTGGTGGACTGGTGCTGAAATGTGGTATTGTAGGGAACAGGATTATTTAAGTGCCGCCTTTTAAGTTGACCGCAGGGGCGGCCCTGAGCAAATGTTTCAATTTGCTTCATGGTAGGGGCACCCCTGAATATTATCTAGGTACAGGACCAGTGTGTAGTTATGCGAGGCCTAGAGCGATACAGAGCATTGTGACCTGTAAACTATGGGGGTCAACACAGTCAAGTAGCAGAGAATAACAACAAACAAGATGGTGTCACTTAGGCAATATTTTGTGCCATATTTTGTGCTAAAAGTTGAATAACGTTATAAATACCTCCTCACCTACAGGCAATCTCTGCTTCTCCGGGTTTTGACACTTACTTTACATTAATTTTTTTGGTTTGTTTGTTTATTGAAAGTGTTTTTGTGGAGGTAAATGGCAGAACGTTCTACAGGATTATGAAAGCCGTCCAGTGGTGAAAGGGTTAACAACGTAACCTCGTTTCCAGCTCTGACCTTTGTGATTAGTCTGTGCAACCTCCTCCCTTTTTTTAATTTCCAAAAGTTCTGAGCAGTTTCACTTAATGTTCCCCCGGTTAATATTAACAGCTGCGCACACTGCTTTACCCACGTCTTCTCCCCTTGGGGGGAGATCATTACATTATGGAAATGGTAGAACACACATTAATGTGCTCAACAAGAAGGAAAGAAATAATTACAGGTGACTTCTCCGTACACGTTTCCCAGGACCCTTAAACATGGGAAGCTGACATTAACCCTTGAATACTTTCCTAGCTGAACACAGTTCATATACTTAGGGTAATCGATATCTTTATACCTGTACAGGTGTGTCATATTGCGTGTAACGTAGCATACACTGTCCAATTTTTTTCCAATCGGTTTTCAATCGGCCATAACAATCAAAATCGGATCGGAAAAACAACCCTTGGAAAACCGCCACCTCACACCGGTGATCTACCGTAAGATTAAAGCTTAAAAACTACAGAAGGTTCTGGAAGATGGAAAATTTTCCGACTTGCCTGATAATTTTTCGATAGACTGATCTGTGATATCGATCAGTCTATCGAAACACGGCAAAGTGTCCTTGATAATCCAATCAATTTAATACATTTTTTCTAATTGATGGGTACGGTATATGATGCCATGTATGGGGACTTTAGGTTGGTGTAAACACACAGACATCACATCGAATATTCCGTCCGTGAATCAACCATGATCACTCATCTGATCACTCAACTGACTTAGTTTAACTTAAAGGGTATCTCCACTGAGAAACTCAAGTTGGACCAATTAGCTTTATAAAGAACGGGAGGTAAAGAAGCTGTGTCTTACCTCCTTCTTCCATTAAACAACCAGGAGCCAGGAGAGAAGGTAAGAAACTTACCCGCTCGCTCGCTCCCCGGCATGTAGTCTACACAGGTCCCGACTGACTCTGTCTTCTATGCCATACGATACACATGTGCATAAAAAACAGAGTCCGTTGGACTACTTGAACCCCACACTACTACTACGTTTGTATGTGATTTGATGTGCTTTCTCTTGATTTGGAATAAAGTATAGTGTGCAGCACGGAACCGGTTTTTGGTTAGATTCATTTTGCTGGTAGGTTAAGGAAGTATCTCCTACCTTAGCCATAATCTTGGGTTGGGCTATTAGTGTTTGAGTGCCACGGGCCATTGGTCATGTGTATAAGTGGTTTCTTGGCTACTGCCTCCTTTTTGTATATTTAGAAGTGGTTGAGGCAGTTGGTGTAATAAGAGCACATTATCCACCAGGCAACATAGACCAAGCGCCCAGGAAACTTCAGAAGGGCCCAATTACTTTTAAAGAAGCAGTAACATGGTCCATACATGGTCCATACGATATATCTCCAGAAGACAAAATCTCTGTTGCTTAAAGATTCTCCCTCTTTATAAACAAGCCAGGGCCCGAATCACAAGGGCCCCACTAGCAGTTTATTTTGAAATGTCTAAATATAAAAACTATGGTGCGCAGAGACAACTGATAATCAAACACCTGCAGGAAACACAGGAAATAATTATAACTGAAAGGTTTTAATTGCACCAGAAAGAAGTCATTCTGATTTAGGGGTTACGTGTCCTTAAGGTCCATTTAAATTCATTGGCATGACCCTGGGGGTAATGCAGAAACATGGAATTCACGTGCAGGGACAGGGGGAGGGGACGTACAGCTTTGGTCCTGAAAACATTAAAACGTTCATTCTTTGTCCTGATAACTTCCTAGAAACCCAAAGGGATGGATCCAGGTGGTAAATAAAGTCCCTGAACATCGACGGATACGGAGGTAAGAAATGGAAACTCCCCCATGGTCACTGGGAGTACTAACACTAGGTGTCCGAGACTTGGGTCTGTTTCACAATATTATAGTCTGGATCCCCTATTGTTACCCTAGGATTAAATACACTTTGGGATATTATTAATCTATGGGTTTGTTGGTTCTGTGTGTGATGTTATTATACCACAATACTGTGCTATGTGTTGGATCTCTACGCACATGGACCTACAACATAGACGCACATATGTACACATACATACATACAAACATACACACACAAACATACACACATACATATAACAAATACGCACAACAACACATACATACATACAAAATACTTGCATAATCATCACATGCATACATACAAACATTTCCTGATACATTCCAATGGTTATGTCTACAAACACCAGGTTCTGCTCCATTACGTGTTCCATAATAAAATAGAAATACCCCATTCACACATAAACAATACAATCTCGGCCTATTCATACCATGGAAATATAGAATGTATTAAAGGCGCATATAATGTTTTTTTTCAAAAAGTTCAAAAGAAAGTACCTTGGGCAGGTGTAGGATTAGTACTTTCTACCTCCCATATCATTTCTATAAGAAGTGGCAGCACAAGAAAACTTCTTTCTGAGCAGTCTTCCTAAGTGCTTCAGCCCCATCTTTAATACAGAAGGCCCAGGGCACTAACCTGGCAGATGAAACGGTATGGGCTTAAGCTCCCCAGCTAAACAATATTGGGAAGTAGGAATAACCAATCCTACCTCCTGACCCTGATACTTTCCATTTTTAAAAGTTAATTTTTACATACACTTGTCCTTTAATTATGAAAACGTCTGTTACTTGTTATAATAAAAATAAAAACTGAATTACTAATTTCTCTCTATTAGATCGTCTGCACAGCTGAGAAATGTGCCAATGGATCACTCACTGGACGCTCGCTGGAATCTGCCTGGTAATGCCTAAGTTCGGGAGGAAGACATTTTGTAGTAACATGTCCACACGAGAATAGATTCTGATTGGATCAGATTTTACCAATAAGGAGGGTTAAGCTCAAGGATGTAGTAGTTAATATAAGAATAACTGTCTCCATTTACTCTTTCCCGTTCCTTTCCCCTTACAGCTGTACCATGTAGTTAAAGGGGCAAATTTCAGAAACTTATAAAGGCTACCAACAATTAGAAATTAAATATTTATATATAAATATCTAAAAACACACATTGTCCTTCCGAAAATCCCCACAACATGGCTGTTGAACTTCCGACTGTGAATGAATGGATGACTGTTAGTCTAGGTAAATGTCATATTTGGTTAAGATGTATTATGTTACATGTGCGTTATTATGTTACAGGTGTCACAGACAATGGCTGAATCAGCTGTGAAACAGCAAGCAGTGAGTAGCAGAAGTAGCCCACAATATATGGGGAAATGAAAGTTAGATTTGAAAATTGGATAGTTTTTACACCTAGTTAACTACACCTAGTTAAGAGTTTTCACAATGGTTACGCAAACCTAACCTAGCCTTTTTTACTAGGCTAAACGCCCCGCTACTCCCAAAATGTATTGGAAATTGCTCGCCCATCGCTAAATTGGTGAACAAACCACGCAAACCCAATATACATTGTGTACATAGGTTTTGCACTATTCAGACCGACATAACATTGCCCCCTGGTATTATAAGATCCCATAGAGCTGGGTTGGTACTGTATGTAATGTCCACTGTGTATTATGGAGATTCCATAGAGCGGGTTGGTACTGTATGTAATGTCCACGATGTGATTATGGAGATTCCATAGAGCAGGGTTGGTACTGTATGTAATGTCCGTGCTGTGTATTATAGAGATTCCATAGAGCTGATTGGTACTGTAGTGTAATGTCCACGCTGTGTATTTAGAGATTCCATAGAGCAGGGTTGGTACTGTATGTAATGTCCATGCTGTGTATTATAGAGATTCCATAAGGCAGGATGGTACGGTATGTAATGTCCATGCTGTGAATTATGAGATTCCATAGAACAGGTTTGGTACTGTATGTAATGTCCATGCTGTGAATGATAGAGATTCCATAGACAGGGTTGTTACTGTATGTAATGTCCATGCTGTGTATTATAGAGATTCCATAGACAGGGTTGGTACTGTATGTAATGTCCATGCTGTGATTATATAGATTCCATAGAACAGGGTTGGTACTGTATGTAATGTCCATGCTGTGAATTATAGAGATTCCATAGACCAGGGTTGTTACTGTATTATGTCCCGCTGTGTATTAGAGATTCCATAGAGCAGGGTTGTTACTGATGTAATGTCCATGCTGTGAATTATAGAGATTCCATAGAACAGGTTGTTACTGTATGTAATGTCCATGCTGTGTATTATAGAGATTCCATAGAACAGGGTTGTACTGTATGTAATGTCCATGCCTGTGTTATAAGATTCCATAGAACAGGGTTGTTACTGTATGTAATGTCCATGCTGTGTATTATAGAGATTCCATAGAACGGTTGTTACTGTATGTAATGTCCAGCTGTGTATTATAGAGATTCCATAGAAGCAGGGTTGTTACTGTATGTAATGTCCTGGTGTATTAAGAGATTCCATAGAGCTGGGATGGTACTGTATGTAATGTCCATGTTGTGTTATTATAGAGATTCCATAGAGCAGGATTGGTATGTATGTAATGTCCATGCTGTGTATTATAGAGATTCCATAGAGCTGGGATGGTACTGTATGTAATGTCCATGCTGTGTATGATAGAGATTCCATAGAACAGGGTTGTTACTGTATGTAATGTCCATGCTGTGTATTATAGAGATTCCATAGACGGGTTGTTACTGTATGTATGTCCACGCTGTGTATATAGAGATTCCATAGAGCAGGGTTTTACTGTATGTAATGTCCATGCTGTGTATTATAGAGATTCCATAGAGCGGGATGGTACTGTAGTAATGTCCCATGTTGTGTATTATAGAGATTCCATAGAGCAGGATTGGTACTGTATGTAATGTCCTGCTGTGTATTATAGAGATCCCATAGAGCTGGGATGGTACTGTATGTAATGTCCATGCTGTGTATTATGAGATTCCTAGAGCAGGGTGGTACTGTATGTAATGTCCATGCTGTGTATTATAGAGATTCCATAGAGCAGGGTTGGTACTGTATGTAATGTCCGTGCTGTGTATTATAGAGATTCCATAGAGCAGGATTGGTACTGTATGTAATGTCCGTGCTGTGTATTATAGAGATTCCATAGAGCTGGGATGGTACTGTATGTAATGTCCATGCTGTGTATTATAGAGATTCCATAGAGCAGGTTTGGTACTGTATGTAAGTCCGTGCTGTGTATTATGAGATTCCATAGAGCAGGTTGGTACTGTATGTAATGTCCTGCTGTGTATTATAGAGATTCCATAGAGCTGGGATTGGTACTGTATGTAATGTCCATGCTGTGTATTTAGAGATTCCATAGAGCTGGATGGTACTGTATGTAATGTCCTGCCTGTGTATTATAGAGATTCCATAGAGCTGGGTTGGTACTGTTGTAATGTCCATGTTGTGTATTTAAGAGATCCATGAGCAGGTTGGTACTGTATGTAATGTCCTGCTGTGTATTATAGAGATTCCATAGAGCGGATGGTTTACTGTATGTAATGTCCTGCTGTGTATTATAGAGATTCCATAGAGCTGGATGGTACTGTATGTAATGTCCGCTGTGTATTATAGAGATTCCATAGAGCAGGGATGGTACTGTAGGTAATGTCCATGCTGTTATTATAGAGATTCCATAGAGCGGGATGGTACTGTATGTAATGTCCGTGCTGTGTATTATAGAGATTCCATAGAGCTGGTTGGTACTGTATGTAATGTCCCAGCGGTGTATTATAGAGATTCCATAGAGCGGGTTGTACTGTATGTAATGTCCGTGCTGTGTATTATAGAGATTCCATAGAGCAGGTTGGTACTGTAGTAATGTCCACGTCTGTGTATATAGAGTTCCATAGAGCTGGGTTGGTACTGTATGTAAGGTCCTGCTGTGTATTATAGAGATCCCATAGGGCAGAAGGTTGGTACTGTATGTAATGTCCATGCTGTGTATTATAGAGATTCCATAGAGCAGGGTTGGTACTGTAGTAATGTCCAGTTGTGTATTATAGAGATCCATAGGCAGGGTTGGTACTGTATGTAATGTCCACTGCGGTGTATTATAGAGATTCCATAGAGCAGGGTTGGTACTGTAGTTATGTCCACGCTGTGTATTTTAGAGTTCCATAGAGCAGGGTTGGTACTGTATGTAATGTCCACGCTGTTTATTTTAGAGATTCCATAAAGCAGGGTTGGTACTGTATAAATGTCACGTGTGTATGATAAGATTCCATAGGCAGGGTTGGTATTGTAGGTTTATATCCAGCTGTTTATTATAGAGATTCCGTAAGCAGGGTTGGTACTGTAGGAATGTCCATGCTGTGTATTATAGAGATTCCATAAGCAGGGTTGTATTTAGGTTTATGTCCACGCTGTGTATAAGAGATTCCTTAGAGCAGGGTTGGTATACTGTAGGTAATGTCAACGCTGTGTATTAGAGATTCCATAGAGCAGGGTTGGTACAGTATGTAATGTCCACGCTGTGTATTATAGAGATTCCATAGAGCAGGGTTGGTACTGTAGTAATGTCCATGCGGTTGTATTATGAGATTCCATAGAGCAGGGTTGGTATTGTAGTTATGTCCACGCTGTGTATTAAGAGTTTCTTAAAGCAGGGTTGTAGTACTGTAGGTAATGTCCACACTGTGTATTATAGAGATTCCATAGAACAGGGTTGTTACGTATGTAATGTCCACGCTGTGTATTATAGAGATTCCATAGAGCAGGGTTGGTACTGTAGTAATGTCCACGCTGTTGTATTATAGAGATTCCATAGAGCAGGGTTGGTACTGTAGGTAATGTCCACGCTGTGTATTATAGAGATTCATAGAGCAGGGTTGGTACTGCAGGAATGTCCACGCTTGTGTATTATAAAGATTCCATAGAGCGGTGGTACTGTATGTAATGTCCACGCTGTGTATTATAAAGATTCCATAGAGCAGGTTGGTATTGTAGGTTATCCATGCTGTTTATTATAGAGATTCCATAGAGCAGGGTTGGTACTGTATGTAATGTCCATGCTGTGTTTTTATAAGAGATTTCCATAGAGCAGGGTTGGTACTGTAGGTAATGTCCATGCTGTGTATGATAGAGATTCCATAAAGCAGGGTTGGTACTGTATGTAATGTCCACGCTGTGTATTATAGAGATTCCATAGAGCAGGTTTTTACTGTGGTAATGTCCCATGCTGTGTATTATGAGATTCCATAAGCAGGGTTGGTATTGTAGGTTATTCCACGCTGTGTATTAAAGAGATTCCTTAGAGCAGGTTGTAGTACTGTATGTAATGTCCACTCTGTGTATATAGAGATTCCATGAGCAGGGTTGGTACAGTATGTAATGTCCACGCTGTGTATTATAGAGATTCCATAGAGCAGGGTTGTACTGTAGGTAATGTCCATGCTGTGTATTATAGAGATTCCATAGAGCAGGTTGGTATTGTAGGTTAATGTCACGCTGTGTATTAAAGATTCTTAAACAGGTTGGTAGTACTGTAGTAATGTCCACACTGTGTATTATAGAATTCCATAGAACGGGTTGTTTACTGTATGTAATGTCACGCTGTGTATTTAGAGATTCCATAAGCAGGTTGGTACTGTAGGTATGTCCACGCTGTGTATTATGAGATTCCATAGAGCAGGTTGGTACTGTAGGTAGTCCACGCTGTGTATTAATAGAGATTCCATGAGCAGGGTTGGTACTGAGGTAATGTCCACGCTGGTGTATTATAAAGATTCATAGAGCAGGGTTGGTAATGTATGTAATGTCCACGCTGTGTATTATAGAGATCCATAAGCAGGGTTGGTATTGTAGGTTATATCCATGCTGTTATTATAGAGATTCCATAGAGCAGGGTTGGTACTGTAGGTAATGTCCATGCTGTGTATGATAGAGATCCATAAGCAGGGTTGGTACTGTATGTAATGTCCACGCTGTGTATTATAGAGATTCTATAGAGCAGGTTTGGTACTGTATTAATGTCCATGCTGTGTATTATAGAGATTCCATAGAGCAGGGTTGGTATTGTAGGTTATGTCCACCTGTGTATTAAGAGATTCCTTAGAGCAGGGTTGGTAGTACTGTAGGTAATGTCCACTCTGTGTATTATAGAGATTCCATAGAGGAGGGTTGGTACTGTATGTAATGTCCACCGGTGTATTATAGAGATTCCATTGAACAGTGTTTTTACTGTATGTAATGTCCACGCTGTGTATTATAGAGATTCCATAGAGCAGGGTTGGTACTGTATGTAATGTCCACGCGGTGTATTATAAATTCATAGAACATTTTTTACTGTATGTAATGTCCACGCTGTGTATTATAGAGATTCCATAGAGGGGTTGGTACTGTAGGTAATGTCAATGCTGTGTATTATAGAGATCCTAGAGCAGGGTTGGTACTGTATGTAATGTCCATGCTGTTATTATAGAGATTCCATAGAGCAGGGTTGGTACTGTAGTAATGTCCATCTGTGTATTATAGAGATTCCATAGAGCAGGGTTGGTACTGTAGTATGTCCACGCTGTGTATTATAGAGATTCCATAGAGCAGGGTTGGTACTGTAGGTAATGTCCATGCTGTGTATTATAGAGATTCCATAGCGCAGGGTGTTGGTACTGTAGGTAATGTCCCTGCTGTGTATTATAGAGATCCTAGAGCAGGGTTGGTACTGTAGGTATGTCCATGCTGTGTATTATAGAGATTCCATAGAGCAGGTTGGTACTGTATTAATGGGGGATGAGCAAGTAGGTAATCATATTTATTTTATTTGTGTATCCTTTAAGGTAAGGAAACATCTTAATAAAATAATATGTATATAAGGTTTTGTTTAACTTTAACCATTTTAAACAGACATTTCTTTTTCCTTTGTATACTTGTCTATAAAACGTCATCTCATTGACACAGCTGTTCCAAGGTAGAGTGGGTGAACCAGTGGTACATTTGGTAAGAAAATCCACTTTTCACAGTACATTATATAGTATGTAATGTTTACCTGACCTGAGCAACACTGGGGCTGCACTATTGGCCCTCCATGTAGTGACCATGTCATAGCCCCTCCCCTGATCCCCCCAAACTCGACCATGACACCAAAACCCCGCCCCCAGAAGAAGAACCCCAGTCTTGCCCCCGCAAAACCTTTGAGTCCTTGCCAGCTGCAAAAAAAACGTGGGTGGGCATTACTGCCATACAGAGTTCCACTCATTGGCAAATTCATTTATTTATCCATTTAAACTATTATTCCTCTTGCACCCAATCATCCAAAAGTGTGATATTGAAAGTAAATAGTTTGAAGCTTCATTACGTTCTATTAACAAACTGTGTACTTTGCTAATTATAAGTGAAAATCAATGATCCATTATTAGATTGACAGTCAATAGTTTTATATATGAACAGGGGCAGATCAAGACCATTTGTCACCTGAAATAAATATTTCAAGCTGACCCTGTATCCTCCTGCTAACTATCACGGCTGGTAAACTTTAGGCTGACTTGCACCTGCTGTTAACTGGTAAATTAAGATGCCCACACAGATTTGTAAATATAAGATGTCCAGCACACACAGACGTGTAAATATATAGATGCCTAAAATAGATTTGTCAATATAATGCCCATATAGATTGTAAATATAAGATGATCTCCATGCCCAGACAGACTTGGGGTTATAGATGATCCCACGCCCAGCCCACACGACTTGTGAAAATAAGATACCCCATGCCCAACCCACACAGACTTGCGAATATAAGATATCCCATGCCCAGCCCCACACAGACTGGTGAATATAAGATACCCCGGCCCAGCCCACACAGACTTGTGAATATAAGATACCCCCATGCCTATGCATCTATTTTATTTAATAATTTCTTACTCCTGTCGTTAGTCACTATTACATTACATCACATTTTAATCCTATATTAGTTCATTTTTCTTTACTCCAGGCTAGTGGTCACCGCAGGGATTCTCCTTTTATTTTTGGCATTGTATGTACCTGCCTACGTGTGCTGCTACTTGAGACAACAGCACTGCCCGGATGGAGGGGGGGAAAGGCCAGTGCGAGGTGACAGTAATAGCCATAGACCACGACAGCACCATTCAAAGCACCATCACTTGTAAGTCACCAATAGGCTATTCAAACTTCAGCCTTTAACCACAATGCTGTGACACAACTGTAAACAGATGAATGTATGGCCTGCTCGTAGAATTTTTTGGATGTGACTATTATAATGGTGAATAAGTTTTATTCATTTGTTATTGATGAGACTCTTTTTTACAGCTAAGGTAATTACATGCAATTCCAAGATAAATTTAGAGATGCGTTGAGCTAATTAAAGGGCATGTCCACCCCCAAAACTATAACTGTGATTGGCTGCCGCTCAGCCAATCACAGACGCGGCTGCCGGTCCCGCCCTCTGCTTGCATTTCCTTGCAAGCAGAGGGCCGGGAGCGCGGCGGAGGAAAGTGGGGAGGTAAGTAGAGTTTGGGGGGCTTTCTAAAAAAAAAATATAGCGGTTGGGGATCTTATATTAAAAGTTCATTTTACTGTGGACATACCGTGCCGGCCACTGGAAGTAGTTGTAGTTTGTAAACCCTAGAGGGCAGCATGATAAGACGGTGTGCTGTGTTCTTGTGTACCATTGAAAAGGAGCTGATATTTGTAATGGTTTAATCTAAATGACCCTGGACATATATAAAGCAGCTAAATTTTCATATATTGTTAATGCATTTTTTACCAAAAAACTTCACAGCGCTGCATGGAGATATATGTCAGTAAAGTTTTTACCGTGGTTATCGCCACTTTATAAATTTGCAAGGTCCAATTCTGACAAAAATGGCGGCGATAACGGTGTCAATGACTTAACAAACTTAAATTATAACCGTTTTTCTTTGTTGAAGCCCAGTTCTATGACAATTCAATCACACTATATAATATGGTCTGTTTTCATAACTACACAATCCAATTTGAACTTGGTAATGGTGGCAAGTAATCGATATTACTGGCCGGTAACCGGCGATAACATCCATCGCATGAGCTTCGCCTGCCCCGATAATTGGGCCAATGTTGTGACCCTCTTTAGTCTACGGACACCATACATGCAGGGAGATTCAATAAAGTTCTTATCGTTAAAATGGTGCTAATTTTGCCCAAACCAATCAGATTTTAGCTTTCAAATGTTAAATAAGATCTGATTGGTTGGTGCAAAATTCACCATTTTAAATGATACCTGATTTACCCATGTGTGCTATGCAAAAATAGGGGTTAAAATTGTGCTAACCTATATGAATAGGTTAACAACAAATTTAACTCCATAATTGCACTGGCTGCACTGGTTTTCACAAAAGACACCGTGCAACTAGTGCAATGTTTTAATAGGATTTGCACCACTTTTAACTCCCAATTTAAGACCAGTTAAGAAAAACTGAGGGGAGATCCAATATTCCACCCGCGTTACTACCTTAACCCGATCCCGCGATACAATAACTGAGTAAAGAGATTACGTCAGTTATTGCATGTGGTATCGGGAAACGCGAACGTACGCTCCCCAACGTTTACCTTTGTTTCGCGCTAACGGGTTTTGGATCGTTAGCACGCACAGCACACAAAAACATTTGGAAATGGCGCTATGCTCTAAATTCCGTCTAAAACCCACGTTAAACTGAAAATTTTTGGTTAACGTGGGTTTTAGACGGAAAAGGGCCATATTGTATCTCCCCCTAGGGCAGGATTAATCTAAACATTTACATGACCACTAATCACACACATCTACTATGGGAGGTAAGTACAAGTGTTCCTACCTCCCATTATGCTTTAATTAAAAAAGCAGATTCGGATGTTATTATATATGCGTAGAGTCAAAAATGGCTTCTCCGATTATAACAATTGTAAAGCTAATAACTTATAATTAAGTATAACAGAGGTAGGTGTACTCGCTCCTACTTGCCATAGAATTGTGGATTTTGAGGGAAGTTTGTTTTCAGGGTTTAAGTGGTCCTTAAATGCTGTTGTTGACACTTTCACAACGAAGTCAAATCGTTTTTTTTATTTTTAGAAGTAGTGTGTATTACAACATACAGTACCGAGTTATATAATGTTTTGGGGTGATTTTGTCTTCCCAGCTTTACAGTCAGTGTTTGGACCAGCTGCCCGTAGGATATTTGCCGTGTCCATTCTCACGGAGTCCCTCCTCCTTTTTCTCCTGTCGGGCGGAAACTCTGCCATGTTACGAGGAAGCTCTTAGTATGAGTCGTTTCACTGTTGCCCGAACCACTCACAGTCCCCCAAACTTGCACCTGTCCCCGAAGAGAGGAAATTAACTTTCCTCAACCCTGAGGAACACCAACCCTATAAGGAAATGGACATATAAAATGGAACCTTCCCTGGAATCTGTGGATATTAGAAGATATGGTCAAGAAGAATTGAGGAAGACCAGATATGGGATGTACAGAAGCACAAGGCCACAATGAACAGAAACATTTCTTACTGTACAGTTTAGTGTAGGACATATTTATCTGTTTACTAGAGATGTAATGTGGTTTCGAATCGAATCTAGGGTTTCGGAGTCCAACAAACTTTTGGAACTGGAATTTCACGGACCCGGATTTTCTATTATTATCGAAAATCGAAATTAGACGATTTTCAAATTCAAAAACGGAACGAAACTCAACATTTCGAACATCTCTAATAACATACCTACTTTCTACATGATGTGAACAGCCACCATACATACATTCCTCCCCCGTGTAACATTCCTCACACACAGGACAAGATAGGAAATTTGGACCCTTTTGGTTTCATGTAATAGGAGGTGCAAAATCTTGCCTATGCTATTACATTTCACTAGTCTCCGACTGGCTTTCTCCATTAAATGACTTGTACAAGAATACCCTGGCGGTCCCATTAGCATATGACAGACAGGGTTTCCCTGCTGTTGACATTAGTGAGCTGAAATTTCAGTTTCTACTGGTCCTTCTTCTTCCCAGGATGCACCACATCCTTGGAATTTTCCTAACAGTATTTCTACTGATTGGCTGTTGGATGGGGCAAAGATGCCAGATCTCTACTGAGCAACTAAATCAACCCAGGCGCTGGGTCGGGCAAAACCATAACGATCTCTACTAGGGGTCCTGCAAACAGGAAGTCAGTATTTCAGTTGCATTTATTTATACACAGACACAATGCTGAATGGGCAGGTTAAAGGGCAAGTCCAGCCCTAAAATTAAAACTTACATACAGGTAAATCATCGCACAAAACCCTAAACGCTAATAGTTTGAAATGTGAAATATATAAGTCTAACCTGAAATCCTGCACAATGTCCTGTTGCCCATTTCTGCTTCCTGGTTCTTCCAGTTAGTAACTGTCAGTTATGGATTTGACAGTTGACATCACAGCCAATGACTGAATGTTAATCCCCTGTCTGCCTCTTCTGAGCATGCCCAGGCTCAGTACAGGCTCAGTACAGGTTTTCTAAATTGCTCAGTTTCCATGAGGCATCCAGAAGCATAGCAGGTATACAGTAATGAATTCATAGGACAAAGTATGATATATCAACATAGTCTAAAGAGGCATTCTTTCTAAAGATGTTCTTATGAGGGTGGAGTTGTCCTTTAAACTCCCACGTGATTACCTGCTTTTCTACTGCAGGAAATGAGCAGCTAGCAGATATGGCCTGGAAAGTAAATGTAAGTACCGACTGCTGCTGATCTCCTGCAGTAGAAGAGGAGGTGATCGCGTGAGAGTTTAACTGAAGTCACTGCAGTGCACTGAGGGAGAAACCTCGGGGAAAGGTCAGTACACAAGAGTTAGCTGACCGGGATGGGAGAGTTTGTGTGTGTGTGTGGGGGGGGGTATAGGCAGTTTCTGTGTGTGAAGAGGAAGGGTGTGTGTGTGTAAGGCATGGGCAGTTTCTGTGTGTGGGGGTGAAAGCATGGGGGAAGAACTGAGTCTAGGATCAATGGGGGGTTAAGAGCAGCATTCAGGTACAAGGGGTACATTATAAAAGATAATGTACCCTAACTTTAAATTATATGGACATCAGACGTCACCTCAGAGTTCCAGGCCCTCTATATGATCACGGAACTCCTTGGTAACATCTAATATACTTATAATTTAGAGTAGGGTACATTATCTACTATATAATTTACATTAGGGATACATTATCCTATAAACTAATACAAACCTGTAAATATGCATGGACAATGGACCCACGGGGGAATACGGGTGTGTGTGTGTGTGCACGCGTGCTTGCAGGGGGTGCGTGTCTTGAGGTTTGCTTGTCCCTTATAATACATGAGTGGTACTCACACATCCTTTGTCCTCAAGGAACTCTAATACATCAAAAAAATTGGTACACTGGTAGTACACTGTCTCCCTGACAGTTCTGTGTAGTATTTATTTATTAGCCTTCTTGTTAGCGGATAATCACTGCTCCTTTCGTAAAAATTAATGTGTAATGTTAATTCAGTCTACTGATTAATATTGAATTTTACAGAAACCTTAAGGCTCTGTATGTAAAATATCCATAAGGCAGGGCTCTAAATAAAATTGTCATATATTAATGCAGTGCCAGATGGACCAATATGGGGCCACCTGTCTAGGCAGAGAAAGAATTTTGTAATGCAGTATATAAAGTAGACACTAGATGGTGCCACAGTGATGCAATATTGGTTTGTCTCTAGTTCAGTGGTTCTCAAACTTTTTCAGGCCATGGCGCACTTGGCAATGCAAATTTTTCTAGAGGCACACCTGTGTTCTTAAGGTTCGTTCACGAGCTCAATATGCGCCTGAGCCGCGACCAGCTACACGCGACGAACGGGCGTTTCGGGCAAGAATGGTCTGTGTGTATGCATTCGGTCGGGGTGGTTCACCGTGTATAGCCATCAGTGTCAGGGGTGGTGGCTCGAGACGCACATTTTGCATGAGTACAAGTCTTTAATGTTGAACTTTATTTAGACCCTGGTTATTTACTTGTATTGGGAAGAAAATGCCTCTAAAAAGTCGCAGCGCATAACTTTTCAACAGGACGTAAAAATCCTTGTGCTACTTATACTATAAATGGCTCTGTGTTAAGTGAATCCCTGTTGGAAAGGGATCTTGGAGTTTTGGTGGATAACAAACTTAAAGGTAGCAAGCAGTGCCAGGCGGCAACAGCCAGAGCCAGCATGGTATTGTCTTGTATAAAGAGAGGTATGGATTCAAGGGAGGAAAATGTTATTCTCCCTCTTTACAAAGCAATGGAATATGCAGTGCAATTTTGGAATCCTGTGTACAAAAAGGACATGTTTGGAATGGAAAGGGCTCAGAAAAGGCAAATTAATTTAATAAGGGGGCTGAGCAGAGTTGCCAGATCTTGGCAGGGCCCGTGACATCACAGTGACGTTGTGGTGGATGAGTTGGGGCACAATGGTGGGACCTTTCCCTAACTTCTTTTCATAGACCCACGCCCCTATTGGTTCCATATTGGTTATTATAGGCCCATAGTCACATATACTGTAAGTATTTTAACCCCAGTCTGTTCCTGGTAATTGACCTCAAGTGTTTGCCAAACGTTAATAAAAACCTTATACTAACCTGACAGTTGCTGACCTAGCTGTTGTATAACCCTTAGACAGCACTGGACCTGCTGTAAGGAAATAGTGAAACCACTGATAACATTATATATGTTCTAGGAAACCCTGGCACACTCAAGGTCTATAAATTCATTAAAGGGTTAGTCATATTGCACAGGTAACTGGGAATTGTGTGAACTTATGGAAAGACTTTTGTGATAAACTTGTGACTGATGTAGGAAATTCCTTTTTAAAGGAATAGTTGACTGGAAAAGTAATTAATGTATCGATTGAAGACCGGGAGGATAAGGAGCTATGTCTTACCTTACGTTCTTCAATCAATATCTCAGGAGCCAGGAACGAAGAGAAGAAGCTTAACTTTCCCACGATCCACTTCAGCACTGACAGGTCCCAACTGCTTACTGGGTTTAATCAACTATAGCGCATAAATGCGATAAATCCATCAGATAAATCTATCAGGTAAATCCATCAGATAAATCTATCAGATAAATCTATCAGGTAAATCTATCAGGTAAATCTATCAGATAAATCTATCAGGTAAATCTATCAGATAAATCTATCAGGTAAATCTATCAGATAAATCCATCAGATAAATCCATCAGATAAATCCATCAGATAAATCCATCATGTCCTTTATACAACCTCCAATACTATGTTACTATGTAACTGTTATACAGACATTATGGGGTAGGGTATAAGGTGGACTAGATGGACGTATGTCTTTATCATCCTCCAATACTATGTTACTATGTAACTGTTATACAGATATTATGGGTGGATATAGGGTTGGACTAGATGGATGTATGACTTTATACAACCTCCAATACTATGTTACTATGTAACTGTTAGACAGACATTATGGGTAGGGTATAAAGGTTGGACTAGATGGACGTATGTCTTTATACAACCTCCAATACTATGTTACTATGTAACTGTTAGACAGACATTATGGGTAGGGTATAAAGGTTGGACTAGATGGACGTATGTCTTTATACAACCTCCAATACTATGTCCTTATGTACTGTTATACAGACATTATGGGTAGGGTATAAAGGTTGACTAGATGGACGTAGTCTTTATACAACCTCCAATACTATGTTACTAGTAATTGTTATACAGACATTATGGGTAGGGTATAAAGGTTGGACTAGATGGACATATGTCTTTATACAACCTCCAATACTATGTTACTATGTAACTGTTATACAGACATTATGGGTAGGGTATAAAGGTTGGACTAGATGGACATATGTCTTTATACAACCTCCAATACTATGTTACTATGTAACTGTTATACAGACATTATGGGTAGGGTATAAAAGTTGGACTAGATGGACATATGTCTTTATACAACCTCCAATACTATGTTACTATGTAACTGTTATACAGACATATGGGTAGGGTATAAAGGTTGGACTAGATGGACATATGTCTTTATACAACCTCCAATACTATGTTACTATGTAACTGTTTACAGACATTATGGGTAGGGTATAAAGGGTGACTAGGTGGACGTATGTCTTTATACAACCCCAATAACTATGTTACTATGTAACTTTATACAGACATTATGGGTAGTAGTTAAATGGTTGACTAGATGGACGTATGTCTTTATACAACCTCCAATACTATGTTACTTGTAACTGTTAGACAGACATTATGGGTAGGGTATAAAGTTGGACTAGATGGACGTATGTCTTTATACAACCTCCAATACTATGTTACTATGTAACTGTTATACAGACATTATGGGTAGGGTATAAGGTTGGACTAGATGGACGTATGTCTTTATACAACCTCCAATACTATGTTACTATGTAACTGTTATACAGACATTATGGGTAGGGTATAAAGGTTGGACTAGATGGACGTATGTCTTTATACACCTCCAATACTATGTTACTATGTAACTGTTAACAGACAATTATGGGTAGGGTATAAAGGTTGGACTAGTAGGACGTATGTCTTTATACAACCTCCAATACTATGTTACTATGTAACTGTATACAGACATTTGGGGTAGGGTATAAAGGTTGGACTAGATGGACGTATGTCTTTATACCTCCAATACTATGTTACTATGTAACTGTTATACAGACATTATGGGTAGGGTATAAAGGTTGGACTAGATGGACGTATGTCTTTATACCTCCAATACTATGTTACTATGTAACTGTTATACAGACATTATGGGTAGGGTATAAAGGTCGCTCTACCTCCCCCGCCGCAGCCTCTCAGCCCCTTCATTTCCTTTCGTGCAGGAAAGTCTATTTCTGTGCGGCATAATTTACTTTTGAGTACCTTCAGTAACACCGCGCCGGTTGATTATGTGCATGCGCGAAACGCCGGTTGATTATGCGCATGCACGGAAAGCGTTGTCATGGTAACTGTTTAGACGCGCCGGTTGATTATGCGCATGCGCGGAAAGCGTTGTCATGGTAACTGTTTAGACGCTGAAGCGTATGGATGGCTGCACAGTCAGTCCCTGCTATTTCCAGGTAATAGCGTAACAGTTAAAGGACAATTTACAAGCGTGCCTTCCTATTGGCCTCGTCGCCGACGGGGAGGAGGGGGCGGAGCCTACCAGAGCAGCGTTGCTCTGAGAGTCTGTTGTAGGCTGCACGAACCCTGGGGTGAGGACTTAGCGGCTCAGGTCCTCACCCTTGGTAAAAGCTAAGGAGCAAGGAAGAGGAGCGGAGGGAAGGTGAGTATAATTGTCCTTTAAAGAGACAGAAGACCTCTTTAGAGAACACACCTAAAGGAAAAGGACAGTTTACTTATGGAGGGCTGAGGGAAAACAGTTATATCCAAAGTGTATGGACGAGGGCCCTTGGATTTGGGACAGAGGGGGCCCCCTGGATTGGGACAGAGGGGGGGCCCGGATTTGGGACAGAGGGGGGGCTGAATTGGGACAGAGGTATGTCTAGTATTGAAATATCTTGATATCGTACGATGTGTGATAGTTGTGCCAATGGGCACCATAACTTTGGAATACTGTGCTGTTATAAGTATCCCCCATATTTATTTAAAGGGCAAACTTATAGTCCAGGGTGGGGGGAGGGTTTAAAAATCTGCTCTGGGCGGTAACAAGAATCTTATGGGGAAAACACTGAGTTGATCCCTTACAAATCTCTTAAGGGGCCATATTTAGTAACCCAGTAAAGTTTTCGCAGAAATGCGGGCCGTACATTTGCGGGCCGTGTTTGTAGGTTTGCAACCATGTGCCCAAACATGTGGTACTAGAGTACCGCAATGGTATGTATAGGTGATCACACATATCCATCGCAATTGGAAATGTACAATCGGTATAAAAAGCGCAGTATCGTGATAGCACGCCTCTATAAATATGGCCCAAAGTTTCTTAAAGTTGTACATGTAGCAATTCAGGTCTTGTTAAGGTAGGAAATCAGACACACTGGGGATTTGTGGAATAATGGTGGGTTCACACACTAGCGCTATTGACGCTTTATCACTAGTGTACACAGTGCATTTCCGCACGTTTGCAAGGCTGCCGAATGTTCACCATTGGCCTTGCGATTGTTCGGAAATGCCCTAAAAATTCCCTCGCCCGTATTTCCCTCCCTGTATTAAAGTATAGGGGAGTTGGCTGCGGCTGAGGGAAAAGTGCCGTCCTGAGTGTTCTCCCTATGCCTTACATGGGGAGAAGGCTTGGTGCTGTGTGTAGGGGGATCTTTGAAAATGCTAATTCTGTTTGTCATCCTTCAGAGATCTTTAGTGTGTGTACCCAGCTTAAGACAACATTTAACAAGGTTAAGGAGAATGATATTGTGTATAAAGTTTTTTCAAAAACAGTAAAAATAAAAGTACCTGAGCCAGGGAGGTAGGATTAATAATGTCTACCTACCAACTACTTCTGCCAGTCTTCCTGAATGCTTCAGCACTATCTTAATCAAGAAGGCCCAGGGCCACAACCTGGCAGATGAAAACTGTAAATTGGGAGTAGGAATAATTAATCCCACCTCCTTCCCCAGGTACTTTTCATTTTTAAAAAGTTAATTTTAACAACGTACAGATGCAGGGACCTGTGTAATCTCGACCCCCATCTCGCTCTCTGTCACTCTCCAGCAACTTAACTCTATGCCCTCCTTCTCTGACCCTAACCTTGCAGCTGTTCTCTACCATAAACATGTTTCCATGCCCTCGAGGCTGTTGCTCCCTTATCCACCCATCGCCTTGGTCGCAAGAACCCACAACCGTGGCTTACGGACCAGAAATAAAAAGTTGAGAAGACATCCCGTATAGACGAGGGACGCTGGCGCAAGAGTAACAAAAATATCGACTTTCTCGAATTTAAAAGTGCCCTTTGTCGATCGAGTGCTTTATCCAAACAAAATTACTTCTCTTCACTCATCTCCTCCCAATCCCAACATCAAACAGCTCTTCAAAGTATTCAACTCCCTGCTCTGTTCGCCACCTCCTCCCGCGCCCACCCCGTTTATCAATTATGGAAAATTGATATTAGGGCACTAGTTATAGTTTGGAGCAATTCCATAAGATAGAAAGGGGGCGCTCCTATCCACTAAGGGGCAATAATAAAGATACAAAGAAACAAGTAGTGGATATAAATGGGCACACCACCAAAAATGTCTAATCCATTAAAACTCCTTTATTATAATGCAAACGGGACGGCAGAGCATATAAAGAACAACAATTAAAAACACATCCAACTCCAATAGAGCAGTAATACTTATCATAATTGATTATCAGTTATCACATAACTAAGGTAAAGACACATAATATTGCACACATCCGTTATAGTAAAGTACAGTAATATGGAGATATCACAATATATCTACACCACCCATAATCATAAAGAACACTAAAGTTCTAGTGAACCCCTTAATGCAAGATTGTAAGATATGTGGCAGATCAACCCCAAGGTAAGTAACACAGGTAGGCGATACAATACCAGTACAGGCAAATAGTGCAAGCATCTATGGAGCTGGAGCAAATTAAAATGCAGGCTAGGCGCGTTTTGTCTGTGAGCAGACTTCATCAATAGCAATAGCAATACCCCCTGTTTATCGGCTGATAAAATAGCCTCATATTCCACAGAGAAAATCAAAAACATCCGAAGTGGTTTTCCTGGTGCCCTACCCCCTCCCTACAGCTTCCAACCACTACAATTGCACTGCCCAACCTCCCTTCATTGCTCACCCCCTCCTTCTCTACCCTACCACTGCACTTTCTAGCCTCCCTTCATTAGTTAATCCCTTTACTTGCCCCTAACTAGAGATGGTCGAACTATATAAAGTTCGGTCCGTTTTCGACTTTCGAACTTCAAAGGAAATTCGAAAGTTCGAATCCGGACCCATTCAAATCTATGGGGGAGAGATAGTTCGAAAAGTTCGAGTAAATTACAGTAAAACTAACAGTGCTTACTTACTGTAACTGGTTTGGAACCTGGGAAATGGACTGGGGAACCATTGCTGTCACCAAATCTTCTTAAAACCAGTCAGACGGGCAAGTGTCGGGATTATCGGGCTAGTGTCGGGTTATCGAATGTACGAGCCTTCCCATTATACAGTCCTTACTAGTTCAGCAAACAGTGTTGGTAAAGCAACAGCCTTTGATGTGAGAGATCAGGGTTTGATTCCTGGCTAGGCAGCTATCCAAATGTTTGATTATAATAACCTAGTAATATTATAACCTATAATATGTATTACTTATTATTATGTATTTTTATAAATAATATTATATGGTTATTATATTACTAGGATATTATAATACCATATAATAACCTAGTAATATAATAACCATATAATATTTATAAAATAGATATATAGTAATATTATAAGGTTATAATATTACTAGGCTTTATATTATAAGGTTATATAATCCAAATTTATATTGCTGGCCTAGTCAGGATTCAAACCCTGGATGCCCATGCTAAAGGCAGTTCCTTTAACCACTACACTAATTAGACACATAGCAAATCAGTGTTTCTTTTGCTAATAACCTAGATACTACCCTAGTAAAATAATAACCATATAATCACCATTCAGGACTTTACTCGTGCTGCCCTTTGTCTGGAACTCCCTTCCCCATCTTCCGTCACTCACAGTCCCTTAACACCTTCAAACAAACTTTAAAACCCACCTCTTTTGCTAGCATATAACCTGGCCTAAACATTACCCCCTTACTACCCAATATGATCCAACCCGCCTTTCACCCTCCACTGCCAATCTATTTACAGCCTACCAGATCCATCACCTTATGTCTCACCCCCATATCCTTAGACTGTAAGCTCTTTGGGCAGGGTCCTCTCTCCTATTGTATCACGGTATTGCTGTAGAAACTCCTCACTCTGTTTACTTATATTAGTATTACCTGTGTATGTAATATGTATGTCTTTGTATAACATGTATTACCACCCTGTATGTAATGTATGACTATGTCATTGGAAAGCTCTACGGAAGATGTTGGCGCTAATAAATCAATAATAATATAATAATAATAATAGTTTGTACTTGCTTTTAGTAGTTAAAGGAAACTAAACCCAAAATACAAAGGCAGCTCCACAGACTCTATAACTGTCACTTAGTAAAACCATTTGTTTCTCACCTTTGAATTCAGCCTCTTAATGTAAAATCATTTATAGAACATTTCTGGTATACTGCCAATGTGTTGCCTCTTCCTGGTGGTCCAGGTACCAAAACTCCTTCTGCACATGTGAACTAGCTACCTTGTGTTGGTTTCCCACTCCCCTTATGCTAAGCTGCATGTAACAGTTGAACAGTAACATTCCCACCTGCCAGTGTCTCCCCCAATCATCAGAGAGACCATTGAATATTATGAAGTATTTTCCTGCTCTACTCAGAGTGGGGGAAGGTGTTACCCTTTCCATATGTATTAGGAAGGAACTTGTTAACCCTTTATTTTGTCAGCATTTCTGCAGGAAACTGTCAGGCTCATTTACCCGACTCGCTGGGCAGATATATGGAGTTAAGTCGTGCTAGCCATTTCGCTACCGGTTAGTGCGACTTTAACTCCATATTACGTTTGCGGGGCCACGCAAAAATCACCTGCGCATCCGACGCTCGCAATATCGCGTTTGTGCTAGCGCAGGGTAAAAACTCGATTGCGCGGGATTGCGACAACGTGATATGAATCGCAACAGGACATTTTAACACAGTTATCGAGGGAGCACGCACTTCGCCGAATGCGCGATCGCGCTTGCTTCCTGTGCAGTGGTGCCACACTAACACCACAATCCAAAACGCGCCTGGAGGAAGTAGCCGCCTACAAGTCAGTTAGAGTGCTTTAAAACAGGATAGAGGGTCATTGTGAACGACCACTTTACAGGTTCACTTTAAAACAAAACAGCTCAGAGCTGTCAGCTGCAGGATATCTGTAATGGTGAACATGGTGCTTGCAGCACTCGTGCATGTATGCATATCTATACAGCCCCACCTTTTCCTTTAGCACCATACTAGAATCTACAGTGTTGCATCGCTTTGTTACCATCTACAGTTCCCATTGCGAGGAAATACAAACTGTTCAAGCCTGCACCAGGCCTGCACCTGCTTCTAAAGAAATACTAACAACATTTTGTTGTGCACATATTATCAGGCCTATGTAATAAAAGTCTTAAAAATCTGATTGGTTGGGGCACAATTTGCACCATTTTAATGCTAATAACTTAAAGTACATAGCCTGTATTGTTCACGAGTGCTTACTGAGCAATGTGTGTGCAAGGCTCTGTTGCAGAGGTGGTGGTCTATGGGAGGGTTTTGTTCAAATTTCCCACAGTTCCCAGGCCCGCGTGCCACTAGTCAGTTCCATTTTTGGACCTGTGGTCCAAAATGACTTTAGGTAAATTGATAGGAATTGCTCCCCTGAGAGTTTTTGACATTTATGTCATTGTTTTTTGTGGTGATATGGCAGCAGCATCACCAGGTCCCCTGCACGTCCTGCTTCCTGCTCTGAACCTGTCAGTCAATCTGCCCTGTGTCTTCTCCTCTCCCTTGCAGCCTGCGCCTCCTCTGGTCCCTCCCACTCATGGACCCCATGGTTCCCTCCAGTTTGCAGGCCACCCTTGACCCATTCCCTTACAGCACCACTCGCAGGTGCCTAAGCCCCACCCACTCGCTGGGTGTCATGGCCCCGCCCCTATCATGGGTGCCTAAGCTCCCACCCGCTCACAGGGCTGTGGGGCCACACCCCCCCAAAATGAGGAGAAGGGCTGTAGCATTGCCTTACCCTCAGTAAGGTCTCTGTGCAGCTGCAGGCTCGGCGGGGCTCATAGGGGGGGGGTTGATCCCTCTTACTACAGCAGGAGGAGGAGGGACCTTCCTGTCCCCTCCCTCACACCGGAGGAGTCTGAGGCTGTGCCGAGTGTGGCGGCACTGTGCAGAAACCTTAGAAGGTCACAGCCAGCTCCCACCCAATCTTACTTTCTGGGTCAGTCATTCTTGTATATCTTGGGCTGTGGAGCACGTTAGAGAGGTGGTTGATGTCTCTTGTTTGGAGACCACAGTTCCCCTTTAATTTTATATAACTTTTTGCATTCCCTCTAACAGTAACGTTCAAACCCTTAATAATGTGATCCACCTATACTCTAAAATCAGTCCCCTTAATTGCCTCCCTCCATATTCCTATTATATGTAATTATAGAAATAACATGGTGCAGAGCTGCAAGTGGCATACCCTCCAACATTCCCTTTAATATGTACACATATAGAACATGGTGCAGTGCTGCAGGTGGAGGATATATAATGACTCTGATCTTAGCACAGCTTGTGTAATGCATTTCTTAGCTTAGCTCTGTACTACAGTTTGTTGTTTTTAACAGACAGCTGAATCAAAAACACACCTCACCCTCTAACATTCCCTTTAATAAGGTACACTGATGAGAAATGCATTGCACGAGCTGTGCTAAAATCAGTTCACTCACTATCCTCCCCCTACAGTCTGCACCATGTGGTTCCTATAAAAACACTCTTCCTACCCTCCAACTTCCCCTTTAAGAAGCTACACTTTCCACTATATTGCTACACTTGACAGGGGAGAGCTAGAGATCTTCACACTACAGCCATATTTATAAAAGTGTGTATCGTTATGGCAATCGTCAATTTATGATCACTATCGAAATCTTGTAAATGTACAATAGCGAATGTAAATCTAAGACCGCCCGTAGAATTCATTACGGAAGTTTATTACCGCATTTATGGTATACTACTGCCACGGTCGTACAGTAACGAAAACCCACAGTATCGCAAGTTTTTAAATATGGCCCTCCAACACTTAAAGAATACATTGCAGGTGAAACATACAAAGACACAGGTCTGTAACTGTGAATAGTGCAGTTAATTGTAAACATGCGTGCTACATGTCTCTCGACCCACATGTCCTTCCTTAAGTGCTTGAGTGGGTCTGAAACATGTAGCACGCTGTTTTGCAATGAACTTGCAATATTCACAGTTACAGACCTGTGTCTCTGTAGTTTCACCTGCATTTATGTTTACATATGGGATTTGGTGGAGTGAAAGCCGTAGGTGAGACTTATTTTCAGATCCGACACACTAGATACCCAGACCTATATACATCACACTACAACACTGCTACTAGGAAATCTATATACCAGACCTATATACATCACACACAACACTGCTACTAGGAAATCTTATACAGACCTTATACATCACACTACAACACTGCACTAGGAATCTATATACCACTATATACATCACACTACAACCTGCTACTAGGAAATCTATATACATACAGCCCTATATACATCACACTACAACACTGGCTACTAGGAAGGGTTAATCAGCTGCACCACCAATTTGATATTGATGATGTAATATATTCCTACATCATAGGGGTTAAGAGGTGGAGTGGAAATCACACAGGGGCTGAGAATGTAATCAAGGTAAAGTACTGACAGGCAAGGGAAATGTAGCTTCAGAGTTGGGGAACAAACAGAACCTAAAATGAGCTCGTCCTGGTATAAGGCTGTAATATCATTCATCAGGTCCTGGTATATCTGTATTTCAGATAGATTAACTGGACTTAAGTTTAGTTCTAAAGACGTTTGCTAGTCATCTGACTGGATCTCTCAATTCAGAATTTTTGCTATTATTCTTATTTTGTAGACAGATAATCAAATTTATTGGTTTACTAAACAGAAAAGCATTTTAATAAAGTAAAGTTATTTGAATGATGTCATCTTCTGCCACATTCAGTGAAGGCTTGGTAGAGCTTGTGTGTCTGAGGGATAGTAGAACTGATGCATAGATGGGTAGGCTCCAATAAGAAAGCAATAAATGCAGTTGATTTAGATGCTAGGAGAGCTTTTTCCTGCTATATAAGAGATTAATGATACAACAAGAGGAATAAAAGAAGAGAAAACTGGACAATTGTTTTCAATGCCTTGTAGAGACGTCTACTGAGGTTCTTGAAGCTTGTCCTCTCCTGACTCTTCATTTTCCTGGTGTGCTTCAAAGGGAAAAAACTATAACCAACCAGTGCGGCACAGAAGATCAGAAATGGGAAAAGAGTCCCCCAACACAGAGATAAGATAATTGGGCCAAGTTGTGCTGGTAAATTGTAACGTGTGCAGAGTCTCCCGAGCCGCGCCCGGTATATTGACAATCTTTTAAACAGTCGGAAACAGAGGGAAGGTAAAAATCAATGACACCACGCTGAAAACACAAAAAACAGTAAGGGAAGGGAGCGATCAAATAACGTTTCAAGAAAACCAAAGCAACACAGGACCGTTAACAATGTTGAACGCAAGTAGTAGAACACGCAAAGCCACGTGGCCAAACCAAAGGCTGGCGTTGTGAAGAACAGAGGCATACACTATCTGGGGCAAATACACACTGGCAAGGTCCTTCAGAAGCATAGGAAAAATGTATGTCATTGCTAAAAGCCAAAGGAGACAAAGCGTTGAAAGGCCAAGGCAAAACAATATGGAGTCGCGGGCCCAAGTTCCAGTCGATGCAACAAGTCTAATAAATTAACTATAACCATGAATCCATTGAAAGGCTTCCAAGTATGACCTCAATATTACAACGCCCCAAGAGGTTGACAGTGATGCCTCCAAGTGGATGACTGTTTGTTGCCTGAGTCATATTGACTGATCTGCCTTCCATGGTCAGTGTTTGATTCCCTTATCTCTGTGGCTTTCTTTGAAGTTCTCCAGCTTCATATAAGTCTCTTACACCTACTCAGCCTTTCTGCCTAAAACAAGCAGTCATCTAAAGGTAAAGTCATTTTCCTTAAGTGTTATCACAGGACATGCAAATGTAAAACACAGTCATTGGCCCAAATGCCAATATTTCGGCTCCTTTGCAAATACTGTACAGTGCTAATATGCCATTAATCTGCTGGCACATGGAAACTGCTAGCAATGCCTATGGACCTGGTAGTTTTCATTTATTGTTGATGCGGTTGATAGGGAAATTAAAGTAAATGATACCTAGAAACGCAGGTAAGATATTACAAACCCAAGGTGTGGTCAGCAATTCAGTGCAAGTTCATTGGATTCTCTATTTGTAATGTTGTATAATTTTATTTATAAAGCGCCACTGGGTACGCAGCGCTGTACATTATAACAATACAAGATTATTACAGTATGTATGTATATGTTTATTTATATAGCGCCACTTGGGGGACACAGCGCTGTACATTATAACAATACAGATTATACAGTATGTGATGAATGTTTATTTATATAACGCCACTTGGGGACGCCGCAGCGGCTGTACATTATACAATACAGATTATACAGTATGTATGTATATATGTTATTTATATAGCGCCATTGGGAAAGCAGCGCTGTACATATAACAATACAGATTATACAGTATGATGTTAATTTTATTTATAAAGCGCCACTTGGGTACGCAGGCTGTAATTATAACAATACAGAGATACAGTAGTATGTATATGTTTATTTATATAGCGCCACTTGGGTACACAGCCGCTTACATTAAACAATACAGATTATACAGTATGTATGTATATGTTTATTTATTAGCGCCACTGGGTACACAGCGCTGTACATTATAACAATACAGATTATACAGTATGATGTATATGTTTATTTATATAGCGCCACTTGGGTACACAGCGCTGTACATGTTATAAAATACAGATATCAGTATTAGTATATGTTATTTATATAAGAGCCACTGTGTCACAGCGCTGTACATTATAACAATACAGATTTACGATGTATGTATGTTTATTATATTAGCGCACTTGGGTACACAGCGTGTAATTATAACAATACAGATTATACAGTATGTATGTATATGTTTATTATATAGCGCCCACTGGGTACACAGCGCGTACATTATAACAATACAGATATACAGTATGTATGTATATGTTTATTTATATAGAGCCACTTGGGTACACAAGCTGTACATTATAACAATACAGATTATACCAGTATGTATGTATATGTTATTTATATAGCGTCACTTGGGTACAGAGCGCTGTAACTTATAACAATACAGATTATACAGCGATGGAGTATATGTTTATTTAATAGCGTCACTTGGGACGCAGCGCTGTACATGATAAAATACAGATTATACAAGTATGTATATGTTTATTTATATAGCGCCACTGGTTCGTACCAGCGCTGTACATTAAACAATACAGATTATACAGTATGTATGTATATGTTTATTTATATGCACCACTTGGGTACACAGCGCTGTACATTATAACATACAGATTAACAGTATGTATGTATATGTTATTTTATATAGCGCCACTTGGGGACACAGCGATGTACATTATAAACAATACAGATTATACAGGATGTATGATATGTGTTATATATTATAGCGCCACTTGGGTAACAGCGTGTACATTATAACAATACAGATTATACAGTATGTATGTATATGTTTATTTATATAGCGCCACTTGGGTACGCAGCGCGTAAATTATAACAATACGATTATACATGTATGTATGTATAGTTTATATATAGCGGCCACTTGGGGACACAGCGCTGTACATTATAACAATACAGATATTACAGTATGTAGTATATGTTTATTTATATAGCGTCACTTGGGTACACAGCGCGTGTAAATAGATAAAAATACAGAGTATACGTATGTATGTATATGTTATTTATATAGCCCCACTTGGGTACGCAGCGCTGTACATTATAACAATTAGATTATACAGTTGTATGTATATGTTATTTATATAGCGCCACTTGGGTATACAGCGCTGTACCTATAAACAATACCAGATTTATACAGTATGATGTATATGTTATTTATTAGCGCACTGGGGACGCAGCGCTGTACATATAACAATACAGATTATACAGTATGTATGTATATGTTTATTATATAGCGCCACTTGGGGACCAGCGCTGTACATTAACAAACAGATTATACAGTATGTATGTATAATGTTATGTATATGCGCCACTTGGGGACACAGCGCTGTACTTATAACAATACAGATTATACATATGTATGTATAGGTTTATTATATTAGCGCCACTTGGGGACAAGCGCTGTACATTATAACAATACAGATTATACAGTATGAGTATATGTTTATTTATATAGCGTCACTTGGGTACGCAGCGCTGTACATTATAACAATACAGATTATACAGTATGTATGTATATGTTATTTATATAGCGCCACTGGGTACACAGCGCTGTACATTATAACAATACCGATTATACAGTATGTATTATATGTTTATTTATATAGCGCCACTTGGGACACAGCGCTGTACATTATAACAATACAGATTATACAGTATGTATGTATATGTTTATATGCGCCACTTGGACACAGCGCTGTACATTATAACAATACAGATTATACAGATTTGTATGTATATGTTTATTTATATAGCGTCACTTGGGTACACAGCGCTGTACATTATTAAACCATACCGATTATACAGTATGTATGTATATGTTTATTTATATAGTGCCACTTGAGTACGCAGACGCTGTACATTATAACAATACAGAGTTATACCAGTATGGTATGTATATGTTATTTATTTATAGCGTCACTTGGGTACACCGGCTGATTACAATATAACAATACAGATATACAGTATGTATGTATATGTTTATTTATATAGTGCCACTTGGGTACGCAGGGCTGTACATTTATACAATACAGATTATACAGTATGTATGTATATGTTTATTATATAGTGCCACTGCGGTACACAGCGCTGTACATTATAACAAAACAGATTATACAGTAGTTGTATATGTTTATTTATATAGCGCCACTTGGGTACGCAGCGCTGTAACATTATAAACAATACAGATTATACAGTATGTATGGATATGTTTATTTATATAAGCGCCACTGGGGTACGCAGCGCTTATTACATTATAACAATCAGATTATACAGTATGTATGTATTATGTTTTTTATATGGCGCCACTTGGGGACGCAGCGCTGTACATTATAACAATACAGATTATACAGTAGTATGTTATGTTTATTATATAGCGCCACTTGGGGTACGCAGCGCTGTACATTATAAACAATACAGATATACAGTATGGATGTATATGTTTATTATTAAGCGCCACTGGTACACAGCGCTGTACATATAACAAACAGATTATACAGTATGGATGTATATGTTGTATTATATAGCGCCACTGGGTACACAGCGCTGTACATTATAACAATAAGATTATACAGTATGTATGTATATGTTTATTTATATAGCAACATGGGACACATCACTGTACATTATAACAATACAGAATATATAGATGTATGTATATGTTATTTATATAGCACCACTTGGGTACACAGCGCTGTACATCTAACAATACAGATATACAGTTGTATGTATAATTGTATTTATAAAGCGCCACTGGGTACCACAGCGCTGTACATTAAACAATACAGATTATACAGTATGTATGTATATGTTATTTATATAGCGCCACTGGGTACACAGCGCTGTACATTATAAACATACCGATTATACAGTATGTATGTATAGTTTATTTATATAGCGACCACTGGGTACGCAGCGCGGTTACATTATAACAATACAGATTACAGTTATGTAGTATATGTTTATTATATAGCGCCACTTGGGTACACAGCGCTGGATATTAAAAAATACAGATTATACAGTATGTATGTATATGTTAGTTTATATAGCGCCACTTGGGTACACAGCACGTACATTATAACAATACAGATTATACAGTATGTAGTATATGTTTATTTATATAGCGCCACTGGGTACACCGCACCGTACATTATAAACAAACAGATTATACAGTATGTATGTATATGTTTATTTATATAGCGCACTTGGGTACACAGCGCTTGTACATTATAACAATACAGATATTACAGTATGTATGTATGATGTTTATTTATATAGCGCACTTGGGTACACAGCACTGTACATTATAACATACAGATTATAACAGTATGTAGTGTATAGGTTTTATTTATATGCGCCATTGGTACACAGCGCTGTACTTATAACAATACAGATTTACAGTATGTATGTATATGTTTATTTATATAGCGCCACGTTGGGTACACAGCACATGTACATTGATAACAATACAGATTATACAGTATGTATGTATATGTTATTTATATAGCGCCACTTGGGTACGCAGGCGTGTACATTATAACAATACAGATATACAGTATGTATGTATATGTTATTTATATAGCGCCACTTGGGGACACAGCGCTGTACCATTATAAAATAAAGTATACAGTATGTATGTATATGTTTATTTATATAGCGCCACTTGGGTACACAGCGTGTCATAACAATACAGATATACAGTTGTATGTAATGTTTATTATTATAGCACCACTGGGTACACCGGGGCTGACATAAAAATACGAGTATTACAGTATGTATGGATAATTTTATTTATTAAAGCACCACTTGGGTACACAGCGCTGTACATTATAACAATACAGATTATACAGTATGATGTATAATTTTTTATAAAGCGCCACTTGGGTACACAGCGCTGTACATTATAACAATACAGATATACAGTAGTAGTATAATTTTATTTATAAAAGCGCACTTGGGTACGCAGCGTTTACATTATAACAATACAGAGTATACAGTATGATGTATATGTTTATTTATTATTAGGGCCACTTGGGTACACGCGCTGTACATTATAACAATACAGAGTATACAGTATGTATGTATAGGTCTATTACTAGTGCCACTTGGGTAAGCAGCGCTGTACATTATTAACAATACAGATTAACAGTATGTATGTATAATTTATTATAAAGCGCCACTTGGGTACGCAGCGCTTTACATTATAAACAATACAGGAGTATACGTATGTATGTATATGTTATTTATATAGTGCCACTTGGGTACGCAGGATGTGTACATTATAACATACAGATTATACAGTATGTATGTATCTGTTATTTAATAGCGCCAATGGGTACGCAGCGCTGTACATTTAAACATCAGATTTAACATATGTATGTATAGTTTATTATATAGCGCCACTTGGGGACACAGCGTGACATTATAACAATACAGATTATACAGTATGGTATGTATATGTTTAGTATATAGCCGCCACTTGGGTACACAGCGCTTGACATTATAACAATACAGATTATACAGTATGATGTATTGTTTTTTATTATAGCGCCACTTGGGGGACACAGCGCTGTACATTATAACAATACAGATTATACAGTATGTACGGTATGTTTATTTATATAGCCGCCACTTGGGACACAGCGATGTACATTATAACAATACAGATTATACAGTATGTATGTATATGTTTATTTATATAGCGCCACTTGGATACACCAGCACTGGACATTATAACACTACAGATTATACAGTATGTATGTATATGTTTATTTATATAGCGCCACTTGGGTATGCAGCACTGTACATTATAAACAATACAGATTATACAGTATGTATGTATATGTTTATTTTATATAGCACCACTTGGGTACGCAGCGCTGTACATTATACAATACAGATTATACAGTATGTATGTATATGTTTATTATAGAGCGCCACTTGGGTACACAGCGCTGTACATTAAACAATACAGATTATACAGTATGTATGTATATGTTTATTTAATAGCGCCCACTGGGGGGACACAGCGTGCTACATTATAACAATACAGAGTATAAGTACGTATGTTATTATTTTATTTATAAAGCGCCCACTTGGGTACGCAGCGCTTTACATGATAAAATACAAACAGGGGGATAAGTCCAATTATACAGATTGATAAAAATTAAATAAAGTTTTATACATCGGTTAAGAAAGCCTATATATAAATTATGTATACATTGATATAAGTGCAAAAAGCCTTGACACAATAGGAATGAGATCCCTGCCCCCAAAGAGCTTACAATCTAAGTGAGTAAGACAACAAGGTGGATGGGAGGTACAAAGTGCTCGAGATGGCTGACAATCATTTATTGGCTGGGCTCAGAAAGGTAGGATAACAGTTTAAATTTGAAAATATTAATGGATGTCACCTGGCAAAGTGAGAGAGGTAGGGAGCAGCAAATTTGCTTAAGGTGAGAGGGGCGGTGTTGTGGAGAAGATTGTGTTGCGAGGAGGAGATGGAAGAACTCGAACACCCGAAATTTGAGCCGAACTATTCTAATTCGAATGATTCGGACTTCTCGACTATCCCCGGACGCAAGATTTCGATATTTTCGGACTTTTGCTAAAAGATGTTAGACCGTTAGACCATATAGGTTTTAAAAGTGTCCATTAAAACCTATACGCGAGCATCGAATCCGCGAGTAAAATGTCCATGGTACCAGGCGCGAACAAAACTCGAAAATAAGGCCAGTGAGAGTAAAATTATTTTTTTAATGTCCTGGATATTGGAACTGTTCCACAGACCATTTCCCCAGGTCCCACATCCATTTACATTAAAGTTACCATTGATATTTTAGTTTTATTCATTAGATAACTTTCGAACTTTGACTCCCATTGACTTTAATGGGTCCGTTTTCGAACTTTCGAAACTTCTATAAGTTCGAAAAGTTCGAAAAACGGACCAAACTTTCAAAAGTTCGCCATCTCTAGCGAGGAGCGCAGGGCACGTCCAGGAACATAAGGGGCCAAGAGGGAAGATAAGTATGGTGGTGCAGCAGAGTGAAGGGATTTAATGTTCAAAAGAGGGTTTTAAGATTATTCTTTGCTGATGGGAAGCCACCCCATAGACTGAATTATCGGGGTGCAGGTGAGATGATCTGAAAGCTGAGTTCAGGATTGACTAGAGGGGGTTCAAATGACAGACTGGAGGACCAAGTAGAAGAATATTACATGTAGTCAGACAGGAGAGTATGAGGCATGCAGGAACATTTTAGTGTGGAGCGAGAGAGGAAAGGGCGGGATCCTGGCAATAATGCGAATGAGAAAACGACAAGTCCAGTGACATTGTTAATGTGATGATGAAGGAAAGAGTGGAGTCAAGATTACTCCAAGCAGCGTGCAGATTCAACAGGGTTAATGACCCCATTATCAGTTCAATTAAAAGAACGGTGGGCTAGGTGCAGGTTTAATAAAAGTTCAGTTTGGACATATTAGTTGTAAGGCGGTGGTACACCATCCAGGAGGAAATAGAGACAGGCATTTAGAGATTTGAGATTGAAGGGGTAAGTGTGGGGGTGGACACGTAGATTTGGGTATCATCAGCATATAGAACTGATTATTTCTCCCAAAGAGATAGTGTATAGGGAGAACCAATAACAGTTCCAAGACAGAACCCCAACATAAGCGGCGAACAGGAGAGGAAGTATTATTAGCACAGGAGACAGAGAAAGATCTGTTAGAAAGGTAAGAAGATAACCATGAAGCAGCTAGAATTCAGATGCCCAGTGAATGCAGAATTTGCACAGAAGAGAATGGTCAACAGTACCAAGGCAGCCAATAAACCGAGGAGAAATGAGGATAGAGAATGCAGTTTGTAGCTTATTAGTAACCTGACAGAGGGCTGGTTTGGTTGAATGCCCAGTCAAAGTCCTGATTGTAATGGGTCCAATTGGTTTTAAAGGAATATTTCAGTACCAAAGTGAACTATCCCTAATGTATTGATTGAAGATCAGGGAGGATAGGAGCTATGTCTTACCTCCCGTTCTTCAATCAATTGCAAGTGGAGCCAGAAACGAACTTAGATCAAACTTACCTGTTACATGATCCTCTGACAGCATCACTGAAATTCCAGACCACTTCTGGGTTCTGTTTAACTATAGCGCGGCATTATCGCGCCTGCACGCTATAGTTCCCAGACCGCAGAAGCAGTCGGGGCCTGTCAGTGCTGCTGCAGAGGATCTGTAGTGAACTACTTCCTTATTAGGAGGTGGTTAGTAATAAGTGTAAAGACGAGAGACATTCCAAGACTTTACAAGAAAAACTATAAAAAGGAAGACAGGGAGCTAGTGTTAGGAAGCCAGGGGGTCAAGAGAGGGTGGTTTTATAAAGAGGTTTGACACACAACATGTTCGAAGGCAGCAGGAAAAATCCAGAGACCAGGAAGGAATTAAAGATGGAGCAAGGGGTGAGGAGATTTTATAGCAGTGTTTGAGTAAGAAGGTGGGCAGGGGGTCAAAGGAACATGGTTGTAAGGGGCGAGGTACAACAAGGTCTGAGACTTCCGAATGGGTGACCAGAGTTGCAGGTGGTGGGGCAAGAAGAAATTATTTCCTACTCAACAGTTTTCTCTTCCCTAGTAGATACTAATTAGTTTAATATTATCAGGGATATTCCTATGGTTTTTGACACGTGAAACAACTTTTAAATGCCGCCTATTTGGTGAGGGGGCGGCACCAGCAGAGCGGGCATGACTTATCAGGGAACATAGGGGTGCCTTGTGGAGGTGGGTATGGTGGGCTGACTAACACTGACTGGTGAACTGGAGGGCTGACTCAATGATTGGTGGACTGGGGCTTGAAATGTGGTATGTAGGGAACAGGATTTATTTAATGTGCCGCCTTTTAAGTGTGACCGCAGGGGCGTGCCCTGAGCAAATGTTTCAATTGCTTCATGGTAGGGGCACCCTGAATATTATCTAGGTACAGGACCAGTGTGTAGTTATGTCGAGGCAGAGGACATCAGAGCATTGTGACCTGTAAACTATGGGGGTCAACACAGTCAAGTAGCAGGAATACAACAAAACAAGATGGTGTCACTTAGGCAATATTTTGTGCCATATTTTGTGCTAAAAGTTGAATAACGTTATAAATACCTCCTCACCTACAGGCAGATCTCTGCTTCTCCGGGTGTTTGACACTGTACTTTACATTAATTTTTTGTGTTTTGTTATTGAAAGTGTTTTTTGTGGAGGTAAATGGCAAGACGTTCTACCAGGATTATGAAAGCCGTCCAGTGGTGAAGGGTTAACAACGTAAACTTCGTTTCCAGCTCGACCTTTGTGATTAGTCTTGTGACAACCTCCTCCCTTTTTTAATTTCCAAAGTTCTGAGCAGTTTCACTTAATGTTCCCCGGTTAATATTAACAGCTGCAGCACACTGCGTTACCCACCGTCTTCATCCCCTTGGGGGGAGATCATTACATTATGAAATGGTAGAACACACATTAATGTGCTCAAACAAGAAGGAAAGAATAATAATTACAGGTGACTTTCCCGTACACGTTTCCCAGGACCCTTAAACATGGGAAGCTGACATTAACCCTTGAATCTTTCCTAGATGAAACACAGTTCATATACTTAGGGTAATCGATATCTTATTACCTGTACAGGTGTGTCATATTGCGTGTTAACGTAGCATACACTGTCCAATTTTTCCAATCGGGTTTTCACAATCGGCCATAACATAAAAATCTGATCGGAAAAACAACCCATGGAAAAACCGCCACCTCACACCGGTGATTCTACCGTAGATTTAAGCTTAAAAAACTACAGAAGGTTCTGGAAGATGGAAAATTTTCCGACTTGCCTGATAATGTTTTCGATAGACTGATCTGTGATATCGATCAGTCTATCGAAAACACGGCAAAAAGTGCCTTGATAATCCAATCAATTTAATAAATTTTTTCTAATTGATGGGTACGGAGTGATGCAATGTATGGGGGCTTTAGGTTGTGTAGAACACACAGACACCACATCGAATATTCCTGTCCGTGAATCAACCATGATCACTCATCTGATACTCAAACTGACTTAGTTTACTTAAAGGGTAATCTCCACTGAGAAACTCAAGTTGGACCAATTAGCTTATTAAAGAACGGGAGGTAAAGAAGCTGTGTCTTACCTCCCGTTCTTCCATTAAACAACCAGGAGCCAGGAGAGAGGTAAGAAACTTACCCGCTCGCTCGCTCCCCGGAGTAGTCTGACAGGTCCCGACTGACTCTGTCTTCTATGCGCATACGATACACATGTGCATAAAAGACAGAGTCCGTTGGACTACTCAACCCCACTACTACTACTGTTTGTATGTGATTTGATGTGCTTTCTCTTGATTTGGAATAAAGTATAGTGTGCAGCACTGAACCGGTTTTTGGTTAGATTCTATTTTGCTGGTAGGTTAGGAAGTATACTCCTACCTTAGCCATAATCTTGGGTTGGGCTATTAGTGTTTGAGTGCCACGGGCCATTGGTCATGTGTATAAGTAGGGTTCTTGGCTACTGCCTTTTTTGTATATTTAGAAGTGGTTGAGGCAAGGTTGGTGTAATAAGAGCACATTATCCACCAGGCAACATAGACCAAGCGCCCAGGAACTTCAGAAGGCCCAATTACTTTTAAAGAAGCAGTAACATGGTCCATACATGGTCCATACGATATTACTCCAGAAGACAAAATCTCTGTTGCTTAAAGATTCTCCCTCTTTATAAACAAGCCGGGCCCGAATCACAAGGCCCCACTAGCAGGTTTATTTGAATGTCTAAATATAAAAACTATGGTGCGCAGAGACAACTGATAAGATCAAAGCACCTGCAGGAAACACAGGAATGTATTATAACTGAAAGGTTTTAATTGCACCAGAAGAGAGTCATTCTGATTTATTTAAGGGGTTACGTGTCCTTTAGGTCCATTTAAATTCATTGGCATGACCCTGGGGGTAATGCAGAAACATGGAATTCACGTGCAGGGACAGGGGGAGGGGAGACGTACAGCTTTGGTCCTGAAAACATTAGAAACGTTCATTCTTTGTCCTGATAACTTTCCTAGAAACCCAAAGGGATGGATCCAGGTGGTAAATAAAGTCCCTGAACATCGACGGATACGGAGGTAAGAAATGGAAACTCCCCATGGTCACTGGGAGATACTAACACTAGGGTGTCCGAGACTTGGGTCTGTTATCACAATATTATAGTCTGGATCCCCTATTGTTACCCTAGGATTAAATACACTTTGGGATTATTATTAATCTATTGGGTTTGTGGTTTGTGTGTGATGTTATTATACCACAATACTGTGCTATGTGTGGATCTCTACGCACATGGACCTACAAACATAGACGCACATATGTACACATACATACATACAAACATACACACAACAACGTACACATACATACATAAAAACAAATACGCACAAACAAAACACATACATACATACAAAAATACTTGCATAATCATACACATGCATACATACAAACTTTCCTGATACATTCCAATGGTTATGTCACAAACACCAGGTTCTGCTCCATTATGTTCCATAATAGAAATAGAAATACCCCATTCACACATAAACAATACAATCTCGGCCATATTCATACCATGGGAAATATAGAATGTATTAAAGTGCATATAATGTTTTTTTCAAAAAAGTTCAAAGAAAAGTACCTTGGGCGGGAGGGATGTAGGATAGTACTTTCTACCTCCAATATCATTTCTATAAGAAGTGGCAGACACAAAGAAAACTTCTTTCTGACAGTTTCCTAAGTGTTCAGCCATCTTTAATACAGGAAGGCCCAGGGCACTAACCTGGCAGATGAAAACGGTATGGGCTTAAGCTCCCCAGCTAAACAATATTGGGAAGTAGGAATAACCAATCCTACTTCCTGACCCTGATACTTTCCATTTTTAAAAAGTTAATTTTTACAGTACACTTGTCCTTAAATTATGAAAACTGTCTGTTAACTTGTTATATAAAAATAAAAACTGAATTACATAATTTCCTCTATAGATGTCTGCACAGCTGAGAAATGTGCCAATGGATCACTCACTGGACGCGCTGGAATCTGCCTGGTAATGCCTAAGTTCTGGAGGAAGACATTTTTGTAGTACATGTCACACGAGAATAGATTCTGATTGGATCAGATATTTACCAATAAGGAGGGTTACAGCTCAAGGATGTAGTAGTTAATATAAGAAATAACGGTCTCATTTACTCTTTCCCGTTCCTCCCCTTACAGCTGTACATGTAGTTAAAGGGGCAAATTTCAGAAACTTATAAAGGCTACACAACAATTAGAAATTAAAAATATATTATATATAAATATCTAAAAAACACACATTGTCCTTCGAAAATCCCCACAACATGGGTTGAACTTGCCGACTGTGAATGAATGGATGACTGTTAGTCTAGGTAATGTCAGTATTTGTGTTAAGATGTATTTGTTACATGTGCGTTATTATGTTACAGGTGTCACAGACAATGGCTGAATCAGACTGTGAAAACAGCAAGCAGTGAGTAGCAGAAGTAGCCCACAATAATATGGGGGAAATGAAAGTTAGATTTGAAAAATTGGATAGTTTTTACACCTAGTTAACTACACCTAGTTAAGAGTTTTCACAATGGTTACGCAAACCTAAACCTAGCCTTTTTTACCTAGGCTACGCCCCGCTACTCCCAAATGTATTGGAAATTGCTCGCCCATCGCTAAATTGGTGAACAAACCACGCAAACCCAATAGTACATTGTGTAACATAGGTTTTGCACTAATTCAGCCGACATAACATTGCCCCCTGTGTATTATAGAGATCCCATAGAGCTGGGTTGGTACTGATGTAATGTCCATGCTGTGTATTATGGAGATTCCATAGAGCTGGGTTGGTACTGTATGAATGTCCACGATGTGTATTATGGAGATCCATAGAGCAGGGTTGGTACTGATGTAATGTCCGTGCTGTGTATTATAGAGATTCCATAGAGCAGGATTGGTACTGTAGGTAATGTCCACGCTGTGTATTATAGAGATTCCATAGAGCAGGGTTGGTACTGTATGTAATGTCCAGCTGTGTATTATAGAGATTCCATAGAGCAGGGATGTGGTACGGTATGTAATGTCCATGCTGTGAATTATAGAGATTCCATAGAACAGGGTTGGTACTGTATGTAATGTCCATGTGTGTATGATAGAGATTCCATAGAACAGGGTTGTTACTGTATGTAAGTCCATGGCTGTGTATTATAGAGATTCCATAGAGCAGGGTTGGTACTGTATGTAATGTCCATGCTGTGAATTATAGAGATTCCATAGAACAGGGTTGGTACTGTATGTAATGTCCATGCTGTGAATTATAGAGATTCCATAGAACAGGGTTGTTACTGTAGTATGTCCACGCTGTGTATATAGAGATTCCATAGAGCAGGGTTGTTACTGTGTAATGGCCATGCTGTGAATTATAGGATTCATAGAACAGGGTTGTTACTGTATGTAATGTCCATGCTGTTGTATTATAGAGATTCCATAGAACAGGGTTGTTAGTATGTAATGTCCATGCTGTGAATTATAAGATTCCATAGAACAGGGTTGTTACTGTATGTATGTCCATGTGTGTATTATAGAGATTCCATAGAACAGGGTTGTTACTGTATGTAATGTCCACGCTGTGTATTATAGAGATTCCATAGAACAGGGTTGTTACTGTATGTAATGTCCACGCTGTGTATTATAGAGATTCCATAGAGCTGGGATGGTACTGTATGTAATGTCCATGTTGTGTATTATAGAGATTCCATAGAGCAGGATTGGTACTGTATGTAATGTCCATGCTGTGTATTATAGAGATTCCATAGAGCTGGGATGGTACTGTATGTAATGTCCATGCTGTGTTGATAGAGATTCCATAGAAAGGGTTGTTCTGTATGTAATGTCCATGCTGTGTATTATAGAGATTCCATAGAACAGGGTTGGTACTGTATGTAATGTCCACGTGTGTATTATAGAGATTCCATAGAGCAGGGTTGTTACTGTTATGTAATGTCCATGCGTGTATTATAGAGATTCCATAGAGCTGGGATGGTACTGTATGTAATGTCCATTTGTGTATTATAGAGATTCCATAGAGCAGGATTGGTACGTATGTAATGTCCGTGCTGTGTATTATAGAGATCCATAGAGCTGGGATGGTACTGTATGTAATGTCATGCTGTGTATTATAGAGATTCCATAGAGCAGGGTGGTACTGTATGTAATGTCCACGCTGTGTATTATAGAGATTCCATAGAGCAGGGTTGGTACTGTATGTAATGTCCGCTGTGTATTATAGAGATTCCATAGAGCAGGATTGGTTACTGTATGTAATGTCCGTGCTGTGTATATAGAGATTCCATAGAGCTGGGATGGTACTGTATGTAATGTCCATGTGTGTATTATAGAGATTCCATAGAGCAGGGTTGGTACTGTAGTAATGTCCGTGCTGTGTATTATAGAGATTCCATAGAGCAGGATTGGTACTGTATGTATGTCCGGTGTGTATATAGAGATTCCATAGAGCTGGGATGGTACTGTATGTAATGTCCATGCTGTGTATTATAGAGATTCCATAGAGCTGGGATGGTACTGTATGTAATGTCCATGCTGTGTATTATAGAGATTCATAGAGCTGGGATGGTACTGTATGTAATGTCCATGTTGTGTATTATAGAGATTCCATTAGAGCAGGATGGTACGTTATGTAATGTCCCGTGCTGTGTATTATAGAGATTCCATAGAGCTGGGATGGTACTGTATGTAATGTCCATGCTGTGTATTATAGAGATTCCATAGAGCTGGGATGGTACTGTATGTAATGTCCGTGCTGTGTATTATAGAGATTCCATAGAGCTGGGATGGTACTGTAGGTAATGTCCATTGTGTGTATTATAGAGATTCCATAGAGCTGGGATGGTATGTATGTAATGTCCGTGCTGTGTATTATAGAGATTCCATAGAGCTGGGATGGTACTGTATGTAATGTCCATGCTGTGTATTATAGAGATTCCATAGAGCTGGGATGGTACTGTATGTAATGTCACGTGCTGTGTATTATAGAGATTCCATAGAGCAGGGTTGGTACTGTATGTAATGTCCGTGCTGTGGTATTATAAGAGATTCCATAGAGCTGGGTTGGTACTGTATGTAATGTCCGTGCTGTGTATTATAGAGATCCATAGAGCAGAATTGGTACTGTATGTAATGTCCAGCTTGTATTATAGAGATTCCATAGAGCAGGGTTGGTACTGTAATAATGCATGTGTGTGTATTTAGAGATTCCATAGGGCAGGGTTGGTACTGTATGTAATGTCCATGCTGTGTATATAGAGATTCCATAGAGCAGGGTTGGTACTGTATGTAATGTCCACGCTGTGTATTTTAGAGATTCCATAGAGCAGGGTTGGTACTGTATGTAATGTCCACGCTGTGTATTTTAGAGATTCCATAAAGCAGGGTTGGTACTGTATATAATGTCCACAGTGTGTATGATAAAGGTTCCATAGGGCAGGGTTGGTATTGTAGGTTATATCCATGCTGTTTATTATAGAGATTCCGTACAGCAGGGTTGGTACTGTAGGTAATGTCCATGATGTGTATTATAGAGATTCCATAGAGCAGGGTTGGTATTGTAGGTTATGTCCACGCTGTGTATTAAAGAGATTCCTTAGAGCAGGGTTGGTAGTACTGTAGGTAATGTCCACGCTGTGTATTATGAGATCCGAGCAGGGTGGTACAGTATGGAATGTCCACGCTGTGTATTATAGAGATTCCATAGAGCAGGGTTGGTACTGTAGGTAATGTCCAGCTGTGTTTATGAGATTCCATAGAGCAGGGTTGGTATTGTAGGTTATGTCCACGCTGTGTATTAAAGAGTTTCTTTAAAGCAGGGTTGGTAGTACTGTAGGTAATGTCCACACTGTGTATTATAGAGATTCCATAGAACAGGGTTGTTACTGTATGTAATGTCCACGCTGTGTATTATAGAGATTCCATAGAGCAGGGTTGGTACTGTATGTAATGTCCACGCTGTGTATTATAGAGATTCCATAGAGCAGGGTTGGTCTGTAGGTAATGTCCACGCTGTTGTATTTAGAGATTCATAGAGCAGGGTTGGTACTGCAGGGAATGTCCACGCTGTGTATTATAAAGACATAGAGAGGGTTGGTTACGTATGTAATGTCCACGCTGTGTATATAAAGTTCCATAGAGCAGGGTTGGTATGTAGGTTAACCATGCTGTTATTATAGAGATCCATAGAGCAGGGTTGGTACTGTAGTAATGTCCATGCTGTGTTTTATAGAGATTCCATAGAGCAGGGTTGGTACTGTAGGTATGTCCCTGCGTGTATGATAGAGATTCCATAAAGCAGGGTTGGTACTGTATGTAATGTCCACGCTGTGTATTATAGAGATTCCATAGAGCAGGGTTGGTACTGTAGGTAATGTCCATGCTGTGTATGATAGAGATTCCATAAAGCAGGGTTGGTATTGTAGGTTATGTCCACGCTGTGTATTAAAGAGATTCCTTAGAGCAGGGTTGGTAGTACTGTAGGTAATGTCCACGCTGTGTATTATAGAGATTCCATGAGCAGGGTTGGTACAGTATGTAATGTCCACGCTGTGTATTATAGAGATTCCATAGAGCAGGGTTGGTACTGTAGGTAATGTCCATGCTGTGTATTATAGAGATTCCATAGAGCAGGGTTGGTATTGTAGGTTATGTCACGCTGTGTATTAAAGAGTTTCTTAAGCAGGGTTGGTAGTACGTAGTAATGTCCACACTGTGTATTATAGAGATTCCATAGAACGGGTTGTTACGTATGTAATGTCCACGCTGTGTATTATAGAGATTCCATAGAGCAGGGTTGGTACTGTAGGTAATGTCCGTGTGTATTATAGAGATTCCATAGAGCAGGGTTGGTACTGTAGGTAATGGTCCACGCTGTGTATTATAGAGATTCCATAGAGCAGGGTTGGTACTGCAGGTAATGTCCACGCTGTGTATTATAAGATTCCATAGAGCAGGGTTGGTAATGTATGTAATTTCCACGCTGTGTGTTTATAGAGATTTCATAGAGCAGGGGTGGTATTGTAGGTATATCCATGCTGTTTATTATAGAGATTCCATAGAGCAGGGTTGGTACTGTAGGGGTAATGTCCATTGTGTATGATAGAGATTCCATAAAGCAGGGTTGGTACTGATGTAATGTCCACGCTGTGTATTATAGAGATCTATAGAGCAGGGTTGTGGTACTGTAGTTAATGTCCATGCTGTGTTTATTATAGAGATTCCATAGAGCAGGGTTGGTATTGTAGGTTATGTCCACGCGTGTGATTAAGAGATTCCTTAGAGCAGGGTTGGAGTACTGTAGGTAATGTCCACCTCTGTGTATTATAGAGATTCCATAGAGGGGGTTGGTATGTATGTAATGTCCACGCGGTGTTTATAGAGATTCCATTGAAACAGTGTTGTTTTACTGTATGTAATGTCCACGCTGTGTATTATAGAGATTCCATAGAGCAGGGTTGGTACTGGATGTAATGTCCACGCGTGTGTATTATAGAGATTCCATAGACAGTTTTTACTGTATGTAATGTCCACGCTGTGTATTATAGAGATTCCATAGAGGAGGGTTGGTACTGTAGGTAATGTCCATGCTGTGTATTATAGAGATTCATAGAGCAGGGTTGGTACTGTATGTAATGTCCAGCTGTGTATTATAGAGATTCCATAGACAGGGTTGGTTATGTAGGTAATGTCCATGCTGTGGTATAAGAGATTCCATAGAGCAGGGTTGGTACTGTAGTAATGTCCACGCTGTGTGTATTATAGAGATCCATAGAGCAGGGTTGGTACTGTAGGTAATGTCCATGCTTGCTGTGTATTATAGAGATTCCATAGAGCAGGGTTGGTACTGTATGTAATGTCCATGCTGTGTATTATAGAGATTCCATAGAGCAGGGTTGGGTCCTGGTATAGGCTGTAATATTCATTCATCAGGTCTGGTATATCTGTATATTCAGATAGATTAACTGGACTTAAGTTTAGTTCTAAAGACGTTTGCTAGTCATCTGACTGGATCTCTCAATTCAGAATTTTTGCTATTATTCTTATTTTGTAGACAGATAATCAAATTTATTGGTTTACTAAACAGAAAAGCATTTTAATAAAGTAAAGTTATTTGAATGATGTCATCTTCTGCCACATTCAGTGAAGGCTTGGTAGAGCTTGTGTGTCTGAGGGATAGTAGAACTGATGCATAGATGGGTAGGCTCCAATAAGAAAGCAATAAATGCAGTTGATTTAGATGCTAGGAGAGCTTTTTCCTGCTATATAAGAGATTAATGATACAACAAGAGGAATAAAAGAAGAGAAAACTGGACAATTGTTTTCAATGCCTTGTAGAGACGTCTACTGAGGTTCTTGAAGCTTGTCCTCTCCTGACTCTTCATTTTCCTGGTGTGCTTCAAAGGGAAAAAACTATAACCAACCAGCTGCGGCACAGAAGATCAGAAATGGGAAAAGAGTCCCCCAACACAGAGATAAGATAATTGGGCCAAGTTGTGCTGGTAAATTGTAACGTGTGCAGAGTCTCCCGAGCCGCGCCCGGTATATTGACAATCTTTTAAACAGTCGGAAACAGAGGGAAGGTAAAAATCAATGACACCACGCTGAAAACACAAAAAACAGTAAGGGAAGGGAGCGATCAAATAACGTTTCAAGAAAACCAAAGCAACACAGGACCGTTAACAATGTTGAACGCAAGTAGTAGAACACGCAAAGCCACGTGGCCAAACCAAAGGCTGGCGTTGTGAAGAACAGAGGCATACACTATCTGGGGCAAATACACACTGGCAAGGTCCTTCAGAAGCATAGGAAAAATGTATGTCATTGCTAAAAGCCAAAGGAGACAAAGCGTTGAAAGGCCAAGGCAAAACAATATGGAGTCGCGGGCCCAAGTTCCAGTCGATGCAACAAGTCTAATAAATTAACTATAACCATGAATCCATTGAAAGGCTTCCAAGTATGACCTCAATATTACAACGCCCCAAGAGGTTGACAGTGATGCCTCCAAGTGGATGACTGTTTGTTGCCTGAGTCATATTGACTGATCTGACCTTCCATGGTCAGTGTTTGATTCCCTTATCTCTGTGGCTTTCTTTGAAGTTCTCCAGCTTCATATAAGTCTCTTACACCTACTCAGCCTTTCTGCCTAAAACAAGCAGTCATCTAAAGGTAAAGTCATTTTCCTTAAGTGTTATCACAGGACATGCAAATGTAAAACACAGTCATTGGCCCAAATGCCAATATTTCGGCTCCTTTGCAAATACTGTACAGTGCGTAATATGCCATTAATCTGCTGGCACATGGAAACTGCTAGCAATGCCTATGGACCTGGTAGTTTTCATTTATTGTTGATGCGGTTGATAGGGAAATTAAAGTAAATGATACCTAGAAACGCAGGTAAGATATTACAAACCCAAGGTGTGGTCAGCAATTCAGTGCAAGTTCATTGGATTCTCTATTTGTAATGTTGTATAATTTTATTTATAAAAGCGCCACTGGGTACGCAGCGCTGTACATTATAACAATACAAGATTATTGACAGTATGTATGTATATGTTTATTTATATAGCGCCACTTGGGGGACACAGCGCTGTACATTATAACAATACAGATTATACAGTATGTGATGAATGTTTATTTATATAACGCCACTTGGGGACGCCGCAGCGGCTGTACATTATACAATACAGATTATACAGTATGTATGTATATATGTTATTTATATAGCGCCATTGGGAAAGCAGCGCTGTACATATAACAATACAGATTATACAGTATGATGTTAATTTTATTTATAAAGCGCCACTTGGGTACGCAGGCTGTAATTATAACAATACAGAGATACAGTAGTATGTATATGTTTATTTATATAGCGCCACTTGGGTACACAGCCGCTTACATTAAACAATACAGATTATACAGTATGTATGTATATGTTTATTTATTAGCGCCACTGGGTACACAGCGCTGTACATTATAACAATACAGATTATACAGTATGATGTATATGTTTATTTATATAGCGCCACTTGGGTACACAGCGCTGTACATGTTATAAAATACAGATATCAGTATTAGTATATGTTATTTATATAAGAGCCACTGTGTCACAGCGCTGTACATTATAACAATACAGATTTACGATGTATGTATGTTTATTATATTAGCGCACTTGGGTACACAGCGTGTAATTATAACAATACAGATTATACAGTATGTATGTATATGTTTATTATATAGCGCCCACTGGGTACACAGCGCGTACATTATAACAATACAGATATACAGTATGTATGTATATGTTTATTTATATAGAGCCACTTGGGTACACAAGCTGTACATTATAACAATACAGATTATACCAGTATGTATGTATATGTTATTTATATAGCGTCACTTGGGTACAGAGCGCTGTAATTATAACAATACAGATTATACAGCGATGGAGTATATGTTTATTTAATAGCGTCACTTGGGACGCAGCGCTGTACATGATAAAATACAGATTATACAAGTATGTATATGTTTATTTATATAGCGCCACTGGTTCGTACCAGCGCTGTACATTAAACAATACAGATTATACAGTATGTATGTATATGTTTATTTATATGCACCACTTGGGTACACAGCGCTGTACATTATAACATACAGATTAACAGTATGTATGTATATGTTATTTTATATAGCGCCACTTGGGGACACAGCGATGTACATTATAAACAATACAGATTATACAGGATGTATGATATGTGTTATATATTATAGCGCCACTTGGGTAACAGCGTGTACATTATAACAATACAGATTATACAGTATGTATGTATATGTTTATTTATATAGCGCCACTTGGGTACGCAGCGCGTAATATTATAACAATACGATTATACATGTATGTATGTATAGTTTATATATAGCGGCCACTTGGGGACACAGCGCTGTACATTATAACAATACAGATATTACAGTATGTAGTATATGTTTATTTATATAGCGTCACTTGGGTACACAGCGCGTGTAAATAGATAAAAATACAGAGTATACGTATGTATGTATATGTTATTTATATAGCCCCACTTGGGTACGCAGCGCTGTACATTATAACAATTAGATTATACAGTTGTATGTATATGTTATTTATATAGCGCCACTTGGGTATACAGCGCTGTACCTATAAACAATACCAGATTTATACAGTATGATGTATATGTTATTTATTAGCGCACTGGGGACGCAGCGCTGTACATATAACAATACAGATTATACAGTATGTATGTATATGTTTATTATATAGCGCCACTTGGGGACCAGCGCTGTACATTAACAAACAGATTATACAGTATGTATGTATAATGTTATGTATATGCGCCACTTGGGGACACAGCGCTGTACTTATAACAATACAGATTATACATATGTATGTATAGGTTTATTATATTAGCGCCACTTGGGGACAAGCGCTGTACATTATAACAATACAGATTATACAGTATGAGTATATGTTTATTTATATAGCGTCACTTGGGTACGCAGCGCTGTACATTATAACAATACAGATTATACAGTATGTATGTATATGTTATTTATATAGCGCCACTGGGTACACAGCGCTGTACATTATAACAATACCGATTATACAGTATGTATTATATGTTTATTTATATAGCGCCACTTGGGACACAGCGCTGTACATTATAACAATACAGATTATACAGTATGTATGTATATGTTTATATGCGCCACTTGGACACAGCGCTGTACATTATAACAATACAGATTATACAGATTTGTATGTATATGTTTATTTATATAGCGTCACTTGGGTACACAGCGCTGTACATTATTAAACCATATCGATTATACAGTATGTATGTATATGTTTATTTATATAGTGCCACTTGAGTACGCAGACGCTGTACATTATAACAATACAGAGTTATACCAGTATGGTATGTATATGTTATTTATTTATAGCGTCACTTGGGTACACCGGCTGATTACAATATAACAATACAGATATACAGTATGTATGTATATGTTTATTTATATAGTGCCACTTGGGTACGCAGGGCTGTACATTTATACAATACAGATTATACAGTATGTATGTATATGTTTATTATATAGTGCCACTGGGTACACAGCGCTGTACATTATAACAAAACAGATTATACAGTATGTTGTATATGTTTATTTATATAGCGCCACTTGGGTACGCAGCGCTGTAACATTATAAACAATACAGATTATACAGTATGTATGGATATGTTTATTTATATAAGCGCCACTGGGGAACGCAGCGCTTATTACATTATAACAATCAGATTATACAGTATGTATGTATTATGTTTTTTATATGCGCCACTTGGGGACGCAGCGCTGTACATTATAACAATACAGATTATACAGTAGTATGTTATGTTTATTATATAGCGCCACTTGGGGTACGCAGCGCTGTACATTATAAACAATACAGATATACAGTATGGATGTATATGTTTATTATTAAGCGCCACTGGTACACAGCGCTGTACATATAACAAACAGATTATACAGTATGGATGTATATGTTGTATTATATAGCGCCACTGGGTACACAGCGCTGTACATTATAACAATAAGATTATACAGTATGTATGTATATGTTTATTTATATAGCAACATGGGACACATCACTGTACATTATAACAATACAGAATATATAGATGTATGTATATGTTATTTATATAGCACCACTTGGGTACACAGCGCTGTACATCTAACAATACAGATATACAGTTGTATGTATAATTGTATTTATAAAGCGCCACTGGGTACCACAGCGCTGTACATTAAACAATACAGATTATACAGTATGTATGTATATGTTATTTATATAGCGCCACTGGGTACACAGCGCTGTACATTATAAACATACCGATTATACAGTATGTATGTATAGTTTATTTATATAGCGACCACTGGGTACGCAGCGCGGTTACATTATAACAATACAGATTACAGTTATGTAGTATATGTTTATTATATAGCGCCACTTGGGTACACAGCGCTGGATATTAAACAAATACAGATTATACAGTATGTATGTATATGTTAGTTTATATAGCGCCACTTGGGTACACAGCACGTACATTATAACAATACAGATTATACAGTATGTAGTATATGTTTATTTATATAGCGCCACTGGGTACACCGCACCGTACATTATAAACAAACAGATTATACAGTATGTATGTATATGTTTATTTATATAGCGGCACTTGGGTACACAGCGCTTGTACATTATAACAATACAGATATTACAGTATGTATGTATGATGTTTATTTATATAGCGCACTTGGGTACACAGCACTGTACATTATAACATACAGATTATAACAGTATGTAGTGTATAGGTTTTATTTATATGCGCCATTGGTACACAGCGCTGTACTTATAACAATACAGATTTACAGTATGTATGTATATGTTTATTTATATAGCGCCACGTTGGGTACACAGCACATGTACATTGATAACAATACAGATTATACAGTATGTATGTATATGTTATTTATATAGCGCCACTTGGGTACGCAGGCGTGTACATTATAACAATACAGATATACAGTATGTATGTATATGTTATTTATATAGCGCCACTTGGGGACACAGCGCTGTACCATTATAAAATAAAGTATACAGTATGTATGTATATGTTTATTTATATAGCGCCACTTGGGTACACAGCGTGTCATAACAATACAGATATACAGTTGTATGTAATGTTTATTATTATAGCACCACTGGGTACACCGGGGCTGACATAAAAATACGAGTATTACAGTATGTATGGATAATTTTATTTATTAAAGCACCACTTGGGTACACAGCGCTGTACATTATAACAATACAGATTATACAGTATGATGTATAATTTTTTATAAAGCGCCACTTGGGTACACAGCGCTGTACATTATAACAATACAGATATACAGTAGTAGTATAATTTTATTTATAAAAGCGCACTTGGGTACGCAGCGTTTACATTATAACAATACAGAGTATACAGTATCGATGTATATGTTTATTTATTATAGGGCCACTTGGGTACACGCGCTGTACATTATAACAATACAGAGTATACAGTATGTATGTATAGGTCTATTACTAGTGCCACTTGGGTAAGCAGCGCTGTACATTATTAACAATACAGATTAACAGTATGTATGTATAATTTATTATAAAGCGCCACTTGGGTACGCAGCGCTTTACATTATAAACAATACAGGAGTATACGTATGTATGTATATGTTATTTATATAGTGCCACTTGGGTACGCAGGATGTGTACATTATAACATACAGATTATACAGTATGTATGTATGTGTTATTTAATAGCGCCAATGGGTACGCAGCGCTGTACATTTAAACATCAGATTTAACATATGTATGTATAGTTTATTATATAGCGCCACTTGGGGACACAGCGTGACATTATAACAATACAGATTATACAGTATGGTATGTATATGTTTAGTATATAGCCGCCACTTGGGTACACAGCGCTTGACATTATAACAATACAGATTATACAGTATGATGTATTGTTTTTTATTATAGCGCCACTTGGGGGACACAGCGCTGTACATTATAACAATACAGATTATACAGTATGTACGGTATGTTTATTTATATAGCCGCCACTTGGGACACAGCGATGTACATTATAACAATACAGATTATACAGTATGTATGTATATGTTTATTTATATAGCGCCACTTGGATACACCAGCACTGGACATTATAACACTACAGATTATACAGTATGTATGTATCATGTTTATTTATATAGCGCCACTTGGGTATGCAGCACTGTACATTATAAACAATACAGATTATACAGTATGTATGTATATGTTTATTTTATATAGCACCACTTGGGTACGCAGCGCTGTACATTATACAATACAGATTATACAGTATGTATGTATATGTTTATTATAGAGCGCCACTTGGGTACACAGCGCTGTACATTAAACAATACAGATTATACAGTATGTATGTATATGTTTATTTAATAGCGCCCACTGGGGGGACACAGCGTGCTACATTATAACAATACAGAGTATAAGTAGTATGTTATTATTTTATTTATAAAGCGCCACTTGGGTACGCAGCGCTTTACATGAAAAATACAAACAGGGGGATAAGTCCAATTATACAGATTGATAAAAATTAAATAAAGTTTTATACATCGGTTAAGAAAGCCTATATATAAATTATGTATACATTGATATAAGTGCAAAAAGCCTTGACACAAGTAGGAATGAGATCCCTGCCCCAAAGAGCTTACAATCTAAGTGAGTAAGACAACAAGGTGGAGGAGGTACAAAGTGCTCGAGATGGCTGACAATCATTTATTGGCTGGGCTCAGAAAGGTAGGATAACAGTTTAAATTTGAAAATATTAATGGATGTCACCTGGCAAAGTGAGAGAGGTAGGGAGCAGCAAATTGCTTAAGGTGAGAGGGGCGGTGTTGTGGAAGAAGATTGTGTTGCGAGGAGGAGATGGGACAGAACTCGAACACCCGAATTTGAGCCGAACTATTCTAATTCGAATGAATTCGGACTTCTCGACTATCCCCGGACGCAGAGATTTCGATATTTTTCGGACTTTTGCTAAAAGATGTTAGACCGTTAGACCATATAGGTTTTAAAGTGTCCATTAAAACCTATACGCGAGCATCGAATCCGCGAGTTAAAATGTCCATGGTACCTAGGCGCGAACAAACTCGAAAATAAGGCCAGTGAGAGTAAAATTTATTTTTTTAATGTCCTGGATATTGGACTGTTCCACAGACCATTTCCCCAGGTCCCACATCCATTTACATTAAAGTTACCATTGATATTTTAGTTTTATTCATTAGATAGACTTTCGAACTTTGGACTCCCATTGACTTTAATGGGTCCGTTTTCGAACTTCGAAACTTCTATAAGTTCGAAAGTTCGAAAAACGGACCAAACTTTCAAAAGTTCGCCATCTCTAGCGAGGAGCGCAGGGCACGTCCAGGAACATAAGGGGCCAAGAGGGAAGATAAGTATGGTGGTGCAGCAGAGTGAAGGGATTTAATGTTCAAAAGAGGGTTTTAAGATTATTCTTTGCTGATGGGAAGCCACCCCATAGACTGAATTATCGGGGTGCAGGTGAGATGATCTGAAAGCTGAGTTCAGGATTGACTAGAGGGGGTTCAAATGACAGACTGGAGGACCAAGTAGAAGAATATTACATGTAGTCAGACAGGAGAGTATGAGGCATGCAGGAACATTTTAGTGTGGAGCGAGAGAGGAAAGGGCGGGATCCTGGCAATAATGCGAATGAGAAAACGACAAGTCCAGTGACATTGTTAATGTGATGATGAAGGAAAGAGTGGAGTCAAGATTACTCCAAGCAGCGTGCAGATTCAACAGGGTTAATGACCCCATTATCAGTTCAATTAAAAGAACGGTGGGCTAGGTGCAGGTTTAATAAAAGTTCAGTTTGGACATATTAGTTGTAAGGCGGTGGTACACCATCCAGGAGGAAATAGAGACAGGCATTTAGAGATTTGAGATTGAAGGGGTAAGTGTGGGGGTGGACACGTAGATTTGGGTATCATCAGCATATAGAACTGATTATTTCTCCCAAAGAGATAGTGTATAGGGAGAACCAATAACAGTTCCAAGACAGAACCCCAACATAAGCGGCGAACAGGAGAGGAAGTATTATTAGCACAGGAGACAGAGAAAGATCTGTTAGAAAGGTAAGAGATAACATGAAGCAGCTAGATTCAGATGCCCAGTGAATGCAGAATTTGCACAGAAGAGAATGGTCAACAGTACCAAGGCAGCCAATAAACCGAGGAGAATGAGGATAGAGAATGCAGTTTGTAGCTTATTAGTAACCTGACAGAGGGCTGGTTTGGTTGAATGCCCAGTCAAAGTCCTGATTGTAATGGGTCCAATTGGTTTTAAAGGAATATTTCAGTACCAAAGTGAACTATCCCTAATGTATTGATTGAAGATCAGGAGGATAGGAGCTATGTCTTACCTCCCGTTCTTCAATCAATGCAAGTGGAGCCAGAAACGAACTTAGATCAAACTTACCTGTTACATGATCCTCTGACAGCATCACTGAAATTCCAGACCACTTCTGGGTTTGTTTAACTATAGCGCGGCATTATCGCGCTGACGCTATAGTTCACCAGACCGCAGAAGCAGTCGGGGCCTGTCAGTGCTGCTGCAGAGGATCTGTAGTGAACTACTTCCTTATTACGGAGGTGGTTAGTAATAAGTGTAAAGACGAGAGACATTCCAAGACTTTACAAGAAAACATAAAAAGGAAGACAGGGAGCTAGTGTTAGGAAGCAGGGGGTCAAGAGAGGGTGGTTTTATAAAGAGGTTTGACACACAACATGTTCGAAGGCAGCAGGAAAAATCCAGAGACCAGAAGGAATTAAAGATGGAGCAAGGGGTGAGGAGATTTTATAGCAGTGTTTGAGTAAGAAGGTGGGCAGGGGGTCAAAGGAACATGGTGTAAGGGGCGAGTACAACAAGGTCTGAGACTTCGAATGGGTGACCAGAGTTGCAGGTGGTGGGGCAAGAAGAAATTATTTCTACTCAACAGTTTTCTCTTCCCAGTAGATACTAATTATTTGAATATTATCAGGGAGTATTCCTATGGTTTTTGACACGTGAAACAACTTTTAAATGCCGCCTATTGTGGTGAGGGGGCGGCACTAGGCATGAAGCGGGCATGACTTATGGGAACATAGGGGTGCCTTGTGGAGGTGGGTATGGTGGGCTGACTAACACTGACTGGTGAACTGGAGGGCTGACTCAATGATTGGTGGACTGGGGCTTGAAATGTGGTATGTAGGGAACAGGATTTATTTAAGTGCCGCCTTTTAAGTGTGACCGCAGGGCGTGCCCTGAGCAAATGTTTCAATTTGCTTCATGGTAGGGGCACCCTGAATATTATCTAGGTACAGGACCAGTGTGTAGTTATGTCGAGGCAGAGGACATCAGAGCATTGTGACCTGTAAACTATGGGGGTCAACACAGTCAAGTAGCAGGAATACAACAAAACAAGATGGTGTCACTTAGGCAATATTTTGTGCCATATTTTGTGCTAAAAGTTGAATAACGTTATAAATACCTCCTCACCTACAGGCAGATCTCTGCTTCTCCGGGTGTTTGACACTGCTACTTTACATTAATTTTTTGTGTTTTGTTATTGAAAGTGTTTTTTGTGGAGGTAAATGGCAAGACGTTCTACCAGGATTATGAAAGCCGTCCAGTGGTGAAGGGTTAACAACGTAACTTCGTTTCCAGCTCGACCTTTGTGATTAGTCTTGTGCAACCTCCTCCCTTTTTTAATTTCCAAAGTTCTGAGCAGTTTCACTTAATGTTCCCCGGTTAATATTAACAGCTGCAGCACACTGCGTTACCCACCGTCTTCATCCCCTTGGGGGGAGATCATTACATTATGAAATGGTAGAACACACATTAATGTGCTCAAACAAGAAGGAAAGAATAATATTACAGGTGACTTTCCCGTACACGTTTCCCAGGACCCTTAAACATGGGAGCTGACATTAACCCTTGAATCTTTCCTAGCTGAACACAGTTCATATACTTAGGGTAATCGATATCTTTTACCTGTACAGGTGTGTATATTGCGTGTTAACGTAGCATACACTGTCCAATTTTTTTCCAATCGGGTTTTCCAATCGGCCATAACATAAAAAATCTGATCGGAAAAACAACCCATGGAAAAACCGCCACCTCACACCGGTGATTCTACCGTAGATTTAAGCTTAAAAAACTACAGAAGGTTCTGGAGATGGAAAATTTTCCGACTTGCCTGATAATGTTTTCGATAGACTGATCTGTGATATCGATCAGTCTATCGAAAACACGGCAAAAAGTGCTTGATAATCCAATCAATTTAATAAATTTTTCTAATTGATGGGTACGAGTGATGCATGTTATGGGGGCTTTAGGTTTGTAGAACACACAGACACCACATCGAATATTCCTGTCCGTGAATCAACCATGATCACTCATCTGATACTCAAACTGACTTAGTTTACTTAAAGGGTAATCTCCACTGAGAAACTCAAGTTGGACCAATTAGCTTATTAAAGAACGGGAGGTAAAGAAGCTGTGTCTTACCTCCCGTTCTTCCATTAAACAACCAGGAGCCAGGAGAGAGGTAAGAAACTTACCCGCTCGCTCGCTCCCCGGCAGTAGTCTGACAGGTCCCGACGACTCTGTCTTCTATGCGCATACGATACACATGTGCATAAAGACAGAGTCCGTTGGACTACTAACCCCACTACTTACTACTGTTTGTATGTGATTTGATGTGCTTTCTCTTGATTTGGAATAAAGTATAGTGTGCAGCACTGAACCGGTTTTGGTTAGATTCTATTTTGCTGGTAGGTTAGGAAGTATACTCCTACCTTAGCCATAATCTTGGGTTGGGCTATTAGTGTTTGAGTGCCACGGGCCATTGGTCATGTGTATAAGTAGGGTTCTTGGCTACTGCCTATTTTTGTATATTTAGAAGTGGTTGAGGCAGTAGGGGTGTAATAAGAGCACATTATCCACCAGGCAACATAGACCAGCGCCCAGGAAACTTCAGAAGGCCCAATTACTTTTAAAGAAGCAGTAACATGGTCCATACATGGTCCATACGATATTACTCCAGAAGACAAAATCTCTGTTGCTTAAAGATTCTCCCTCTTTATAAACAACCAGGGCCCGAATCACAAGGGCCCCACTAGCAGGTTTATTTTGAATGTCTAAATATAAAAACTATGGTGCGCAGAGACAACTGATAAGATCAAAGCACCTGCAGGAAACACAGGAATGTATTATAACTGAAAGGTTTTAATTGCACCAGAAGAGAGTCATTCTGATTTATTTAGGGGTTACGTGTCCTTTAGGTCCATTTAAATTCTTGGCATGACCCTGGGGGTAATGCAGAAACATGGAATTCACGTGCAGGGACAGGGGGAGGGGAGACGTACAGCTTTGGTCCTGAAAACATTAGAAAGTTCATTCTTTGTCCTGATAACTTTCCTAGAAACCCAAAGGATGGATCCAGGTGGTAAATAAAGTCCCTGAACATCGACGGATACGGAGGTAAGAAATGGAAACTCCCCATGGTCACTGGGAGATACTAACACTAGGGTGTCCGAGACTTGGGTCTGTTATCACAATATTATAGTCTGGATCCCCTATTGTTACCCTAGGATTAAATACACTTTGGGATTATTATTAATCTATTGGGTTTGTGGTTTGTGTGTGATGTTATTATACCACAATACTGTGCTATGTGTGGATCTCTACGCACATGGACCTACAAACATAGACGCACATATGTACACATACATACATACAAACATACACACACAACGTACACATACATACATAAAAACAAATACGCACAAACAAAACACATACATACATACAAAAATACTTGCATAATCATACACATGCATACATACAAACATTTCCTGATACATTCCAATGGTTATGTCACAAACACCAGGTTCTGCTCCATTATGTGTTCCATAATAGAAATAGAAATACCCCATTCACACATAAACAATACAATCTCGGCCATATTCATACCATGGGAAATATAGAATGTATTAAAGTGCATATAATGTTTTTTTCAAAAAAGTTCAAAGAAAAGTACCTTGGGCGAGGGATGTAGGATTAGTACTTTCTACCTCCAATATCATTTCTATAAGAAGTGGCAGACACAAAGAAAACTTCTTTCTGACAGTTTCCTAAGTGTTCAGCCCATCTTTAATACAGGAAGGCCCAGGGCACTAACCTGGCAGATGAAAACGGTATGGGCTTAAGCTCCCCAGCTAAACAATATTGGGAAGTAGGAATAACCAATCCTACTTCCTGACCCTGATACTTTCCATTTTTAAAAAGTTAATTTTTACAGTACACTTGTCCTTAAATTATGAAAACTGTCTGTAACTTGTTATATAAAAATAAAAACTGAATTACATAATTTCCTCTATAGATCGTCTGCACAGCTGAGAAATGTGCCAATGGATCACTCACTGGACGCTGCTGGAATCTGCCTGGTAATGCCTAAGTTCTGGAGGAAGACATTTTGTAGTACATGTCACACGAGAAATAGATTCTGATTGGATCAGATATTTACCAATAAGGAGGGTTACAGCTCAAGGATGTAGTAGTTAATATAAGAAATAACGGTTCATTTACTCTTTCCCGTTCCTCCCCTTACAGCTGTACATGTAGTTAAAGGGGCAAATTTCAGAAACTTATAAAGGCTACACAACAATTAGAAATTAAAAATATATTATATATAAATATCTAAAAAACACACATTGTCCTTCGAAAATCCCCACAACATGGTGTTGAACTTGCCGACTGTGAATGAATGGATGACTGTTAGTCTAGGTAATGTCAGTATTTGGTTAAGATGTATTTGTTACATGTGCGTTATTATGTTACAGGTTGTCACAGACAATGGCTGAATCAGACTGTGAAAACAGCAAGCAGTGAGTAGCAGAAGTAGCCCACAATAATATGGGGGAAATGAAAGTTAGATTTGAAAAATTGGATAGTTTTTACACCTAGTAACTACACCTAGTTAAGAGTTTTCACAATGGTTACGCAAACCTAAACCTAGCCTTTTTTACCTAGGCTACGCCCCGCTACTCCCAAATGTATTGGAAATTTGCTCGCCCATCGCAAATTGGTGAACAAACCACGCAAACCCAATAGTACATTGTGTAACATAGGTTTTGCACTAATTCAGCCGACATAACATTGCCCCCTGTGTATTATAGAGATCCCATAGAGCTGGGTTGGTACTGTATGTAATGTCCCATGCTGTGTATTATGGAGATTCCATAGAGCTGGTTGGTACTGTATGTAATGTCCACGATGGTATTATGGAGATTCCATAGAGCAGGGTTGGTACTGTATGTAATGTCCGTGCTGTGTATTATAGAGATTCCATAGAGCAGGATTGGTACTGTAGGTAATGTCCACGCTGTGTATTATAGAGATTCCATAGAGCAGGGTTGGTACTGTATGTAATGTCCATGCTGTGTATTATAGAGATTCCATAGAGCAGGGATGGTACTGTATGTAATGTCCATGCTGTGAATTATAGAGATTCCATAGAACAGGGTTGGTACTGTATGTAATGTCCATGCTGTGTATGATAGAGATTCCATAGAACAGGGTTGTTACTGTATGTAATGTCCATGCTGTGTATTATAGAGATTCCATAGAGCAGGGTTGGTACTGTATGTAATGTCCATGCTGTGAATTATAGAGATTCCATAGAACAGGGTTGGTACTGTATGTAATGTCCATGCTGTGAATTATAGAGATTCCATAGAACAGGGTTGTTACTGTATGTAATGTCCACGCTGTGTATTATAGAGATTCCATAGAGCAGGGTTGTTACTGTTGTAATGGCCATGCTGTGATTATAGGATTCCATAGAACAGGGTTGTTACTGTATGTAATGTCCATGCTGTTGTATTATAGAGATTCCATAGAACAGGGTTGTTAGTATGTAATGTCCATGCTGTGATTATGAAGATTCCATAGAACAGGGGTTGTTACTGTATGTATGTCCATGTGTGTATTATAGAGATTCCATAGAACAGGGTTGTTACTGTATGTAATGTCCGCTGTGTATTATAGAGATTCCATAGAACAGGGTGGTACTGTATGTAATGTCCACGCTGTGTATTATAGAGATTCCATAGAGCTGGGATGGTATGTATGTAATGTCCATGTTGTGTATTATTAGAGATTCCATAGAGCAGGATTGGTACGTGATGTAATGTCCATGCTGTGTATTATAGAGATTCCATAGAGTGGGATGGTACTGTATGTAATGTCCATGCTGTGTTGATAGAGATTCCATAGAAGCGGTTGTTCTGTATGTAATGTCCATGCTGTGTATTATAGAGATTCCATAGAACAGGGTTGGTACTGTATGTAATGTCCACGTTGTGTATTATAGAGATTCCATAGAGCAGGGTTGTACGTTATGTAATGTCCATGCGTGTATTATAGAGATTCCATAGAGCTGGGATGTACTGTATGTAATGTCCATTTGTGTATTATAGAGATTCCATAGAGCAGGTTGGTACGTATGTAATGTCCGTGCTGTGTATTATAGAGATCCCATAGAGCTGGGATGGTACTGTATGTAATGTCCATGCTGTGTATTATAGAGATTCCATAGAGCAGGGTTGGTACTGTATGTAATGTCCACGCTGTGTATTATAGAGATTCCATAGAGCAGGGTTGGTACTGTATGTAATGTCCGTGCTGTGTATTATAGAGATTCCATAGAGGCAGGATGGTTACTGTATGTAATGTCCGTGCTGTGTATATAGAGATTCCATAGAGCTGGGATGGTACTGTATGTAATGTCCATGTGTGTATTATAGAGATTCCATAGAGCAGGGTTGGTACTGTAGTTAATGTCCGTGCTGTGTATTATAGAGATTCCATAGAGCAGGATTGGTACTGTATGTATGTCCGTGTGTATATAGAGATTCCATAGAGCTGGGATGGTACTGTATGTAATGTCCATGCTGTGTATTATAGAGATTCCATAGAGCTGGGATGGTACTGTATGTAATGTCCATGCTGTGTATTATAGAGATTCATAGAGCTGGGATGGTACTGTATGTAATGTCCATGTTGTGTATTATAGAGATTCCATAGAGCAGGATGGTACGTTATGTAATGTCCCGTGCTGTGTATTATAGAGATTCCAAGAGCTGGGATGGTACTGTATTTAATGTCCATGCTGTGTATTATAGAGATTCCATAGAGCTGGGATGGTACTGTATGTAATGTCCTGCTGTGTATTATAGAGATTCCATAGAGCTGGGATGGTACTGTAGGTAATGTCCATTGTGTGTATTATAGAGATTCCATAGAGCTGGGATGGTATGTAGGTAATGTCCGTGCTGTGTATTATAGAGATTCCATAGAGCTGGGATGGTACTGTATGTAATGTCCATGCTGTGTATTATTGAGATTCCATAGAGCGGGTGGTACTGTATGTAATGTCACGTGCTGTGTATTATAGAGATTCCATAGAGCAGGGTTGGTACTGTAGTAATGTACGTGCTGGGTATTATAAGAGATTCCATAGAGGGGTTGGTACTGTATGTAATGTCCGTGCTGTGTATTATAGAGATCCATAGAGCAGAATTGGTACTGTATGTAATGTCCACGCTTTGTATTATAGAGATTCCATAGAGCAGGGTTGGTACTGTAGGATAATGCTGTGTGTGTATTTAGAGATTCCATAGGGCAGGGTTGGTACTGTATGTAATGTCCATGCTGTGTATATAGAGATTCCATAGAGCAGGGTTGGTACTGTATGTAATGTCCACGCTGGGATTTTAGAGATTCCATAGAGCAGGTTGGTACTGTATGTAATGTCCACGCTGTGTATTTTAGAGATTCCATAAAGCAGGGTTGGTACTGTATATAATGTCACAGTGTGTATGATAAAGGTTCCATAGGGCAGGGTTGGTATTGTAGGTTATATCCATGCTGTTTATTATAGAGATTCCGTACAGCAGGGTTGGTACTGTAGGTAATGTCCATGATGTGTATTATAGAGATTCCATAGAGCAGGGTTGGTATTGTAGGTTATGTCCACGCTGTGTATAAAGAGATTCCTTAGAGCAGGGTTGGTAGTACTGTAGGTAATGTCCACGCTGTGTATTATTGAGATTCCGAGCAGGGTGGTACAGTATGAATGTCCACGCTGTGTATTATAGAGATTCCATAGAGCAGGGTTGGTACTGTAGGTAATGTCCATGCTGTGTTTATGAGATTCCATAGAGCAGGGTTGGTATTGTAGGTTATGTCCACGCTGTGTATTAAAGAGTTCTTTAAAGCAGGGTTGGTAGTAATGTAGGTAATGTACCACACTGTGTATTATAGAGATTCCATAGAAACAGGGTTGTTACTGTATGTAATGTCCACGCTGTGTGTATTATAGAGATTCCATAGAGCAGGGTTGGTACTGTGTAATGTCCACGCTGTGTATTATAGAGATTCCATAGAGCAGGGTTGGTCTGTAGGTAATGTCCACGCTGTTGTATTTAGAGATTCATAGAGCAGGGTTGGTATGCAGGGAATGTCCCGCTGTGTATTATAAAGATTCATAGAGAGGGTTGGTTACTGTATGTAATGTCCACGCTGTGTATATAAAGTTCCATAGAGCAGGGTTGGTATGTAGGTTATACCATGCTGTTATTATAGAGATTCCATAGAGCAGGGTTGGTACTGTAGTAATGTCCATGCTGGTGTTTTATAGAGATTCCATAGAGCAGGGTTGGTACTGTAGGTAATGTCCCTGCTGTGTATGATAGAGATTCCATAAAGCAGGGTTGGTACTGTATGTATGTCCACGCTGTGTATTAAGAGATTCCATAGAGCAGGGTTGGGACTGTAGGTAATGTCCATGCGTGTATATAGAGATTCCATTAAAGCAGGGTTGGTATTGTAGGTTATGGTCCACGCTGTGTATTAAAGAGATTCCTTAGAGCAGGGTTGGTGTACTAGGTAATGTCCACGCTGTGATTATAGAGATTCCATAAAGCAGGGTTGGTACTGTATGTAATGTCCACGCTGTGTATTATAGAGATTCCATAGAGCAGGGTTGGTACTGTAGGTAATGTCCATGCTGTGTATTATAGAGATTCCATAGAGCAGGATTGGTCTGTATGTCCTTGTCCGTGCTGTGTATTATAGAGATCCCTAGGGCGGGATGGTACTGTATGTAATGTCCATGCTGTGTATTATAGAGATTCCATAGAGCGGGATGGTACTGTATGTAATGTCCACGGCTGTGTATTATAGAGATTCCATAGAGCAGGGTGGTACTGTATGTAATGTCCTGCTGTGTATTATAGGATTCCATAGAGCAGGAGTTGTACTGTATGTAAGTCCGTGCTGTGTATTATAGAGATTCCATAGAGCTGGGATGGTACTGTATGTAATGTCCATGCTGTGTATTATAGAGAATTCCATAGAGCAGGGTGGTACTGTAGGTAATGTCCGTGCTGTGTATTATAGAGATTCCATAGAGCAGGGATTGGTACTGTATGTAATGTCCGTGCTGTGTATTTAGAGATTCCATAGAGCTGGGTGGTACTGTATGTAATGTCCATGCTGTGTATTATAGAGATTCCAAGAGCTGGAGGGTACGTATGTAATGTCCATGCTGGTATTATAGAGATTCCTAGAGCTGGGATGGTACTGTATGTAATGTCCATGTTGTGTATTATAGAGATTCCATAGAGCATGATTGGTACTAGATGTAATGTCCGTGCTTTGTATTATAGAGATTCCATAGAGCTGGGATGGTATTGTATGTAATGTCCATGCTGGTATTATAGAGATTCCATAGAGCTGGGATGGTACTGTATGTAATGTCCGGCTGTGTATTATAGAGATTCCATAGAGCTGGGATGGTACTGTAGGTATGTCCATGCTGTGTATTATAGAGATTCCATAGAGCTGGTATGGTATGTATGTAGCTCGTGCTGTGTATTATAGAGATTCCAAGAGCTGGGATTGGTACTGTATGTATGTCCATGCTGTGTATTATAGAGATTCCATAGAGCTGGGATGGTACTGATTGTAATGTCCGTGCTGTGTATTATAGAGATTCCATAGAGCAGGGTTGGTACTGTATGTAATGTCCGTGCTGTGTATTATAGAGATTCCATAGAGTGGGTTGGTACTGTATGTAATGTCCGATGCTGTGTTTATAGAGATCCCTAGAGCAGAATGGTACTGTATGTAATGTCGCATGCTGTGTATTATAGAGATTCCATAGAGCAGGGTTGGTACTGTAGTAATGTTCCATGTTTGTGTATTATAGAGATTCCTAAGGGCAGGTTGGTACGGTATGTAATGTCCTGCTGTTTATAGAGATTCCATAGAGCAGGGTTGGTACTGTATGAATGTCCACGCTGTGTATTTTAGAGATTCCATAGAGCAGGTTGGTACTGTATGTAATGTCCACGCTGTGATTTAGAGATTCCATAAAGCAGGGTTGGTACTGTAAATATGTCCACAGTGTGTATGATAAAGGTTCCATAGGGCGGGTTGGTATTGTAGGTTATATCCATGCTGTTTATTATAGAGATTCCGAAGCAGGGTTGGTACTGTAGGTAATGTCCATGTGTGTATTATGAGATTCCATAGAGCAGGGTTGGTATTGTAGGTTATGTCCACGCTGTGTATTAAAGAGATTCCTTAGAGCAGGGTTGTAGTACTGTAGGTAATGTCCACGCTGTGTATTATAGAGATTCCTAAGCAGGGTTGTACAGTATGTAATGTCCACGCTGTGTATTATAGAGATTCCATAAGCAGGTTGGTACTGTAGGTAATGTCCATGCTGTGTATTATAGAGATTCCATAGAGCAGGGTTGGTATTGTAGGTTATGTCCACGCTTGTATTAAAGAGTTTCTTTATAAAGCAGGGTTGGTAGTACTGTAGGTAATGTCCACACTGTGTATTATAGAGATTCCATAGAAGCGGGTTGTTACTGTTGTAATGTCCACGCTGTGTATTATAGAGATTCCATAGACAGGGTTGGTTACTGTATGTATGTCCCGCTTGTGTATTATAGAGATTCCATAGCAGGGTTGGTACTGTAGTAATGTCCACGGCTGTTATTATGAGATTCTATAGAGCAGGTTGGTAACTAGAGCAGGGTTGGTACTGCAGGTAATGTCCACGCTGTGTGTATTATAAGATTCCATAGAGCAGGGTTGGTACTGTATTATGTCCACGCTGTGTATTATAAGATTCCATAGAGCAGGGTTGGTATTGTAGGTTATATCCAGCTGTTTATTAGAATTCCATAGAGCAGGGTTGGTACTGTATGTAATGTCCATGCTGTGTTTTATAGAGTCTCCATAGAGCAGGTTTGGTACTGTATGTATGTCCATGCTGTGTATATAGAGATTCCATAAAGCAGGTTTGGTAATTGTATGTAATGTCCACGCTGTGTATTATAGAGATTCCATAGAGCAGGGTTGGTACTGTATGTATGTCCCAGCTGTGTATATAGAGATTCAATGCAGGGTTGGTATTGAGGTATGTTCCACGCTGTTGTATTAAGAGATTCCTTAGAGCAGGGTTGGTAAGTACTGTAGGTAATGTCCACGCTGTGTATTATAGAGATTCCATAGAGCAGGGTTGGTACGTAGTAATGTCCACGCTGTGTATTATAGAGATTCCATAGAGCAGGGTTGGTACTGTAGGTAATGTCCATGCTGTGTATTATAGAGATTCCATAGAGCAGGGTTGGTATTGAGGTTATGTCCACCTGTGTATGTATAGAGAGTTCCTTAGAGCGGGTTGGTAGTACTGTAGGTAATGTCCACGTGTGTGTATTATAGAGATTCCATAGAACGGGTTGTTACTGTATGTAATGTCCATCGCTGTGTTTATAAGATTCCATAGAGCAGGGTTGGTACTGTAGTATGTCCCGCGTGTATTTATAGAGATTCATCAGAGCATGTTTTTGGTACTGTAGGTAATGTCCACGCTGTGTATTATAGAGATTCCATAGAGCAGGGTTGGTACTGCAGGTAATGTCCACGCTGTGTATTATAAAGATTCCATAGAGCAGGGTTGGTAATGTATGTAATGTCCACGCTGTGTATTATAGAGATTCCATAGAGCAGGGTTGGTATTGTAGGTTATATCCATGCTGTTTATTATAGAGATTCCATAGAGCAGGTTGGTATTGTAGGTTTAATGTCCACGCTGTGTATTAAAGAGTTTCTTTAAAGCAGGTTGGTAGTACTGTAGGTAATGTCCACACTGTGTATTATAGAGATTCCATAGAACGGGTTGTTACTGTATGTAATGTCCACGCTGTGTATTATAGAGATTCCATAGAGCAGGGTTGGTACTGTAGGTAATGTCCACGCTGTGTATTATAGAGATTCCATAGAGCAGGGTTGGTACTGTAGGTAAGGTCCACGCTGTGTATTATAGAGATTCCATAGAGCAGGGTTGGTACTGCAGGTAATGTCCACGCTGTGTATTATAAAGATTCCATAGAGCAGGGTTGGTAATGTATGTAATGTCCACGCTGTGTATTATAGAGATTCCATAGAGCAGGGTTGGTATTGTAGGTTATATCCATGCTGTTTATTATAGAGATTCCATAGAGCAGGGTTGGTACTGTAGGTAATGTCCATGCTGTGTATGATAGAGATTCCATAAAGCAGGGTTGGTACTGTATGTAATGTCCACGCTGTGTATTATAGAGATTCTATAGAGCAGGGTTGGTACTGTAGTTAATGTCCATGCTGTGTATTATAGAGATTCCATAGAGCAGGGTTGGTATTGTAGGTTATGTCCACGCTGTGTATTAAAGAGATTCCTTAGAGCAGGGTTGGTAGTACTGTAGGTAATGTCCACTCTGTGTATTATAGAGATTCCATAGAGGAGGGTTGGTACTGTATGTAATGTCCACGCGGTGTATTATAGAGATTCCATTGAACAGTGTTTTTACTGTATGTAATGTCCACGCTGTGTATTATAGAGATTCCATAGAGCAGGGTTGGTACTGTATGTAATGTCCACGCGGTGTATTATAGAGATTCCATAGAACAGTGTTTTTACTGTATGTAATGTCCACGCTGTGTATTATAGAGATTCCATAGAGCAGGGTTGGTCCAACCATTATACCCTACCCATAATGTCTGTCCAACAGTTACATAGTAACATAGTATTGGAGGTTACCGTATATAAAGACATATGTCAATATAGTCCAACCTTTATACCCTACCAATAATGTCTGTTTTAACAGTAACATAGTAACATAGTATTGTAGATTGTATGAAAACATACGTCCATCTAGTCCAAACTTTATAACCCTACCCATAATGTCTGTCTAACAGTTACATAGCAACATAGTATTGGAGGTTGTATAAAGACATACGTCCATCTAGTCCAACCATTATACCTATCCATAATGTCTGTCCAACAGTTACATAGTAACATAGTATTGTAGATTGTATGAAAACATGCGTCCATCTAGTCCAACCTTTATACCCTACCCATAATGTCTATCTTACAGTTACATAGTAACATGGTATTGGAGGTTATATAAAGACATACAGTACGTCCATCTAGTCCAACCTTTATACCCTACCCATAATGTCTGTCTAACAGTTACATAGTAACATAGTATTGGAGGTTGCTGTGTATTATAGAGATTCCATAGAGCAGGGTTGGTACTGTATGTAATGTCCATGCTGTGTATTATAGAGATCCATCGCGCTGTGGGATGGTACTGTATGTAATGTCCGTGCTGTGTATTATAGAGATTCCATAGAGCTGGGATGGTACTGTATGTAATGTCCATGCTGTGTATTATAGAGATTCCATAGAGCAGGGTTGGTACTGTATGTAATGTCCGTGCTGTGTATTATAGAGATTCCATAGAGCTGGGATGGAACTGTATGTAATGTCCATGCTGTGTATTATAGAGATTCCATAGAGCTGGGATGGAATCCTCTATCATACAAGCGTGGGACATACATAACGTACAACCTGCTTATGGAATCTCTATAATACACAGCATGGACATTACATACAGTACCAACTGTCTATGGAATCTCTATAATACAGCATGGACATTACATACAGTACCATCCCAGCTCTATGGAATCTCTATACACAGCTGGACATTACATACAGTACAACCTGTCTATGGAATCTCTATAATACACAGCTGGACATACATACAGTAACAACCCTGTTCTATGGAATCTCTAATACACAGCATGGACATTACATACAGTAACAAACCCTGCTATGGAATCTATAATTCACAGCATGGACATTACATACGTAACCAACCCTGTATGGAATCTCTATAATACACAGGCATGGGACATTACATACAGGAAACAACCTGTGTAATGTCCATGCTGTGTATTATAGAGATTCCATAGAGCTGGGATGGTACTGTATGTAATGTCCGTGCTGTGTATTATAGAGATTCCATAGAGCTGGGATGGTACTGTAGGTAATGTCCACGCTGTGTATTATAGAGATTCCATAGAGCTGGGTTGGTACTATATGTAATGTCCGTGCTGTGTATTATAGAGATCCCATAGAGCAGAATCCAGGGAAACTATACCAACCACGCTGCGGCACAGAATATGCGAAATGGGAAAGATTCCCCAACACCAGAGATAGAATAATTGGGCCAATGTTTTGTGCTGGAAACTTGTAACGGTGCAAGTCTCCCGCGCCGCCCGGTAATTGACATCTTTAAACAGTCTAAACAGAGGGAGACTGAAAATCAATGACACCCCCCGCTGACCATAAACAGTAGGGAAGGGAGCGATCAAATAACTTTTCAAAAAACACCAAGCACAACAGGACCCGTTAACAATGTGACCGCAGTAGAACACGCAAAGCCACGTGGCAAACCAAAGGCTGGCGTTGCTGAAGAACAGGAGGCATACATTATCACTGGGCAATACACACTGGCAAGGTCCTTCAGAAGCTAGGAAAAAATGTATGTCATTGCTAAAAGCCAAAGGAATCAAAGCGTGAAGCCAGGCAACCAATATGGAGTCGCGGGGCCCAAAGTTCCAGTCGATATGCAAGTCTAATAAATTAACTATAACCATGAATCCATTGGAAAGGCTTCCAGTATGACCTCAATATTACAACGCCCGGAGGTTGACAGTGATGCCTCCAAAGTTGTGACTTGGTTTGTTGCCTGAGTCATATTGACTGATCTGCCTTCCATGGTCAGTGTTTGATTCCCTTATCTCTGTGGCTTTCTTTAGTTCTCCAGCTTCATATAATTGTCTCTTACACCTACTCAGGCCCTTTCTGCCTAAACAAGCAGTAATCTAAAGGTAAGTCATTTTCCTTAATGTGTTCACAGGACTGCAAGAAAACAACAAGTCATGGCCCAATGCCAATATCTCGCTCCTTTGCAAATACTGTACAGTGCTTAATATGCCATAATCTGCTAGCAACTGAACTCCTACAATGCCTATGGACCTGGTAGTTTTCATTATTGTTGATGCTGTTGATAGGAAATTACAGTTAAATGATACCTAAACGCAGGTAAGATAATACAACCCAGTGTGGTGCAATTCAGTGCAAGTTCATTGGATTCTCTATTTGTATTTATGTATAATTTATTTATAAAGCGCCACTTGGGTACGCACGCTTTACTGATAAATACAAACAGGGGGATAAGTCCAATTATACAGATTGATAAAATAAATAAAGTTTTATACATCGGTTAGAAAGCCTATATATAAATTATGTATACATTGATATAATGTCAACAAGCCTTACACATTAGGAATGAGATCCCTGCCCCCAAGAGCTTACAATCTAAGTGAGTAAGACAACAAGTGGGGGATGGGTACAAAGTGCTCGAGATGGCTGACAATCATTTATTGTGCTGGGGCTCAGAAAGGTAGGATACAGTTTAAATTTGAATATTAATGGATGTCACCTGGCAAAGTGAGAGAGGTAGGGAGCAGCAAATTTGCTTAAGGTGAGAGGAGGCGGTGTTTTGTGGAGAAATTGTGTTAGAGGAGTAGAGATGGACTAGAACTCGAACCCGAATTTGAGCCGAACTTTCATTCGAATGAATTCGGACTTCTCGAACTATCCCGGACGCAGATTTTCGATTTTTCGGACTTTTGCTAAATAGATGTTAGACCGTTAGACCATATAGGTTTTAAAGTGCCATTAACCCTATACGCGAGCATCGAATCCGCGAGTAAAATGTCCATGGTACCTAGGCGCGAACAAACTCGAAATAGCGCGTGAGAGTAAAATTTATTTTTTTAATGTCCTGGATATTGGAACATGTTCCCCAACCATTTCCCAGGTCCCCATCCATTTACTTAAGTTACCATTGATATTTTAGTTGTATTTCATTAGAACTTTTCGAACTTTGACTCCCATTGACTTTAATGGTCCGTTTTCGAACTTTCGAACCTTCTATATGTTCGAAAGTTCGAAAACTGACCAAACTTTCAAAAGTTCCCCATCTCTAGCGAGGACGCAGGGCACGTCCAGAGAACATAAGGGCCAAGAGGGAAATAGATGTGGGGGTCAGCAGAGTGAAGGAGATTAATGTTCAATGTTAATGTTTTTAAGATTATTCTTTGCTTGATGGGAAGCCACCCCATAGACTGAATTATCGGGGTTGCAGGTGAGATGATCCTGAACTGCTGAGTTCAGATTGACTAGAGGGGGTTAAATGACAGACTGGGGACCAAGTAGAAGATATTACAGTAGTCAAGACAGGAGAGTTGAGGGGCATGCAGAACATTTTATTAGTGGAGCGAGAGAGGAAAGGGCGGATCCTGGCATAATGCGAATGAGAAAACGACAAGTCCTAGTGACATTGTTAATGTGATGATGGAGGAAAGAGTGGAGTCAAAGATTACTCCAAGCAGCGTGCAGATTCACAGGGTTAATGACCCCATTATCAGTTCAATTAAGAACGGTGGGCTAGTGCGTTTAATAATAAGTTCAGTTTTGGACATATTAAGTTTAAGGCGGTGGTACACCATCCAGGAGGAAATAGAGACCAGGCATTTAGAGATTTGAGATTGAAAGGGTAATGTGTGGGGTGGACACGTAAGATTTGGGTATCATCACATATAGAACTGATTATTTCTCCCAAAGAGATAGTGTATAGGGAGAACAATAACAGTTCCAAGACGAACCCCCAACATAAGCGGAACAGGAGAGGAAGTATTATTAGCACAGGAACAAGAAAGATCTGTTAGAAAGGTAAGAAGATAACCATGAAGCAGCTAGAATTCAGATGCCCAGTGAATGCAGAATTTGCACAAGAAAGAATGGTCACAGTACCAAAGGCACAATAAACCGAGGAGAATGAGGATAAGAATTGGCCCTGATTTGCAGTTTTGTAGCTTATTAGTAACCTGACAGAGGGCTGTTTTGTTTTGAATGACCCAGTCAAAGTCCTGATTGTAATGGGCCAATTGGTTTATTAAAGGATATTTCAGTACCAGTGACTATCCCTATGTATTGATTGAAGATCAGGAGGATAAGGAGCTATGTCTTACCTCCCGTTCTTCAATCAATGCAAGTGGAGCCAGAAACGACCTTAGATCAAACTTACCTGTTCATGATCCTCTGACAGCATCACTGAAATTCCAGACCACTTCTGGGTTCTGTTTAACTATAGCGCGCATATCGCGCATGCACCTATAGCTTCACAGACCGCAGAAGCAGTCGGGACCTGTCAGTGCTGCTGCAGAGGATCTGTAGTGAACTACTCCTTTATCAAGGAGGTGGTTAGTAATAAGTGTAAAGACGAGACATTCCAAGACTTTCAAAAACTATAAAAAGGAAGACAGGGAGCTAGTTGAGAGGCAGGAGGGGTCAAGAGAGGGTGTTTTATAAAGGTTTGACACACACATGTTCGAAGGCAGCAGAAAAATCCCAAGACCAGGAAGGAATTAAAGATGTGAGCAAGGGGTGAGGAGATTTTATAGCAGTGTTTGAGTAAGAAGGTGGGCGGGATCAAGGAACATGGTGTAAGGGGCGAGTCAACAGAAGGTCTGAGACTTCCGAATGGGTGACCAGAGTTGCAGGTGGTGGGGCAAGAAGAAATTATTTCCTACTCAACAGTTTTCTCTTCCCAGTATACAATTGTTGTATATTATCAGGGGTATTCCTATGGTTTTGGACACGTGAAACACTTTTAAATGCCGCCTATTGGCAGAGGGGGTCGGCACATGAGCAGGGCATGACTTCATCAGGGAACATAGGTGTGCCTTGTGGAGGTGGGTATGGTGGGCTGACTACACTGACTGGTGAACTGGAGGGCTGACTCAATACTGATTGGTGGACTGGTGCTGAAATGTGGTATTGTAGGGAACAGGATTTATTTAAGTGCCGCCTTTTAAGTTGACCGCAGGGCGCGCCCTGAGCAAATGTTTCAATTTGCTTCATGGTAGGGGCACCCCTGAATTTATCTAGGTACAGGACCAGTGTGTAGTTATGTCGAGGCCTAGGACATACAGAGCATTGTGACCTGTAAACTATGGGGGTCAACACAGTCAAGTAGCAGAGAATACAACAAAACAAGATGGTGTCACTTAGGCAATATTTTGTGCCATATTTTGTGCTAAAGTTATAAAACGTTTAAATACCTCCTCACCTACAGGCAGATCTCCTGCTTCCCGGGTGTTTGACACTCTACTTTACATTAATTTTTTTGGTTTGTTTTGTTTATTGAAAGTGTTTTTTGTGGAGGTAAATGGCAAGACGTTCTACAGGATTATGAAAGCCGTCCAGTGGTGAAAGGGTTACACAACGTAACCTTCGTTTCCAGCTCGACCTTTGTGATTGTCTTGTGCAACCTCCTCCCTTTTTTTAATTTCCAAAAGTTCTGCAGTTTCACTTAATTTCCCCCGGTTAATATTAACAGCTGCAGCACACTGCGTTACCCACTGTCTCCATCCCCTTGGGGGGAGATCATTACATTATGGAAATGGTAGAACACACATTATGTGCTCAACAAGAAGGAAAGAAATAATTACAGGTGACTTCTCCGTACACGTTTCCCAGACCCTTAAACATGGGAAGCTGACATTAACCCTTGAATACTTTCCTAGCTGAACACAGTTCATATACTTAGGGTAATCGATATCTTTATACCTGTACAGGTGTGTCATATTGCGTGTAACGTAGCATACACTGTCCAATTTTTTCCAATCGGTTTTCAATCCGGCCATAACAATCAAAATCTGATCGGAAAACAACCCATGGAATCGCCACCTCACACCGGTGATCTACCGTAGATTTAAGCTTAAAAACTACAGAGTTCTGGAAGATGGAAAATTTTCGACTCTCTTGATAATGTTTTCGATAGACTGATCTGTGATATCGATCAGTCTATCGAAAACACGGCAAAGTGTCCTTGATAATCCAATCAATTTAATACATTTTTTCTAATTGATGGGTACGTATATCGATGCCATGTATGGGGACTTTAGGTTTGTGTAAACACACAGACATCACATCGAATATTCCTGTCCGTGAATCAACCATGATCACTCATCTGATCACTCAAACTGACTTAGTTTAACTTAAAGGGTATCTCCACTAGAAACTCAAGTTGGACAATTAGCTTTACTGAAAGAACGGGAGGTAAAGGAGCTGTGTCTTACCTCCCGTTCTTCCATTAAACAACCAGGAGCCAGGAGAGAAGGTAAGAAACTTACCCGCTCGCTCGCTCCCCGGCATGTAGTCTGCACGTCCCGACTGACTCTGTCTTCTATCGCATACGATACCATGTGCATAAAAGACAGAGTCCGTTGGACTACTTGAACCCCACTACTACTACTGTTTGTATGTGATTTGATGTGCTTTCTCTTGATTTGGAATAAAGTATAGTGTGCAGCCACTGAACCGGTTTTGGTTAGATTCTATTTTGCTGGTAGTTAAGGAAGTATTCTCCTACCTTAGCCATAATCTTGGGTTGGGCTATTAGTGTTTGAGTGCCACGGGCCATTGGTCTGTGTATAAGTAGGGTTCTTGGCTACTGCCTCCTTTTGTATATTAGAAGTGGTTGAGGCAGGTTGGTGTAATAAGCAACATTATCCACCAGGCAACATAGACCAAGCGCCCAGGAAACTTCAGAAGGGCCCAATTACTTTAAAGAAGCAGTAACATGGTCCATACATGGTCCATACGATATTACTCCAGAAGACAAATCTCTGTTGCTTAAAGATTCTCCCTCTTTATAACAAGCCAGGGCCCGAAATCACAAGGGCCCCACTAGCAGTTATTTTGAAATGTCTAATATAAAAACTATGGTGCGCAGAGACAACTGATAGATCAAAGCACCTGCAGGAACACCAGGAAATTAATTATAACTGAAAGGTTTTAATTGCACCAGAAAGAAGTCATTCTGATTTCTGGGGTTACGTGTCCTTTAAGGTCCATTAAATTCATGGCATGACCCTGGGGGTAATGCAGAAACATGGATTCACGTGCAGGGACAGGGGGAGGGGAGACGTACAGCTTTGGTCCTGAAAACATTAGAACGTTCATTCTTTGTCCTGATAACTTCCTAGAAACCCAAAGGGATGGATCCAGGTGTAAATAAAGTCCCTGAACATCGACGGATAGGAGGTAGAAATGGAAACTCCCCCATGGTCACTGGGAGATACTAACACTAGGGTGTCCGAGACTTGGGTCTGTTATCACAATTTTATGTCTGGATCCCCTATTGTTACCCTAGGATTAAATACACTTGGGATTATTATTAATCTATTGGGTTTGTTGGTTCTGTGTGTGATTGTATTATACCACAATACTGTGCTAGTGTGATCTCTACGCACATGGACCACAACACAGACCCCATATGTACACTTACAACAACTACACAACAAACGTACACATCATACAAAAACAATACGCACAAACGTACCCATACATACATACAAAAATACTTGCATAATCATACCCATGCATACATACAAACATTTCCTGATACATTCCAATGGTTATGTCTACAAACACCAGGTTCTGCTCCATTACGTGTTCCATAATAGAAATAGAAATACCCCCTTCACACATAAACAATACAATCTCTCGGCCATATTCATACCATGAAAATATAGAATGTATTAAAGGAACTATTGTGCATATAATGTTTTTTTCAAAAAAGTTCAAAAGAGAAGTACCTGGGCAGGATGTAGGATTAGTACTTTCTACTACCTCCCATATCATTTCTTAAGAGTGGCAGCACAAAGAAAACTTCTTTCTGACAGTCTTCCTAAGTGCTTCAGCCCCATCTTTAATACAGAGGCCCAGGGCACTAACCTGGCAGATGAAAACGGTATGGGCTTAAGCTCCCCAGCTAAACAATATTGGGAAGTAGGAATAACCAATCCTACCTTCCTGACCCTGATACTTTCCATTTTTAAAAAGTTAATTTTTACAGTACACTTGTCCTTTAATTATGAAAAACTGTCTGTTAACTTGTTATAAATAAAATAAAACTGAATTACATAATTTCTCTCTATTAGATCGTCTGCACAGCTGAGAAATGTGCCAATGATCACTCACTGGACGCTCGCTGGAATCTGCCGGTAATGCTAAGTGTCTGGAGGAAGACATTTTGTAGTAACATGTCACACGAGAATAGATTCTGATTGGATCAGATATTTACCAATAAGGAGGGTTAAAGCTCGGATGTAGTAGTTAATATAAGAATAACTCCATTTACTCTTTCCCGTTCCTTTCCCTTACAGCTGTACCATGTAGTTAAAGGGGCAAATTTCAGAAACTTATAAAGGCTACACAACAATTAGAAATTAAAAATATATTATATATAAATATCTAAAAACACACATTGTCCTTCCGAAAATCCCCACAACATGGCTGTTGAACTTCCGACTGTGAATGAATGGATGACTGTTAGTCTAGGTAAATGTCAGTATTTGGTTAAGATGTATTATGTTACATGTGCGTTATTATGTTACAGTGTCACAGACAATGCTGAATCAGACTGTGAAAACAGCAAGCAGTGAGTAGCAGAAGTAGCCCACAATAATATGGGGAAATGAAAGTTAGATTTGAAAATTGGATAGTTTTTACACCTAGTTAACTACACCTAGTTAAGAGTTTTGCACAATGGTTACGCAAACCTAAACCTAGCCTTTTTTACATAGGCTAACGCCCCGCTACTCCCAAAATGTATTGGAAATTGCTCGCCCATCGCAATTGGTGAACAACCATGCAAACCAATAGTACATTGTGTAACATAGGTTTTGCATTTCTAATCACCGCACATAACTTTGCCCCCTGTTGTATTATGAGATCCCATAGAGCTGGGTTGGTACTGTATGTAAGTCCACGTGTGTATTATGGATTCCTAGAGCGGGTTGGTACTGTATGTAATGTCCACGATGTGTATTATGGAGATTCCATAGAGCAGGGTTGGTACTGTATGTAATGTCCGTGCTGTGTATTATAGAGATTCCATAGAGCTGGGATGGTACTGTATGTAATGTCCACGTGTGTATTTGGAGATTCCATAGAGCAGGTTGGTACTGTATGTAATGTCCATGCTGTGTATTATAGAGATTCCATAGAGCAGGATTGGTACTGTAGGTAATGTCCTGCTGTGATTATAGATATTCCATAGAGCAGGATTGGTACTGTATGAATGTCCATGCTGTGTATTATAAGAGTTCCATAGAGCGGATGGTACTGTATTTAATGTCCATGCTGTGAATTATAAGATTCCATAGAACAGGGTTGTTTACTGTATGTAATGTCCATGCTGGTATGATAGAGATCCATAGAACAGGGTTGTGTTACTGTTGTAATGTCCATGCTGTGTATTATAGAGATTCCAAGACAGGTTGTTACTGTATGTAATGTCCATGCTGTGTATTAGGAGATTCCATAGAGCTGGGATGGTACGTAGTAATGGTCCATGCTGTGAATTATAGAGATTCCATAGAACAGGTTGTACTGTATGTAATGTCCATGCTGTGATTATAAGATTCCATAGAACAGGGTTGGTACTGTATGTATAGTCCACGCTGTGTATATGAGATTCCATGAAAGGGTGTTACTGTATGTAATGTCCATGCTGTGTATTATAGAGATTCCATAGAGCTGGGATGGTACTGTATGTAATGTCCATGTTGTATTATAGAGATCCCATAGAGCAGGGTGGTCCTGTATGTTGTCCATGTGTGTATTATAGAGTCCATAGCAGGGATGGTACTGTATGTAATGTCCGTGCTGTATTATGAGATCCTGAGCTGGGATGGTACTGTATGTAATGTCCATGCTGTGTATTATAGAGATTCCATAGAGCTGGGTTGGTACGTATGTAATGTCCGTGCTGTGTATTATAGAGATTCCATAGAGCTGGGTGGTACTTATGTAATGTCCATGCTGTGTATTATAGAGATTCCATAGAGCAGGGTTGGTACTGATGTTAATGTCCTGCTGTGTATAAGAGATTCCATAGAGCAGGATTGGTACGTGTATGTAATGTCCGTCTGTGTATTAGAGATTCCATAGAGCTGGGATGGAACTGTATGTATGTCCATGCTGTGTATATAGAGATTCAATAGAGCTGGGATGGTACTGTATGTAATGTCCATGTTGTGTGTATTATAGAGATTCCATAAGCAGGGATTGTACTGTATGTAATGTCCGTGCTGTTATTATAGAGATTCCATAGAGCTGGGATGTACTCGTATTGGGATGGTACTGTATGTATGTCCAGTTGTGTATTATAGAGATTCCATAGAGCATGTTGGTACTGTATGTAATGTCATGCTGTGTATATAGAGATTCCATAGAGCTGGGATGGTACTGTATGTAATGTCCACTGCTGTGTATGAATGAATTCCATAGAGCAGGGTTTGTACTGTATGTAATGTCCATGCTGTGTATTATAGAGATTCCATAAAGCGGATTGACTGTAGTTGTCCACCTGTGTATTATAGAGATTCCATAACAGGGTTGTACTGTATGTAATGTCCATGCTGTGTTTATAGAGTTCCATAGAGCTGGGATGGTACTGTATGTAATGTCCATGTGTGTATTATAGAGATTCCATAGACAGTGGTACTGTATGTAATGTATGTCCTGCTGTGTATTATAGAGATCCCATAGAGCGGAGTGGTACTGTATGTAATGTCCATGCTGTGTATTATAAGATTCCATAGAGCAGGGTTGGTACTGTATGTAATGTCCAGCTGTGTATTATGAGATTCCATAGACAGGGTTGGTACTGTATGTAATGTCCATGCTGTGTATTATAGAGATTCCATAAGCAGGTTGGTACTGTATGTAATGTCCTGCTGTGTATTATAGAGATTCCATAGAGCTGGGATGGTACTGTATGTAATGTCCATGCTGTGTATTATAGAGATTCCATAGAGCAGGGTTGTACTGTATGTAATGTCCTGCTGTGTATTATAGAGATTCCATAGAGCAGGATTGGTACTGTATGTAATGTCCTGCTGTGTATTATGAGATTCCATAGACGGGTGGTACTGTATGTAATGTCCATGCTGTGTATTATGAGATTCCATAGAGCTGGGATGGTACTGTATGTAATGTCCATGCTGTGTATTATAAGATTCCATAGAGCTGGGATGTACTGTATGTAATGTCCATTGTGTATTATAGAGATTCCATAGAGCGGATTGGTACTGTATTTAATGTCCGTGCTGTGTATTATAGAGATTCCATAGAGCTGGATGGTACTGTATGTAATGTCCATGCTGTGTATTATAGAGATTCCATAGGCTGGGATGGTACTTATGTAATGTCCGTGCTGTGTATTATAGAGATTCCATAGAGCTGGGATGGTACTGTAGGTAATGTCCATGCTGTGTTTATAGAGATTCCATAGAGCTGGGTTGGTACTGTATGTAATGTCCGTGCTGTGTTTATAGAGATTCCATGAGCTGGGATGGTACTGTATTAATGTCCATGCTGTGTATTATGAGAGATTCCATAGAGCTGGGATTGGTACTGTATGTAATGTCCGTGTGTGTATTATAGAGTTCCATAGAGCAGGGTTGTACTGTATGTAATGTCCGTGCTGTGTATTATAGAGTTCCATAGAGCTGGGTTGGTACTGTATGTAATGTCCGTGCTGTGTATTATAGAGATCCCTAGGAGCAGATGGTTGTACTGTATGTATGTCCATGCTGTGTTTTAGAGATTCCATAGAGCAGGGTTTGGTACTGTATATAGGTCCATTTGTGATTAGAGATTCCATAGGGAGCAGGGTTGGTACTGTATGTAATGTCCATGCTGTGTATTATAGAGATTCCATAGAGCAGGTTTGTACTGTATGTAATGTCCAGCGGTGTATTTAGAGATTCCATAGAGCAGGGTTGGTACTGTATGTATGGTCCCGCTGTGGTATTTTAGGGATTCCTAAAGCAGGGTTGGTACGGGTAATAATGTCCACTGTGTATGAAAAGGTTCCATAGGGCAGGGTTTGGTATTGTAGGTTATATCCGTGCGTTTATATAGGATTCCGTACAGAGAGTTTGGTACTGTAGGTAATGTCATGATGTGTATTATAGAGTCCATAGAGGGGTTGGTATTGTAGTTTATGTCCACGCTGTGTATTAAAGAGATTCCTTAGAGCAGGGTTGGTAGTACTGTAGGTAATGTCCACGCTGTTATTATAGAGACCATAGAGCAGGGTTTGGTACAGTAGGTAATGTCCACGCTGTGTATTATGAGAGATTCCATAGAGCAGGGTTGGTACTGTAGTTATGTCCATGCTGTGTATTATAGAGATCCATAGAGCAGGTTGGTAATGTAGGTTCTGTCCACGCTGTGTATTAAGATTTTCTTTAAAGCAGGGTTGGTGTACTGTAGGTAATGTCCACCTGTGGTATTATAGAGATTCCATAGAACGGGTTGTTACTTTATGTTAATGTCCACGCTGTGTATTAGATAATTCCATAGAGCAGGGTTGGTACTGTAGTAATGTCCACGCGTGTATTATAGAGATTCCATAGAGCAGGTTGGTACTGTAGTAATGTCCACGCTGTGTTTATAGAGATTCATAGAGCAGGGTGTGTACTGAGGTAATGTCCACGCTGTGTTATTATAAGAGTTCCATAGAGCAGGGTTGGTACTGATGTAATGTCCCGCTGTGTATTATAAAGATTCCATAGAGCGGGTTGGTATGTAGTTATAGTCCAGCTGTTTTATAGAGATTCCATAGAGCAGGGTTGGTACTGTATGTAATGTCCAGCTGTGTTATTATAGAGATTCCATAGACAGGGTTGGTACTGTTAGGTAATGTCCCATCTGTGTATATATAGAGTTCCATAAAGCAGGGTTGGTACTGTATGTAATGTCCACGCTGTGTATTATAGAGATTCCATAGAGCAGGGTTGGTACTGTAGGTAATGTCCTGCTGTGTTATAGAGATTCCATAAAGCAGGGTGGTATTGTAGGTTAGTCCACGCTGTGTATTAAAGAGATTCCTTAGAGCAGGGTTGGTAGTACTAGTAGGTAATGTCCACGCTGTGTATAAGAGGATTCCATAGAGCGGTTGGTACATTATGTATGTCCACGCTGTGTATTATAGAGATTCCATAGAGGAGGTTGGTACTGTAGGTAATGTCCATGCTGTGTATTATAATTAGAGATTTCCTAGAGCAGTTGGTATGTAGGTTATGTCCACGCGTTGTTTGTGTTGTTATAAAGAGTTTTCTTAAGCAGGGTTGGTAGTACTGTAGGTAATGTCCCACTGTGTATTATAGAGATTCCATAGAACGGGTTGTTACTGTATGTAATGTCCACGCTGTGTATTATAGAGATTCCATAGAGCAGGGTTGGTACTGTAGGTAATGTCCACGCTGGGTATTATAGAGATTCCATAGATAGGGTTGGTACTGTAGGTATGTTCCACGCTGTGTATATAGAGATTCCATAAGCAGGGTTGGTACGATGTAATGTCCACGCTGTGTATTATAAAGATTCCATAGAGCAGGGTTGGTATGTATGTAATTGTCCACGCTGTGTATTATAGAGATTCCATAGAGCAGGGTTTATTGTAGGTTATATCCATGCTGTTTATTATAGAGATTCCATAGAGCAGGGTTGGTACTGTAGGTAATGTCCATGCTGTGTATGATAGAGATCCATAAGCAGGGTTGGTACTGTATGTAATGTCCCCGCTGTGTATTATAGAGATTCTATGAGCAGGTTGGTACTGTAGTTAATGTCCATGCTGTGTATTATAGAGATTCCATAGAGCAGGGTTGGTCTTGTAGGTTATCCACGCTGTGTATTAGAGAGATTCCTTAGAGCAGGGTTGGTAGTACTGTGGTAATGTCCACTCTGTGTATTATAGAGATTCCATAGAGGAGGGTTGGTACTGTGGTATGTCCACGCGGTGGTATATAGAGATTCCATTGAACAGTGTTTTTACTGTATGTAATGTCCACTCTGTGTATTATAGAGATTCCATAGAGCAGGGGTTTGGTACTGTATGTAATGTCCACGCGGTGTATTATAGAGATTCCATAGAACTTTTTTTTACTGTATGTAATGTCCACGTTGTGTATATAGAGATTCCATAGAGCAGGTTGGTACTGTAGGTAATGTCCATGCTGTGTATTATAGAGATTCCATAGACAGGTGGGTACTGTATGTATGTCCATGCTGTGTTATTATGAGATTCCATAGAGCAGGGTGGTACTGTAGGTAATGTCCATGCTGGTGTATTATAGAGATTCCATAGAGCAGGGTTGGTACTGTGTATGTCCAGCTGTGTGTATTATAGAGATCCATAGAAGCAGGTTGGTACTGTAGGTAATGTCATGCTGTGTATTATAGAGATCCATAGAGCAGGTTGGTACTGTATGTAATGTCCATGCTGTGTATTATAGAGATTCCATAGAGCAGGGTTGGTACTGTAGGTAATGTCCATGCTGTGTATTATAGAGATTCCATAGAGCAGGGTTGGTACTGTATGTAATGGGGGATGAGCAAGGTAGGTAATCATATTTATTTTTATTTGTGTACCTTTAAGGTAGGAAACATCTTAATAAATAAATCGTTAATTAAGGTTTTTTGTTACTTTAATACCCCATTTTAAACAGACATTTCTTTTTCCTTTGTATACTTGTCTATAAAACGTCATCCTCATTGACACAGCTGTTCCAAGGTAGAGTGGGTGAACCAGTGGTACATTTGGTAAGAAAATCCACTTTTCACAGTACATATATAGTATTGTAATGTTTACCTGACCTGAGCAACACTGGGGGCTGCACTATTGGCCCTCCATGTAGTGACCATGTCATAGCCCCTCCCCTGATCCCCCCAAACTCGACCCAGGACACCAAACACCCCGCCCCCAGAAGAAGAACCCCACGTCTTGCCCCGCAAAACCTTTGAGTCCTTGCCAGCTGCAAAAACGTGGGTGGGCATTACTGCCATACAGATTCCATCAATGGCAAATTCATTTATTTTATCCATTAAAACATATTATTCCTATTGCACCCAATCATCCAAAAGTGTGATATTGAAAGTATAGTTTGAAGCTTCATTACGTTCTATTACAAACTTGTACTTTGCTAATTATAATTGAAAAATCATGATCCATTATTAGATTGACAGTCAATAGTTTTATATATGAACGAGGGCAGATCAAGACCATTTGTCCCCTGAATAAATATTTCAAGCTGACCTGTATCCTCCTGCTAACTATCACTGCTGGTAAACTTTAGGGGCTGACTTTGCACGGCTGTTGAACTGGTAAATATAAGATCCCCCACAGATTTGTAAAATAAGATGTCCAGCACACACAGACGTGTAAATATATAGATGCCTAAAATAGATTTGTCAATATATATGCCCATATAGATTGTAAATATAAGATGCTCCCATGCCCGACAGACTTGGGGTTATAAGATGATCCCACGCCCAGCCCACACAGACTTGTAAAATAAGATACCCCATGCCACCCCACACAGACTTGCGAATATAAGATATCCCATGCCCAGCCCACACAGACTGGTGAATATAAGATACCCCATGCCCAGCCCACACAGACTTGTGAATATAAGATACCCCCATGCCTATGCATCTATTTTTATTAATAATTTCTTATCCTGTGTTTAGTCACTATTACATTTACATCACTATTTTAATCCTGATATTAGTTCATTTTTCTTTACTCCAGGCTAGTGGTCACCGCAGGGATTCTCCTTTTGATTTTTGGCATTGTAGGTACCTGCCTACGTTGCTGCTACTTGAGACAACAGCACTGCCCGGATGGAGGGGGGGAAAGGCAGTGCGAGGTGACAGTAATAGCCATAGACCACGACGCACCATTCAAAGCACCATCACTTGTAAGTCACCAATGGCTATTCAAACTTCAGCCATTTAACCACAATGCTGTGTACACAACTGTAAACAGATGATGTTGGCCTGCTCGTAAATTTTTTGGATGTGACTATTATAATGTGGAATAAGTTTTATTATTTGTTTATGTGATGAGACTCTTTTTACAGCTAAGGTAATTACATCCATTTCCAAGATAATTTGAGATTGCGTTGAGCTAATTAAAGGGCATGTCCACCCCCAAAACTATAACTGTGATGGCTGCCGCTCAGCCAATCACAGACGCGGCTGCCGGTCCCGCCCCTCTGCTTGCATTTCCTTGCAAAAGAGGGCCGGGAGCGCGGCGGAGGAAAGTGGGGAGGTAAGTAGATTTGGGGGGCTTTTCTAAAAAAAAAATATAGCGGTTGGGGATCTTATATTAAAAGTTCATTTTACTGTGGACATACCGTGCCACTGGAAGTAGTTGTAGTTTGTAAACCCTAGAGGCAGCATGATAAGACGTGGTGCTGTGTTGCTTGTGTACCATTGAAAGGAGCTGAATTTTGTAATGGTGTAATCTAAATGACCCTGGGACATATTATAAAGCAGCTAAATTTTCATACATTGTTAATGGCATTTTTACCACAAAACATTCACAGCGCTGCATGGAGATATATGTCAGTAAAAGTTTTTACCGTTGGTTATCGCCACTTTATAAATTTTGCAAGGTCCAATTCTGACAAAAATGGCGGCGTAACGGTGTCAATGACTTAACAAACTTAAATTATAACCCGTTTTCTTGTTGAAGCCCAGTTCTATACAATTCATCAATCACACTATATATGGGTCTGTTTCATAACTACACAATCCAATTTGAACTTGTAATGGTGGCAAGTAATCGATATTACTGGCCGGTAACCGCGATAACATCCATCGCATGAGCTTCGCCTGCCCCATAATTGGGCCAATGTTGTTGACCCTCTTTAGTCTACGGACACCATACATGCAGGGAGATTCAATAAAGTTCTTATCGTTAAAAATGGTGCTAATTTTGCCCAAACCAATCAGATTTTAGCTTTCAAATGTTAAATAAGATCTGATTGGTTGGGGCAAAATTAGCACCATTTTAAATGATACCTGATTTACCCATGTGTGCTATGCAAAAAATAGGGGTTAAAATTGTGCTAACCTATATTGAATAGGTTAACAAAATTTAACTCCATAATTGCACTGCGCTGCACTGGTTTCACAAAAGACACCTGTGCAACTAGTGCAATGTATTTAATAAAGGATTTGCACCACTTTTAACTCCACAATTTAAGACCAGTTAAGAAAAACTAGAGGGAGATCCAATATTCCACTACTTCCTTAACCCGATCCCGCATACAATAACTGATGTAAAGAGATTACGTCATTTATTGCTTGTGGGATCGGAACGCGACCGTAACGCTCCCCAACGTTTACCTTTAGTTTCGCGCTACGGTGGATCGACAAAAAAACGATCGCACAGCACAAAAACATTTGGAATGGCGCTATGCTCTAAATTCCGTCTAAAACCCACGTTAAACCTGAAAATTTTTTTGGGTTAACGTGGGTTTTAACGGAAAAGGCCCTATTGTATCTCCCCCTAGGGCAGGATTAATCTAAACATTACATGACCACTAATCACACCATCTCACTATGGGAGTAAGTACAAGTGTTCCTACCTCCCATTATGCTTTAATTAAAAAGCAGATTCGGATGTTATTATATATGCGTAGAGTCAAAATGGCTTCTCTCGATTTATAACAATTGTAAAGCTAATAACTTTATAATTAAGTATAACAGAGGTAGGTGTACTCCGCTCCTACTTGCCATAGAATTGTGGATTTTGAGGGAAGTTGTTTTCAGGGTTAAGTGGTCCTTAAATGCTGTTGTTGACACTTTCACAACGAAGTCAACAAATCGTTTTTTTTATTTTTAGAAGTAGTGTGTATTACAACATACAGTACCGAGTTATTAAATGTTTTGGGGGATTTTTGTCTTCCCAGCTTTACGTCAGTGTTTGGACAGCGGCCCGTAGATATTTGCCGTGTCTCATTCTCACGGAGTCCCTCCTCCTTTTCCTCCTGTCGGGGCGGAAACTCTGCCATGTTACGAGGAAGCTCTTAGTATGAGTCGTTTCATCACTGTTGCCCGAACCACTCAACAGTCCCCCAAACTTGCACCTGTCCCCGAAAGAGAAATTAATTCTCCTCAACCCTGAGAAACACAACCCTATAAGGAAATGGACAGATAAATGGAACCTTCCCTGGAATCTTGTGATATTAGAATATTGGTCAAGAAATGAAGAAGACCAAGATTGGGAGTACAAAGCACAAGGCCACCAATGAACAGAAACATTTCTTACTGTAGCAGTTTAGTGTAGGAACATATTTATCCATGTTTACTAGAGTGTAATGTGGTTCGAATCGAATCTGAGGGTTTCGGAGTCCCAACAACTTTTGGAACGGAATTTCACGAACCCGATTTTCTATTATTATCGAAATCGAAGTAACGATTTTCAAATTCAAAACGGAACGAAACTCAACATTTTTCGAACATCTCTAATAACATACCTACTTTCTACATGATGTGAACAGCCACCATACATACATTCCTAGCCCCGCGTGTAACATTCCTCACACACAGGACAAGTAGGATTTTGGACCCTTTTGGTTTCATGTATAGGAGGTGCAAAATCTTGCCTATGCTATTACATTTCACTAGTCATCCGACTGGCTTTCTCCATTAAGAATGACTTTGTACAAGAATACCCTGGGGTCCCAATTAGCATATACAGCAGCAGGTTTCCCTGCTGTTGACATTAGTGAGCTAAATTTCAGGTTCTATGGTCCTTCTTCTTCCCAGGATGGCACCACATCCTTGGAATGTTCCTAACAGTTATTTCTACTGATTGGCTGTTGATGGGCAAAGATGCTCAGATCTCTCTGAGCAACTAAATCAACCCGGCGCTGGGTCGGGGCAAAACCATAACGATCTCTACTAGGGGTCCTGCAACAGGAAGTCAGTATTTCAGTTGCATTTATTTATACACAGACACAATGCTGAATGGGCAGTTTAAAGGGCAAGTCCCCCTAAAATTAAAACTTCATACAGTGTAATCATCGCACAAAACCCTAAACGCTAATATTTAATGTGAAATATATAAGTCTAACCTGAAATCCTGCACAATGTCCTGTTGCCCTTTCTGCTTCCTGGTTCTTCCAGTTAGTAACTGTCAGTTATGGATTGACAGTTGACACCTCACGCAATGACTGAATGTTAATCCCCTGTCCTGCCTCTTCTGAGCATGCCCAGGCTCAGTACAGGCTCAGTACAGGTTTCTAAATTGCTCAGTTTCCATGAGCATCCAGAGCTAGCGGTATCAGTAATGAATCATAGAACAAAGTATGAATATATCAACATAGTCTAAAGAGGCATTCTTTCTAAAAGATGTTCTTATGAGGGTGGAGTTGTCCTTTAACTCCCACGTGATTACCTGCTTTTTCTACTGCAGAAATGAGCAGCTAGCAGATATTGCCTGGATAGTAAATGTAGTACCGACTGCTGCTGATCTCCTGCAGTAGAAGAGGAGGTGACCGCGTGAGTTTTAACTGAAGTCACTGCAGTGCACTGAGGGAAAAACTCGGGGAAAGGTCAGTCACACGAGTTTGAGCTGACCGGGATGGGAGAGTTTGTGTTGTGTGTGGGTGGGGGGGGTATGCAGTTTTCTGTGTGTGAAAGAGGGAGGGTGTGTGTGTGTAAGGCATGGGCAGTTTCTGTGTGTGGGGTGAAAGCATGGGGGAAAACTGAGTCTAGGATCAATGGGGGGTTAAGAGCAGCATTCAGGTACAAGGGGTACATTATAAAAGATAATGTACCCTAACTTTAAATTATAGGAATCAGACGTCACCTCAAGTTCCAGCCCTCTATATGATCCGGAACCCTTGGTAAACTCTAATATACTATAATTTAGAGTAGGGTACATTATCTACTATATAATTTACATTAGGGATACTTATCCTATAAACTAATACAAACCTGTAATATGCATGGACAATGGACCCACGGGGGAATACGGGTGTGTTGTGTGTGCCGCTGCTTGCAGGGGGTGGTGTCTTGAGTTTGCTTGTCCCTTATAACATGAGTGGGTACTCACACATCCTTTGCCTCAAGGAACTCTAAACATCAAAAAAATTGGTACACTGGTAGTACACTCCTGACAGTTTGTGTAGTATTTATTTATAGCCTTCTTGTTAGGATAATCACTGCTCCTTTCGTAAAAATTATATGTGAATGTTAATTCAGTCTACTGATTATATTGATTTTTACAGAACCTTAAGGCTCTGTATGTAAAATATCCATAAGGCAGGGCTCTAATAAAATTGTCAATATATAATGCAGTGCCAGATGGACCAATATGGGGCCACTGTCTAGGCAGAGAAAGAATTTTGTAATGCAGTATATAAAGTAGACACTAGATGGTGCCACAGTAATGAAATATTGGTTTGTCTCTAGTTCATGGTTCTCAAACTTTTTCAGGCCATGGCGCACTTGGCATGCAAATTTTTTAGAGGCACACCTGTGTTCTTAAGTTCGTTCACGAGCTCATATGCCGCTGAGCCGCGACCAGCTACACGCGACGAACGGCGTTTCGGGCAAGAATGGTCTGTGTGTATGCATTCGGTCGGGGTGGTTCACCGTGTATAGCCTCAGTGTCAGGGGTGGTGGCTCGAGACGCCTTATTTTGCATGAGTCAAGTCTTTAATTTGAACTTTATTTAGACCCTGGTTTTACTTGTATTGGGAATAATGCCTCTAAAAAGTCGCAGGCGCATAACTTTTCAACAGGACGTAAAAATCCTTGTTCTAACGTAATGTCCATGCTGTGTATTATAGAGATTCCATAGAGCTGGGATGGTACTGTATGTAATGTCCGTGCTGTGTATTATAGAGATTCCATAGAGCAGGGTTGGTACTGTATGTAATGTCCGTGCTGTGTATTATAGAGATTCCATAGAGCTGGGTTGGTACTGTATGTAATGTCCGTGCTGTGTATTATAGAGATCCCATAGAGCAGAATGGTAATCGATCAGAAATCCATCAATAACATCAATACATCCATCATAGATAATCCCATCAGATAAATCCATCAGATAAATCATCAGGTAAATCTATCAGGTAATCTATCAGATAAATCTTCAGTAATCTATCAGTAAATCTATCAGGTAATCTATCAGAGAAATTCTATCGGTAAATCTTCAGGTAAATCATCAGGTAAATCTATCAGGTAAATCTATCAGGTAAATCTATCAGGTAAATCTATCTATCAGATAATCATCACCCAATCAGATAAAATCCTAGTAATCCAATCATATAAATCCATCAGGTATCAAATCAGATAAATCCATCAGATAAATCCTCAGATAAATCTATCAGGTAATCTATCAGTAATCTATCAGATAAATCTATCAGGTAAGTCTATCAGGTAAATCTATCAGGTAAATCTATCAGGTAAATCTATCAGATAAATCTATCAGGTAAATCTATCAGGTAAATCTATCAGGTAAATCTATCAGGTAAATCTATCAGATAAATCCATCATCAGATAAATCCATCAGATAAATCCATCAGATAAATCTATCAGGTAAATCTATCAGATAAATCCATCAGATAAATCTATCAGGTCAGGTAAATCTATCAGGTAAATCTATCAGGTAAATCTATCAGGTAAATCTATCAGATAAATCTATCATTAAATCTATCATGTAAATCTATCAGGTTAATCATCAGATAAATCTACAGATAAATCTATCAGGTAAATCTATCAGGTAAATCTATCAGGTAAATCGATCATAAATCTATCAGGTAAATCTATCATGTAAACTTATCAGGTAAATCTATCAGGTAACATCTATCAGATAAAATCTATCAAGGTAAATCTATCAGGTAAATCCATCAGATAAATCTATCAGATAAATCTATCAGATAAATCTATCAGGTAAATCCATCAGATAAATCTAATCATCAGGTAAATCTATCAGACTAAATCCATCAAAATAAAATCTATTAATTTGTCATTATAACGTGGTATTTAGCTCGGTAAACACAGTACCAATAAAGCCCCAATACGTTGGACTCGATCGCTATAGTAGAGATGTTCGAAACTGTTGATTTCGTTCCGTTTTCGAATTTTAAAACCTTTTCGGAAATTTAAAAACGAACCATAGAATTCTATGAGAGAAAAAAGTGAAAGTTTCTGTCCATTTTGAGGGACAATAGTAATTTAGTAATAGTAATATGTAATATAGTAATAGTTAATAATAGTAATCGTAGTAATAGTAGTAATAGTAATAGTAATAGTAGGTTACTGTAATGACACAGACTGGGGAATGGTCTGGGGAACCCGGAAATAGAACCAAACAAAAATTATAAAACTTTCCTCCTCATGATCAGGCTGTTTTCAAGCTTCCTGTCATTTTATTTTCGAGAGTTACACGAATCGATCATTACTTTCGTGGGTTAACGAAATCGATCATTACTCTTTCGTGGGTTAATAAATCTCATTACTTTTCGTAGGGTTAATGAAATCGATCATTACTTTCGTGGGTTACGAAATCGATCGTTACTTTCGTGTTAACAAAATCGATCATTACTTTCGTGGGTTAACGAAATCGATCATTACTTGCGTGGGTTAACGAAATCGATCATTACTTTCGTGGGTTAACAAAATCGATTGTTACTTTCGTGGGTTAACGAAATCGATCGTTACTTTCATGGGTTAACGAAATCGATCGTTACTTTCGTGGGTTAACGAAATCGATCATTACTTTCGTGGGTTAACGAAATCAATCGTTACTTTCGTGGGTTACCGAAATCGATCATTACTTTCGTGGGTTAACGAAATCGATTATTACTTTCGTGGGTTAACGAAATTGATTATTACTTTCGTGGGTTAATGAAATCGATCATGAAATCGATCATTACTTTCAAGGGTTAACGAAATCGATCATTACTTTCGTGGGTTAACGAAATCGATCATTACTTTCGTGGGTTAACGAAATCGATCGTTACTTTCGTGGGTTAAGGAAATCGATCATTACTTTGTGGGTTAACAAAATCGATCATTACTTTCGTGGGTTAATGAAATCTATCTTTACTTTTGTGGGTTAACGAAATTGATCATTACTTTCGTGGGTTAACGAAATCGATTGTTACTTTTGCTTTGTGGTTAAACGAAATCGATCATTACTTTCATGGGTTAACGAAATCGATCATTACTTTGTGGGTTAACGAAACGATCGTTATTTCGTGGGTTAACGAAATCGATCGTACTTTCATGGGTTAACGAAATCGATCATTACTTTCGTGGGTTAACGAAATCATCGTTACTTTCGTGGGTTCTGGTGAAATCCGGGAGTTTTGAAAAGTTTTGTCGAACTTCGAAAACCCTCAATTCAATTTGATACCAGGTTCTATTCGAACCACACATTACATCTCTAGTGTGTGTAGCTTTCCCAAAAGAGCGCGCGGCATTCCGGTCTGCCGAGTGGTCGTTTTCCTCTGCCACGGTAGGCTCCCTATAGAGGGAAACACACAGTCCCGAGCATTTTCTCTATGCTGTGTATATGATGTATGTGGGTGATGTGGATGATGTGTATGCGGTATATGCTGTGATAGATGGTATAGATGTATGCTGTTATGGTGATAGGTGTGTATATGATGTGTATATGAATGTGTATAGTGCGGTGTATATGATGTGTATATGGCTGTGTATATGATGGTGTAGTGTGCGTGTATGTGGTTATGTATGATGTGTAATTGATGTGTATATGATGTGTATGTGCGGTTGTATAGTGTGATATGACTGTGTATATGATGTGTAGGTGTGCGTTGTATATGCTGTGTATATGCGGTGTATATGCTGTGAATATGAGTGTATATGATGTGTATATGATGTGTATGTGCTGTGTATATGCTGTGTAGGGAGAATGCTGGGGACGTGTGTATCCAGATCTTGAAATATCTGTACAGTAGTATCCAGCTTTAGAGGTTGAGTGAAATAACAATACATAAAGTTCATCTTCAGGTTAGGAAAGTTTTCTTTACAGTGAGAAGGTGGAAACTGTGGAACTGTCTTCAGCAGAAGTGGTATGGCAAGTTCATTGACTAGTCTTTAAAAAATGGCCTGGATAAGTTTCTAAAACTAAAATGTTACTGGTATACTACATATAACTATAGTTCAGGTGGATAATTCCTATTTGCCATTTGGAGTCAGGAAGCAATTACAACCCCTTTTTTTTAGCTGACGGTATAAAGTTTTGGACTTGATGGACACATGTCTTATTCAACCACAGTTACATACAGAATCTCTCTCTAGATACTGGTAGTTTTGAGATTCCATTTGGACTTTATATCAGGAATAGAAAGGTTTACTGTTCCCTATGAGCTGGGATCATGTGATGACAATATATGCCATGTTTCTCGATGAGATCACACAGTGAGTCGCACCAAACAACCAATAGCAAAGCTGTCGCTTGGCTGTCTCTCCTCCTATAGCAATGCTGAGTCAATTAATTAAAGACATAAAAAATCATTACACTGCATAACAGCAAACAGCCTACAATGTCCCCTCCTGTCTAAAATAAATGCTGCCTGCCACCGTGATTATCAGCAGGGGTCCTTGAGATCCCGTCTATACCAGATGCTAAGGAACCCTTACAGTTTTCCAGCTCTGTGTTCTGGAACACTCCGTATATTAATTCATTAATATGCTTGCTTTACTACTATTGGCTAATACCTTTACCATCACTACCACAAAACTGACACAGGGGCCCTTATTCAACCCCTGAACTAAAGTCCTGGTTAAGGCTGTGGTTACTTCAAAGCAAGGCAGTGCTGGCCCACTACTGAGCCAACGCGAAAGCGTTTTCACGTGGTTAAGCATGCAATTTGGTTAGAATTCACCAAAAATTACGGTGCACATGCGATTGTGCATCCGTTTTCGTTTTGCGATCACCATTTTGTGTGCAAACACATGCGTCTCTATAATTCTATTGAATTGAAAATCGCATGCGCAAACAGGTACAATGCACGCAATGCACAGAAATCGCACACGCAATCGATAAATGCTCACAATTGTGTACGTGCTTTGGTACGTTGTAGTGGGGCCTCGGCCTAACACCATTAAGACTGAGGCCCACACTTGAAACGGTCTCCCGCATGCAGGAAGCGTGCACGTTCCCGGTGCGCAGAGCACGCGCGCTTGCGACTGTGCAAAAAATGCGTATGCTGTGCTCTGATAATGGATCGCACACGACGCTCGTAGTGCACTGTACACATGTGGCGCTTTAAAAGCGTGATTGGATCGCAACCGTGATCATTTTGCGCCTGAATGCGCCTCAGTGTGGCCTAGCCCTAACTGCCCTCTGGTAACACTGCACTGGTGCAGGGAAGGTTAATCTTTATGGTAAAATATAATTAAATCAGCTGGAATACGTATCAATCGATTCTGATGTAAATGTCATTTTCTAATGATAACATTCATAAGCTTGGTCGTATTTATATGAACACGGAAATACTATTTTAAGAGGGGTTCTGGTTTATTGGCCCGATGAACTGACCACTGGGCCATACTTTTTGCCCCTTCAATAACTTTCAATGTTACCTGTAATATACAGTATATACATGTGCCAGGTACCTATATGCACCACTAAGTCATTTTGTAAGCTACACTCACAGTGTACAGCATTGGGGGAATAATGTTTTAAATGAATTTAGTCCAGATTAAATTAGCGTGATAAGTTAATGTACAATAAAGGAATTCGCATGGCTCCATGGCACACGCAGTCACACACACACACACACCATAAGCAATCACGCCCTTATTCTTTTGTGCTGCTTACTCACCTGGTCCAATGACTTCCAGTTCACAAGACCTGGCGTTACAGTATAACACCCAATAGGATTATTAACTCGGTTGGTCAGGGTCAGCTATGTCACAATAGGAACTATATCTACACCCTTCAGAGAAACAAGGCAAATTCTGTGCCCTTTTGAACCAATTGCATTATACTACATAGTGACTTGATTTCTGATAGCTAGAAACCTGGCTGACCGAAACGCGTGATGGACAGTCAATCCGGCTGAAATATCTGCCCATGTCAATTTGTTGTGTACATAATCATATCACGGGAGCTCAATGAGCAATATATGGGCTGAAATCTCGAAACTCATCTCTTTCCCTGCTGACCAGTAAAGCACAGCAGCCAGCATGAACCACGGTTAAATTGTATTCAATACGTAACAAACCCTTAGGCTAGGCCACACTGATGCGCTTTTAAGTGCGATCCAACCACAATTTCTATACGAGTGTTTTTTAAAGCGCACACTAGTGTGGCCCAGTGAAGTAGCCACACTAGGTGCTAGGGCATGCGATTCTCATTTTTTGGCACTCCGATTTCAAATTGTCTTGCGAGCAAGGAATGCGTACGCAATCACAAGCGTCAACGTGCACGCGTTCAGTGTGGCCAGCCTTACTCCACTCTAAGAGCTAGGCCCACTAGTCTGCTTTAATGCGATCCATTAGCGATTGATCCGATGTGCGCTTTTAAAAGGACTTAGTGTGGACAACTCGATGTGGCCACACTAGTGTGCTGGAAAGCGTTGCCCTCGCGTGATCCGCTAATAAATCGCACACGTTCTGCATTTTTTGCGCTCTGATTGCGCAACATTGTTTTCCCCAAGCTTATTAACGTTTTGTTTTGCACGTCAGAAACACGTGCCAGCTACGGGGGGGGGGGGGGGGGCACACGGTTGCACTAACATCCGTTCTTGGAGCTCAATCGAATTGCATGGTTCCGATATACATAATATTGGCAGATTCTCATTTGCGCTTTCACGCTTGGTACCGTTGTAGTGGTGGCCGCAGTTTTTGCCAGCGTTTGCAAAAGTAGGCCCCACTGTGTGCAACGTAACCTCGCATGATCGGCCATATTTACCAACAGGTCTAATCAGTCATACGACATTTTGCCTGGTAGGAAATTAATCTGATTGACCAAGATACTCGGTGGTTATCCTGGGATAACAACTGAACCATGTGTACTAGCCCTTTACAGACCATGTCACATGCTGCTGTGGGGATGACAGATTGGTTAGTCCAGGACAGGGTGGGGGGGAGACACAGCTCAGCACTGGGCAGTAATTAAAATGTCAGGTAGGGACAAAGGGAAGGGACAAACCACAATCGGGACACAGAGGGATCGGTCCTGGGTTATAATTAGCAGTCCCACGTGATACCCACCGCTAGAAAGGGGGCGGTCCCTTCCCCCTGATTGACAGCATTTCCCTTTGTTTTGCTCGGGTTGGCACCGCCCCGGGCTGGGATGTCTGACGTCACTGTCCTTTGGTTGATACATTGTAACAGCTGTGACTATTGTGATTGAAAGGCCACGAGATCCACTGATCAGTACGGACCGGGGATAATCCAGGGAGACAATCAGCCATGAAATTCATACAGGAGGACCATCCATTTGAATACAGGAAGAAAGAAGGAGCGAGATCAGAAGAAATATCAAAAGGTCCCTGTAGTAATAATCACCAGATATGGACCCCCATCCCATACCCGATATGGATCCCCATCACCCAGATATGGAGCCTCCATCCCATCACCCTGATATGGACCCCCATCATCACCGAATGGACCCCATCACCAGATAGGCCCCCATCCCTCACCCGAATGGAGACCCCCACCTCACCCTGATTGGACCCCATATCATCCATCACCCAATATGGACCCCTCACCAGATATGACCTCCATCCCATCACCCTGATATGGACCCCCATTTCCATCACCTGATAGGGACCCCATCACCAGATATGGACCCCATCCCATCACCTCATATGACCCCCCTCTCATCACCATGATATGACCCCCCATCCCATCACCAGATATGGTCCCCACACCAGATATGGACCTCCATCCCATCACCCTGATAGACCCCCATTCCATCACCCCCCTGATATGGACCCCCATCCCCCAGATATGGACCCCCCCCATCCCACCCAGATTGGACCCCCCACCCCTCACAATATGACCCCACCATCCTCTACACAATAGACCCCCCCCTCATCATCCTAGATATGACCCCCATCTCATCACCAGATATGGCACCCCATCCCTTCACCCAGATATTGACCCCCCCATCCCTCTACCTAGAAATGGACCCCGTCCTTTAACCAGACATGGTCCCTGTAAGTAATGTTCAGGAGGACCACCCACCCCTCTCATCATTATATTATCTATACTCATCTCTATGTTGTAACCCAGCAATATTACTATGCCAAGTATAGGAAACCAGTAGCTTTCCTTAGTTATAAACTGGCAATCCCATCATCTCTGCAAGCACTGCAACAGAAAATTGAAGTTAGGGAATGAGGGAGTTGTATTTTTGAACCATCTGTAGTGTCTACGGTTTCCTATCCCTGCACTATGCTATGGTATCAGGGCCCAGTAACATTGCAATGTAAAGGGGTAATGACACAAATCCATATAGATGGTCACCTGCCCCCCTCCCCTTTTCTGTCCTCCTCCCCACGTCAGCATCAGCCATAACACAATACGGGCACCCTCCATTGCTGGCAGAGCTAATGACGTTTACCTGCCCCATAGCAATCCATGGAGATTCACAACAAACCCCACAACAAAGCATCTCATTAGCTGCTACCTGCATGGTTCAGTCCCCAGCAACAGAGCCATATTGTCCCTGCACGCAGAACTCTAACTACTACGTTGACTTCCTTCATCCTTTTGTACCATAGACAATTTACGCCACACATTGTACAACTAACAGGAAATAATAATGTGATTACTGGTCCCTAAATATATAAACCTAGTGCTTGTTAGATGTCCAAAACTGGCGGCCCTCCCGAATGTTTGAAACTACAGTCCCAGCATTCCCATCTCGGCCAGGAATGCTGGGAGTTTGTAGTTTTCAAAACATCTGATTAAGGGGGCTACCATACTATTGCAAAAAGTTGTTGTTGTTGACTACTGGGCCCAGGTTTTTGGGGAATGAATTGTGTACAGGGTCCTCTTTCCAAATATTTCTTGTGGGTTCCTCGATTTAGCAATCAAACCTGCAAGCTTCGGAGACTTTGCAATGAACCACGTGACCTTGAGGCTCTCGATCATTTCTAGGAACACTCGAAGCTAAGTCACGTCCATGTCAAAATGTTCTCACGTATCATGTCTCTTGATAACAGTCGTGGGAAGCCCTTGAGGGGTGGGAGGAGCTCGGATAGGGTTAGAGAAAAAAATCTTCATTTAAAGGGCTTCAAACTCTAGGCTGGTCTACACCCAGCTTGATATTTACGGGCGCACGACCGATTTCGGTACTTTTCTGTCGAACGAAATGAATCTTGCCAGACATACGGACATTTTTCCAGTACGTGTCGGACAAAATAGTCCGGCCATGTGTACCCAACTCTTAAAGCAAAAAACGGGACGCATTTCAGTTACCTGCCATCAACCATCCCAACTGATAGATTTTGCAATTATTGCCTGCATTTACTAACCTCTGGTAGAGGAAGCTGGCCCCTCCCTCCATGCAAAGTCAAATCAAGGCTGTGACGGCAACATCACACCAAATTTTGGACTGCTGTTCACCTGCTGCCTCCTCTGCACATGCTCAGCTAATAAAAAAGCTCTTTGAGCAGCTGGAGAGGAGGAAACCTTTTCCTACGACAGATTAAAAACTTATCATTAAATATCTGGTACAAAGCTGTCAATTAAACTGGGTAAATAGCAGTTGGGGTTACTTGGGCAGATTACGTACAAATCCACAGTTTTTTTGTTGTTAAAGGCTGGACTGCTGCCAGCCTGCAAACCTAATGCCAAGGGGGAGCCCAGGCAGGTGCAGTTTATGTAATTACAATGTGATGTTTCATGGCAGGAATCCCATGTTTCTCAATCTGTGTACAGGGAAATTGATCTTTTTACTGACTGTATTTTCTTTCTCATCCTTCACTATGTCCCCAAGTCGCTTGTAATGAAGATCCAGTCCGTGCCTGGTTGGCGGTGTGTTTCTGGGTAGGGAGGAACCATGCAATGCGCTGCAGTGAGAGGGGAGAGCATGGTATGTTTTGTGCAAGGTTAACCTAGTCACTTCTGCTGGAGTGCTGAACCTTCGCACCATGACTTAACAGCATTGTCCGTCAGCATGTACCGACATGGCCAGGTAATCTAGAACAACTCTAACCAGCGGCAGACTAGGATTCACATTATCATATCTTGTGACGGTCACTACACTATTAGACATTGAAGATCGGCACGCATGTATGTTACTGTATAACGATTACCTACGGGGCCCAGGATCAGTGCTGACCTTGTTGCTGACTGTATGCCTGCACATGCATGTGGGTGAATGTATCCTACTAGGTGTAAGGAACTAATCAGTACCAACTACAACTCCCAGCATCCCCAACAAGCTCTGTAAAACAGAAGGCATCCATGGAATGCTGGGAATTAGTAGTTATCAAACATTGGAGGTCACATGCTGGTTGGAAAATTCCTTGCTAGGTCACTCAGTGTGATGAGTATCTCTCCGGTGCTTATCTGCAGTAAACCATTTATACGCTAAACCATTGATTGGTTCCTGAAAATTAATAGCACCTCATATTGCTCAGTCCCCATTAATACTTTAGGTACATTGGGCTATGTAATATGAGGTGCAAAATGTTGCACTTGCTGTTAATTTGTAGCACCAATTAGATGTTATCAAACATATCCGATCGAGGCGCGAACCGGGGGGGGGAGGGGGATGCAGGCGGTGGTGTAAAAACGGACACTTGCCGACTATGCTTTTGAATGTTACGTACACTTGGTCAGTGTGCGATCACAACCGACGCCTGACGGAACGCGGTTTTTAGCCGTCCCCGCGTCCCACTACCAAGCGATAAGTATTGAGATGTCCAGTCGAACACACTCGAGTACGATTGTAACTGATGTGGCCAGAAAAGATCATCTGTATTGGTTGTGCCAAAATTAAACAAGCACAGGGGATTTTTGTACCAGGTAACAGGCAATGAATTTAGTGCTGGGCGTCCCAAACGTTACTCATTACAACATTTTTTTTTTCGTTAACTGTATTAACTGTCAGCAGCCCAGAGCCTTGTCCCAGTGTTTGTTGTGAGTAAGGATAACCAATAGGTTACATCAATGTGTCACCTTCACTTGTTTGTGACCTAGCAGTAAGTCACTTGATTTCCAGATAAACAGGTGAGTAAGACAGTGCTGTAGCAGAGTTGTGCTGTCCGGTAATGATGAACATGGATTACACCTTATGTTGTGCGTTCACCTCATGTAAACCTCTATGCTGTATATACACCGACACCCAACCCAACCACATTCCCAGGCTTGCCCTACTGGAATGAATGATTCCAATCTAGAAGCGTTTTCTGGGAGTCCCAGGCGGGACGTTGAGGTTACGTGGGCAATGTGTCTACGTGTTTTTCTCGAGCCTGGTTCTGCCCGGAGTGGGACCTGTCCCATGGTCACTGCTCTATACACTATACATCTCCTCTGTCGGGTTTCAAGGGACTAAATCAAATACAGATCGGGACAAAGTGACTAATATAAATATATAATAAATGGGACCGACTAGGAAATTTCCCCGTAAAACACGGTGGATTGTCCATTTGGAGGGAAGCATCAGGAAGAAAACCCTGATAGGGTTCCTGGTAAGTAGGAGAATCACAGCTCGCTGATACCCCTCATGGTCACTCGCGATACCCCTCATGTTTTCCCAAACTCGCTGATACCCCTCTGCTCCCTCTTACTCTGTTCGAAGCTTTGTAACTCCCATGAAATCTCATTTAGGTCATAGACCATTCCCACTACAGCAGCAATAAGCTGTTTCCCTTGCGCTCTGATCTACGACCTAGGCAAGTGGTCACCCGACTTAAGGAAAGGTTTGTCACGTGGCCGCACTAAATGATGTCCAGGCATTGCCTGTCTCAAACCATTCAACTCTAAGCCACCTAAGTAATCCATTACACTGCCATATATATATCACCCCTACACCCCCTGCTAATGGATGGAGACCCAGTCCTGAGCGGCAGCAGAACCAAAGACTAATACATGTCAGAAATTGTGAACTAGACTTTTCCCATGGAACAGACCTAGTAATACTAGTATCGGGCACATCTCCATGCAGTTCTGTCATGATGGATACAGAACCGCTTGTCTCCAATTATAGTACTAAATCCACCTGCTGGTGTCCTTTGGGTCTGTGTTAAAATCAGAAACATGTGGACACGACAGGGACCGAGAATGCTGTACTGTGCCGGCTGTTATGGTGGGTCCATTGCATTTTTATATTAAAAAATATAAACACAAAGAATTAAATAGTCATAGAAAACTTCAGCCCGTGTCTTGTACGCAACAGAACGTGATGTATTAAGTCCCCTCCGCATAGCATCTTTTTGTTGCGACATTCTATGACTTTGCATTGTTACCTGCTGCTGAGTGGTGGATGTGGTATTGGTGATCAGTGCTAATGACTGGCCCACTGACAGCTTGATTCCAGATTGTGGCACAGAGAGGGTCACAGGCCCACGGTTTCAATGCCAGTAGTTGAGGCCTCGTCTCTCTCACTCTCTGCCAGAGGCTCTTCCAAGTATCAACTGGTGACCTGTAACCCATAAAATATCCATTACAAAGGAGGGGCTGCGGAAGAATAAGGAACACCCAAAACTTACAAGTAAATATAGTTGCGATATCCTTTTATTTTCAAAAACAGTTTGAAATGAAAAAGTACCTGGAGCAGGGAGGTAGGATTGTTACTTTCTCCCCCAATAACATTTCTAAGGATGGCGCACAAAGAAAACTGCTTCTGCCAGGACTTCCTGAGTGCTTCAGCTTATATTTTAAATACAGGAAGGCCCAGGGGCACTAACCTGGCGATGAAACAACTGTAGCTCCTCATTGAAACAATATTGGGAGGTGGGAAAATCAATCCTACCTCCCTCCCCAGATATATTTCATTCATAAAGTAATTTACCAGTCCATAGTTGCCTTTAAAAAAGGGCATGTCCACCCCCAAACTATAATCCCCCCACTACTGGCCCCATCATGTAATGTAGTTAATCCTTACCAACTCACTCAGCTCCATAAGGTTCTCCTGTATTCCCCCCCCCAAAGTCCCAAAAACTGCCCACCAGGAGATAGCAGAGTCCATATAGGACTCTGCCTCCTACCTGGCCTCCGGGAGAAGTTTGGCATGCGTACTGCAGCCCCCCTCCCTCACCCTTCCTCTCCCTCCCCTTACGCCCTTAGCGATTCCCCCTGTCCCCCAGCCCCAACCGCTCTATTTATTATAGAAAGCTCCCCAAACTTTACTTACCTTCCCTCTTCCCCCCGAAATGAACTCCCGGCAGCCGCGCCGTGATTGGCTCAGCCAATCACAGACGCGACTGCCGGTCCCCCCCTCTGCTTGCATTTTCTCGCAAGCAAGAGGGCCGGCAGCGGGCGAGGAAAGAGGGGAGGTAAGTAAAGTTTGGGGCACTTTCTAAGAGTAAAACAGAGCGGTTGGGGCTGGGGGACAGGGGGAATCATATATGCAAAATTGTTTTAGGGTGGACATACCCTTTAAGAATAACAAGTGTCTCCACTCCCTGTTAAAAGGGCAACTGTTCACCTCCCCTATTAACCTTATCAGGACCAACCTTACACGTCCACTGAGATTGCTAGTAATACTCTAATTTCATGTTAAAGGGTATTCTTACTTTAAAAATCTAATTTTCAAAATAGTACCTTTAGATACAGCAATATTCCACTCCTCCAAAATTTTTTTTAGATTTGTAAATCTGCGCAGTAGATTCTGAGATAATCACATTATATACAGCATTTACCGGGAAAAGACTTGGTCACTCAGAAGCAGAAACGGAAATTCTAATATGTGACCCATGCTTGACCTCTTTGCCTGCCTGCCAGCACACTTTCTGCAACATTTATGAGAATCAGCAGAGAAAGACATTCAGGGGTGGAGATGTGTAACGCAACAAGTGTTCCATGGTGAGGCTGTGCAAACGGGCACTCTAAAGAAGGAAGCTGAGTACAGGTAGGGGAGGGGGGGAATTAGAGACTCCCATAAACATTAGCATTTAATAGACAAAGCACGTCACAGGATAACCTAGTTCTCAATTGGAGTTTTCAGAAATTTTAAGTTGTTTCGGTGAGTGTATAGTTAGTGACCGTAAGGTATATATATATAGGAGGGGCCATGGGACTGTTAGTTTGGGGCGGTGTCCTTTAAATATGCTGTAGGTAATACAACTCCTTCAGCGTGTTTATTATTATAGATTTATTATTATATTTGTGACTTGATGACAGAGAGCATTTGAACTTGTTTTGGTGTTTTATTTTTGCTTTGCCCTACGTTGTATGCTTCCTCTCAGTAGTAGGCTTAAGAAAGGACATTATGCTAATCATAATGAATTATACAAGCCATAACGTTATTATATTATTCTACGATAGTACTTTTACGTTATTTAGAGGAGAACTATATGCTTATTAAAAACATTTCAAAACGTCAATGAAAAGTACCTGGGGCTGGTGAGGTCAGATTTGTACTTTCGTACCTCCCATATTATTATCTTTGAGTGCGCTACGCACAAAAATATGCTTCTGCCATCTCCTGAGTGCTCAGCCCTAGATTTAATACAGGAGGCATCCCAGGCCCTAACCTGGACAGATGAAAACTCTATGTGTTGTAGACTAATCTCAACTAACACATATTAAAAGGTGAAATAATCAGTCCAACAGTCCCATGTGCCAGCACGTTTTCATTTTTCTAAAAAGTTCTTTTTACAGTGTAGTTTGCCTTAAATTTTACTGTAGGAAGGACCATCATACTCCCTTATGGCTTAGGAACACTTGCGTTTTAAGTTGATCCGATTGTGGGGACAAAAGCACGGCTATTGTTGCCAATTGGCCTGCTTTCACAGTCACAAAGCGCAGCGCACACTCATGAGGCGCATTATGCACCTGGGGGGAAAAACACAGCAACAAGCCCATTGGCAGGTGATATTTAAAATAAAAGATAACTATACATATTTTTAAAAAAATCTGCATAAATTTATACAAAAAAGAGGATCTAATTCTATTTGCGGTATTTGGGCAAGATATCGTCTGCGCAGCCTGCTCATTTCCCTGCTTCACCACAGTGCTGCACCTTCCAGTACGATTTTTAGTTCTGCCAAGAGAGGGACTGGCGGAATAGTTTGTCCACGGTCCGTTAACATTTTATGTGTCTTAGTTTGAGGAAGAAGTAAAGTCCAAAATGTGAAGTTTTGCTTACGAAATTCCCCACAATAATGTCATTCTCAGCAGCAGAATTTGCTTCTGACTATCAGTTACCCTCTTAAATTAAATGGATGCTTCTATCGTATATGTGATTCACAGGATCCAGTTCCTAGACCCGGTAAAAAACAAACTTGAATCTGCAGGGCCCCCTTGGATATATTCAGGTTTGTCCTTTCTTCCACACTCCCCACTGACAGCTTCTGGTGATGGGAGAAGAGGTACTTGTTAGAACTTATTCCTCTGTGTGTCCTTCGTCAGTGGAACTTGCATCTGTTTTGGGTTAGCAGGGAGAGTGTTTATTGCTAGTAGTAAAAAGATACCCAAGGTAGATCCAGATTCCTCTCTATGTCTGCTCTGACAATGATTGGTGGTGGAGCGAATTTAAATGCTGGCCAGGGTTAATAATTTACAGCCAGTGCCTGAGACCAGGGCCTTGCTCTTCTAGCAGTAACTAAATACTGACTACCTTCAGAAGGAGCTTTTCATGTATGATTTCCTTATCACGTGCAGGATAACAGTATTATGATGTCACACGTTTAAAAAAAAAAAAAAATTTAAAATAAGTCACTAATAACGGATCATTTTTTTAAAATTATTTACTTATTATAGATTTTAATTTCTAAAATTCAACCATTGGGTAGTCAAACAAACACACGCCCCCATCTCCAATGTTATTTATTGTTTTTGGTAGTTTAAGCAGACATCTTGGGTCAAAATGTATATAAAATATGGTTTTTATGTTTTAGAAGTTATTCTTGATCAATCTTGATTACCCTTTTGAAAATAACGTAAAACGTTGTTTTCTTACCTTCTGAACAACAGCCCGTTATCCCACCTCAAGTGCAGCCAGCAGAGGTTTGGTGCGACATGGCTTCAGTTTTTCTTTCAGTGCTTAGAGTATTCTGTATTGTCACCGCAAGAAGTAGAAAAACTTTTCATGGCTAACTCTATATAGTTAATTCTGTTACAGGAGAAGTTCACCCTAATAACAAATGTAAGGAACACTAAACTGTCCTTTCTTGCTTGCAGTGCATCTATTATTCACAGGAATGTATGGTCGCCTTAATTTCCACCTCCTAGTGAATAATGAACTGCAGAGTTGCTTTATTGCACACAGATAAATCTTAGAACTGATCTCATTTAAATAAGCATTCTTTTGTGGCCTTTAGGTCTGAATTGTGAGATTGTGGCAGCACTTGTGGGTTTATTACATTTTCAGCTGTGTCCAGAGTATTTAAGGACCATCTACAATAAAGGTGCACAAATTGCCTCTGCTATAAATCTGCAAACAACCATCGGATGCTATGTAACTGCAGTCACCCAGTAAAAAAAAAGCAACATTGATTGGTTCCTGGAAATGAACACACTGGTTATTATTTTACTTATTATATAGGCCACCAGTCATTGTTATTTATTTCTAATGGACATTTTATTTGTTGTTTTCAGGTATGTAGTAAAAAGGCCCACTAAAGCCAGAGTTCCAGACCTGGACAAGAGAAAATATCTGGTTTCCCTCATATCCACAGGTATGTGTGTGTTGGGAGGTTCCATTCCCATGTTTAGTATGCTAATGGCTCGCGCACACCACCAACCCCCCAACGGCGCACGCAGGTGGTCCGTGCATTCCCCCCCCAACCCCTCGTTGATACGTGGGCTGAGTGGGGGGTTGTTGATATGGGATGTGTGGGGGGAGTTGCGCACTGCAGGTTTCACTATTCTTTTTTTAAGATTCGGTGTTTTGCCAGTAATTATCAATTGCAAATCTTCGCTAATTAATGTAACATAAATAGTAATATATTCTTTATTAACGTACTGTTTGTAATTCCACAAATTACAATACACACCTGCCACAGGTTTACAAGTCCGTTACCCATGGCGACTTCTAATATTCTTACTTCACAATAGGGGGGTAGTAAGGTGCCATTTTGGTTTGAACAACGGGTGTTTACCTGCCCTGTGTTGGACAGGTGTTTGGAGTATGGCTGGTATCTGCAAATGCAAAAAGGCAGTAGCCCTAAAGGAGGGTTGGGAAATGGAATCCAGTTCCCAAGATAGTTGGACTAGAACCCCCTGGGGGTGGAAAAGAGGCCCCCAAGTAGAGTGGATAGAAATTTATCAAGTGCCTCCTGTGCCGAAAGATGTTGCAGCGTGAGGCTTTTTTGCTGTTGGCCTATCCTTTCCTCTCAGAAATTTCAGTTGTGCGTGTTTTATAAGGGGAGGGGGATGGTGGTCATGGTAAGGGAAGAACATGAGGGTTTGGTTTAAAGTTTCCGAAGCATACTCGGGCATTATACCTGTCATGATCTGTACCAGGTCTGTTTTGGACAATGGAAGTCCCAATTAGCATATGACAGCCAGGTGTTAGGAACCTTCTGAATGCAAGGCGTGGATGCTTGGGGTGTTATAGGAACACCCAGGGTAAGGTGTAAAACAGCATTGACATGGCAGACATTGGTCTCTATTCAGGCTTGTTTTCTTTATTTTCATATAAATGGCCTCCTTGACACCTCTCTTAAACCATTCCTGGTTCCTTTGCCAAGATGTTGACAAAACATCGTCAAAGGTATGTCCTTTATCCTTAAATGCAGGTAAATGGCTGAGTCCTGGCCAGAGGAAGTTGGCTCTTCTGTGCTAGGCCATAGGTTGATGCAGTTTGCTGTTTGTCTCCCCCATACCTACAAATCAGCATTCTTCACCTGCACTGCGTATATGATGTCGTTTTTCTTGTGTTTCGTAGTTGGGTCTTCGGATGTACCAATTGTTGCCTCATGTGTTTGTTCTTTAAAGCATACCGGATAAGGTGTTTATTGAAAATTCTTCTTAATTTCTCTGAGACCCCTGCTGCATATGGGATGGCCATGTTCTTACTCCTGTCTTGCTTTTCCCCTTCACTGTTGGTATTTGTGTTCTTTTCTTTCCTTTCTTTTGACAAGGCCCACTCTGGTGTCCACAAGTTTTATGGGCTCCTCGTGATATGTTTCATTTCTTTGCCTTTCGCCTCTGGCTAGTGGGTGTTCTCAGCTCTGTGTTCTGATACACCAGCTGTGGATCTAAAGGGTGGTGGGAGTCAAACATCAAATACTGATTCTGTGTGCGTTGGTTTTCTGTAAACCCTGACTTCTACCAAACAGTCCTGAAAGTGATTTTGTTTGTTTTGCAATGGACTGGGTACAATGCCCTTAAGATATTAAAGCACTTGTGTTTCCCCAATGGGTTAAACGGAGACCCCAGGGGCCCTTTAAGGTTTTTTGCTGCCTGAGCCAAACTTTTGAATGTCGCCTTTGATCATTTTCTGGGTCATCCGCTTTTCTATCTCTGTATCTCCTCTATCTGTATCTGTCCATCTATATCTATCCATCCATAATCTCTGTATTTATCCTCAATCTCTGTATCAGTCTTTCTCCAATCTATCTTTTGTCCATCTACTTATCCAATCTGTCTGCATCAATCTTTCTGTCCGTCAATCTATCTATCTATCTATCCAATCTCTGGTCTGTATCAATCTTTATCTATGTTTCGTTCTGTCCATCTATATATGTCTATCTTCTATCTATCCAATCTGTCTGCAATCATCTTCTGTCCCGTCAATCTAATCTATCTATCTATTGATCGATCGATCTATCGATCTATCTATCTATCTATCTATCTATCTATCTACCTATCGATCTATCTATACTACTATCTATCTATCATCTAATCTATTTGCTACTCTGTCTGTATATCTGTATCTGCTCTATCTATACTATCTATCTATCTACATCTATCTGCTGCTGCGCAAAAAGATAAGAGTCTAGAGTTTCAGGATGGGAGTGTTTTGCTGTTACTGTTATACCTTTTGCACATCACTCAGAAGGTATGTATCACATGGCCCTTCCTCCGGTTTAGCAGGAAAACAGGGAACTCTGCACGTAGACTGCAGCTCTGCTCCTCAGAGTCCGGAGGTGTGTGTCTTGTGCAGCATCTCTCTGATTGGCCAAATCAAGGAAGGTTGCCGAAGACGGAAGGAGGAGCAGAGAGCATCAGCAAGCACTTCTTGTGACAGTCGCGCACGCGCATTACCCGGCGGTTGGCAGCCGCCAGTAAAGGTAGAATTTTTTTCTTTTCCTAATTACCTGCCTGCTGTTTTTTGTTCTTAGGGCCCAGGGATGCCGCCTGAGTCAACATGACTCGTGTGCCTAATGATAGATGCAGCCCTGTGGATCCCATAGCACATCCATGTTTTTGCTTATAGAATTAGGTGGAATGCCATATGTCCATAAGGAACACACCTGTTCTGGGTTAAGATCTGTTCTGCTGGTAGGGTGTTGGCCTAACCCGGTGATCCTCAAACGGCGGCTCTCCTGATGTTTGAAAACTACACTTCCCAGCCTCCCAACTAAGAGAAGATAGAATGCTGGGAGTTTTAGTTTCCAAACTTGAGAGCCGCAGTTTGCCATCATTGGCCTAACCGTTTTCTCATGATTTCAACAGCCTCCTTCATCATCATAGGACACATCATTTCTTCTGCTGAGTACTATATCTTCGTCTTTGTTAGTGAAATCCTGGGCGTTCCGATGTGATGCTTAGAATTCCCAACCAATGCTCCTAAGATGCTGGCTAGGTATTTCGCCACCCTTTGTAATTCAGTGTTCATGCTGCTGACTATAGGTCTAGTGGTGCCCCTTCCTTGTGTATCTTTGGGAGTCCATATAAAAATGGATGTGCCTCACCAGGTGAGGCGATGATACATGCTCGATCAATGGCTTTAATCCTTTTAAACTGTTGTTTAGTAAGTCTATGACCCTTTTCTTGGCTAAGGCTGCAGATACCTTAAGGCGAAGTTGTTTCGGCCTCACTCTGTTGGTACCTTATTATTGTGGATTGAGGCTTTCTGTGGCTGCTATAACCACAGGGATGGCTTTAGGAGTTATGGCGAGTTCAAGCCCTTAGTTAAAAACTTCATTTCCGGCTGGGTCAGGGTCCTGTTGAAAGTTTTCTCACCCATTTCCCTTTGTTTGATAAAGTGACAATTACCCCCCTTTTGTCTCCAAGTAGTTTATCTCCTTTGGGGGTGTTCTGGAATGACAGAATAAGAATTTTTGACCAGTTGCCTTTGCTTGCCCTCACAGTGCTGAGAAAGCTGTGCTTGTTTGGTGAACTCCATCTCTTTCCCCAGATGGCCACAGGTAGCTGTGAGGCCAGGTCTTTTTCTAGTTGACTGATGTGCATTAAAGCATGACTGTAAACTGTGTCTGTAGCACTTGTTTGTTTAAAAGCTGTGTTTGGGCCTTTGCAGTATCTGTTGGCTCTGATCCCTTTATGTGTGGAATCCAGACAATACTGCATGGTACTTACCTGTGTTGTCTGCATTGGGTTAAAGCGCAGTGGTTTTCTGTAGTCTGCCAATTTCCTTGTCTTTTCTTATTGCCGTACAAGTCAACTGTCTCCATGTACATGCTGTTTTTGACACTTAACCCGTGCAGTTTCAAATAACACCCTTATCATGCCTTGCATGTCAAAGGCCCTAACACCTGGCTGTCATATGCCATTGGACTTCCAGGGTAAAGTACCAACGATTTCTTGTACAAGTCATTCTGATTAGAAGTCAGTCAGATGACTAGTCAAACGTCTTCAGAACTAACTTTAGTCCCATGTTGATCTATCTGAATACAACAGATATACCATGACCTGATGAATGAAATATACAGATATACCTACCGTGATGATATTACAGCTAACCATTGACCTGGCTGGATGAATATTACATATAACATGACCTGGATGATGAATATTACAGATATCCATCCTGATGGATGAATATAACAGATATACCATGACCTGGATGAATGAAAATTTACAGATATACCATGACCTGGATGATGAATATTACAGATATACCTGACCTGTGGAATGTAATGACTATAACAGATATACATGACCTGGATGATGAATATTACATATATCCATGACCTGGATAAATTGACTATTACAGATTATCCTAACCTGGATGATGAATATTACAGATATACCATGACCTGGATAATTACTATTACATTATATACCATTACCTGGATGATGAATATTACAGATATACCATGACCTGGATAATTAAATTACAGATATACCCTGACCTGTGATGAATGAATATTACAGATTACCATGACCTGGATGAATGATATTAAATGTATACAGGACCTGGATAATGAATATTACGATTACCAGACTGGATGAAATGAATATTACAGAATACATGACTGGATGAATGCTATTCATATACCTTACCTGGATGAATGACTATTACAGATATACCATGACTTGGATGGACTGATATTACAGATATACATGACCTGGATGGATGATATTACAGATATACCATGACCTGGATGAATGATATTACAGATATGCATGACCTGGATGAATGAAATTATTACAGATATTCCATGACCTGGATGAATGACTATTACGACATACTACCAGGATGACCTGATGAATGAACATATTACAGATATCACCGTGACCTGGATGAATGAATATTATACAGATATAAACCGTGACCTGAGTGGATGAATGAATATATACGATATACCTGACCTGGATGAATGAATCTTACAGATATACCTGACCTGGATGAATGATATTACAGATTTACCGTGACCTGGATGAATGAATATTACCAGAATATACCGTGACCTGGATGAATGAATATTACAGTAGATCCGTGACTGGATGAATGCAATATTACAGATCTATCGTGACTGTATGAATGAACTATACAGTATACCGGACCTGATGATGAATACAGATATCCGGACTGAATGATATTACAGATATACCAGATGACCTGGAATGAATGATATTACAGATATACATACCGTGACCTGGATGATCTGACTATTACAGATTACCATGACCTGGATGAATGATATTACAGATATACCATGACGTGGATGATAATACAGTACTGATGATGATATTACGATATACCTGAACCTGGATGATGAGATATACAAGTAATACCATGACCTGAATGAATGAATATTACATATATCCATGACCTGGATAAGAATATTACAGATATACCATTACCTGGATGAATGAAATTACAGATATACCATGACCTGGATGAATGAAATTACGTTACCATGACCTGGATGAATGAAATTACCGCGTATACCATGACCTGGAGAATGAATTACAATATACCATGACCTGGGAATGACTATTACAGATATACCATGACCTGATGAATGACTATTACAGATATACCATGACTGGATGATGACTTTACAGATATACCATGCCTGGATGAATGAATATTACAGATATACCATGACCTGGATAAATGAATATTACAGATATACCATGACCTGGATGAATGATATTACAGATATACCATGACCTGGATGAATGAAAATACAGATATAACCATGACCTGGGTGGATGAATATTACAGATATACCATGACCTGGATGGATGATATTACAGATATACCTTACCGGGATAATGAATATTACAAGATATACCCAATGACCTGGATGAATGATATTACGATATACCATGGACCTGGATATGAATATTACAGATATACCATACCTGGATAATGACAACATTACAGATATACCATAACCCTTGAAATTGAGGAATATTACAGATATACATGACCTGGATGGATGATATCCAGATATACCATGACCTGGATGAATGATATTACGATATACCATGACCTGGATGAATGATATTTCACAGATATACCATGACCTGATGATGAATATTTACAAGTATACATGACCTGATGAAGAATATTACAGATATATACCATGACCTGGATAATGAAATTACAGATATACCATACCTGGATGATGATATTACAGATATACCATACCCGGATGAATGAATATACAGATTTACATGACCTGCTAAATGAATATACAGATATACCATGACGCTAGATGAATGAATATTACAGATATACCATGACCTGGATGAATGAGTATTACAGATATACCATGACCTTGGATGAATGATATTACAGATATACCATGAACCTGGATAAATGAAACTATTACAGATATACCATGCCCTGATGAATGATATTACAGATATACATGAACCTGGATGAGATATTCGATACACTACCTGAGATGATATACAGAGATACCATGACCTGGATGAATGATCATTATCATACAGAATATACCATGACCTGGATGAATGACATATTACAGATATCACCATGACCTGGATAGAATGAATTACAGATATACCATGACCTGGATGAATGAATATTACAGATTACCATGACCTGGATGAATGATATTACAGATATACCATGACCTGGATGAATGAATATTACCAGATATACCATGACCTGGATGAATGAATATACGATATACATGACCTGATGAATGAATATTAACAATTACCTGACTGGATGATGACTATACGATATACCTGACTGGATGAATGAATATACAGATACCATGACCGGGATGAATACTACATATACCATGACCTGGATGGATGATATTACAGATAACCATGACCTGGATGAATGAATTACAGATATACCATGGACCTGATGATGATTTACAGGATCTACCATGACCTGGATTAATGATAGTACAGATAACCATGACCTGGATGAATGAATATTACAGATTACGCATGATCAATCCTGAGATGGATGACTATTACAGATATACTCATGTACCTGGATGAATGACTATTACAGATATACCTGACCTGGATGAAATGACTATTAACAGATATACCATGACCTGGATGAACTGAATATTACAGATATACCATACTGATGAATGAATATTAACGATATACTGACCTGGATGAATGATATACAGATAACCATGACCTGGATGAATGTATTACAGATATACCATGCCTGGATGAATGACTATCAGATCTATCATGACCTGATAAATGATATACAATATACCATGACCTGAGAATGAATATTAAGATATACCATGACTGGATGAATGATATTACAGATATACCAACCTGAATGAATGAGTATTACCCTCACCATGACCTGGATATGAAGTATTACAGATATACCATGACCTGATGAATGAATACAGATATACCTGACCTGGACGATGAATATTACAGATTACCATGACTGGATGAATGATATTACAGATATACCATGACCTGGATGAATGACTATTACAGTATATACCATGACCTGGATGAATGACTATTACAGATATATCATGGACCTGGATGAATGAATATTACGATTACCATGACCTGGATGAATGAATATTACAGATATACCATGACCTGGATGAATGAATATTACAGATATACCATGACCTGGATGATGAGAACCTTCACACACTTAAAAGAATATAATTTCTGACAATCATGGGCTTGTGCATTAATATAGGATAATATATATTATATATATGTATACAACACCACATTATACTTACTTCACAATGTTTTACTCCCCTTTCTCCCCTTTCATTCACCTTTAAGTGGACAGTTTATTTCCTGATTAGGAAGAGGATTCACCTCGCCCTGAGGATGCCCTTTCTTCTTGTTAACATCACCCTCCCCACCACAGTGCACACGGGGGCAGCTGTATGAGGTGAGATCTTCTGTCTAATGCCAATGGGACAATAATCCCTGGTAATTCCATCCTTTTATAAAACAAATTGCAGGGACATGTATGTGCTAAATGGAGGAAATCAGAGCATGACATGATAAGAGGGTAAATACTATACGTGGCGATGCGGAAAGATAAAACACCCTTTTCAACAAGTTAATAATTGTTAATGTTTATTACATTGCCTACTAGTATCTTTGATGTCTCCAAATCTGGAGGTCACCAATTGGTAACATGGAATTGTGACTGATACAATTCTAACTCTAGTTTATCACTACGTTGCAGGATACCACGAGGAGGACTACTTCCGTGTACTTGCGTACAGCGATGAGAGTGTGTATGGGAGTGATGTGAAGAGCGGCCTACCAAACAGCACCATCACTCCTATCACCAACCATTTCATAGATACCCAATCTCTAGAATGGCACAGCACATGGAACCTACACTCTGATCTTGATTATGGAAGGAAAGAGAGGTCTTACCAGCCTCCAGTGATGAGAGCTCCAGCTAAGTTAAAGAAACACTGTCCAGCCCTGTTTTTGATGGATGATCCATCGAACTGTATATACCTTTTGTCTGACTCCAGATCTTCCATTTGGGATGAATAAGGGCTGTGGTGGTTCTCATGGTGCTGAGCTTGCCACCTTTAGAAATTGGGCTAAGCCATTTCTTTAACCATCATTATTAAGTACACACAGAATGTTCCACACTAGGCACCTTTAATACACTTACATTGGTCTACCCATGTCTCATATTTCTTACATAGATACCCCTAGTATATTTTACATGTGTCTAGACAAAGTATAGTCTTTCTTACGTAGCACCCACTATATTAACATTGATCTAGACCAAGTCTAGTCATTCCTTACAAGGCTCCCCTAGTATCTAACATTGGTCTAGAACAAGTCTGTCATTCTTATCTAGGCACCCCTACTATACTAACATTGGTCTAGACCAAGTCTAGTCATTTTTACGTAGGACCTTTCATATTATAGTGGTCTAGACCCTATCTTATAATTCTTACATAGAACACCCCTACCACACTCATATGGTCTGACCAAGTCTAGTCATTTCTTATATAGACACCTCTACCCACCAACTCCACTTGGTCTAGAGCAAGTGTCATAATTTCCATATCTCTAGCTTCTCCATTTATGGTGAAGTGACCGCCCATTTATTGTATTAAATATATACAGGGAGTTAACTGCCTGTGGACAAAGAATGTTTAACCTGTGCCAGAATTACTTAAAAAACAACCTTTACAGGTCAAGATGATTTGACAGGTTACAGTCTAGAAACTTTATTTTTTTATTCTAAGGACTAGTGGTAATTGTAGCTACTACAGTTGAGGCAATAGTTTTATAGATAATCAGAGCATTACTTGACATTCAACACACCAAATAAACTGTTGTAAAGTGCTAGACTATGCTATATTATTACTTTTCTGTATGGATACTGATATCTGTGTGCGGTACTGGTATCTTACTGGAGTGGTTCACTGCACAATATGTCTGTCCTAAGGTACTTACCAGACATTGTTCCCATCCCTTCTGTCTGTTCTTCTGCATGGAAGCATAGAATAGGATGGACCGGTAGTGCGTGATTGGCTGAGTCCGGCCAATCACAGATGCAGCTTCACCAGTTCGAACCCTTCTGCTGTTCCGTGTGAAAAGGGCAGCAGAAGGGTTGGGAACAAAGCATGGTAAGTTCCTTTAGGGCCGATTGGAGTTTTAAACCTAATGAGGTCTGAGGTTTGGGCTTTCCTCCTTCACTTAATTTATTAGTTTTTGGGGGTGAGATACCCTTTAAGCATCTGAAGGGTTTTGGTTGCCCTTCACTGGGTTAAACATCTGGACTCAATACAATACAACACTTTCCCACACTAATTAAACACAGGAGGAATAATAGTAACAAACTGACAATGTGTGCAATTATTTTTGAATGGCAAAAAAATGTGCTTTGCTTTGTTTGATGTGTTAAATTTAATAATTTCCTAGGTTGTTTTTTTTTTGAAAGGTGAACAAAACCTTAAAGTTTTTTATTCAGATCATTTTCCACTTTTGCCATTCGTCACAGTACTGGTTTCCCTATAAATAGGTGAAGTCCTCAGTTCAGGTGTTTTCCCTTCTCCTGTAGCCATCTACACCGTTGGGCTGTTTACTTGTGAGAACTTCTACTGGCTCCTCCCTAGTCATTGTCACTGACTACTGTCCATCTCTGACATTGGAGAACATATGGGAGGGTAGGAGCTAGACCACTGTCTGTTCTGCATGACTATGATTTAAGACCATGACTCAGGCCTCTGTGTTATGTGGGAAATGATGTCACCAGCTGTAGCATTACATGGTTACAGTGGATCACAATGTAATCTGATTAGTTGCCATTTTTCCTAGAAATTTCCAAAATGAGGTTCTATTGAGGCAAGAAATCCCTGAACTAAACTTCATCTGATGTTAAACCCTCCTTTAAGGTTTAAGGAATAGATATTTGAAACATGATAAAAAAAAATATTGAAGTATAGGAAAAATGTAATAATTTTTTGTAAAGAGCAATGGGCATGCCCCATGCAGGAAATGTAAAACCTTTTTGAATGACACATCATTTCATTTAGAAATTCTGGGGAAATATTTTAGCAGCGTCCAGTAGTGTCAGTGCAGAGCAGAAAGTGTTTTCCGTTGAGTAACTACAATTCGATTCCTGACGCAGTGAGGGCAAGTTTAGGGCGAGTTAATTAATATCTCTCAATATTAAAATAAAGCTGAAGCTTTTGTTTTAATGTTGTAGCCAATATAACAAGTTAATGCTGCCTTTCGTTCCCATTTCATCTGCTACCTATTATTATTATACACTATACGCTTTTATCGGTTACATTACATAAGTCATATTACTTTAATCTGATTAAATCTGGTTTCTGTATTTTCCGCTGGAAACAGAATTCATTCCTTTGTTAAAATGCAGCTACAGAGACTTGATCATGAAGTGAGGCTTTCTAGTGTTGTTAACTTGAACATCATGCCTCCATCACTGAGCTGGCAGCAGGGCTTCTGGGAGATGCAGTTTGAGTATGGATGCTTTTGAATGTTTTATATGGAAATGCTTAATGTGTGTTTAGAGCGTCATCGCTGTGTAGTTTACATTGAACAGTTACAAAGATATGGATGGTCTAATGTTGAACAGCCAATTTGTTGAGTGTTGATTAGTTTCAATCTGCATTGTTCTGATAATTCCAATCTTCTCCAACTGGTATAATTAGAACTTGTATTATTAGAAAGGATAACTGTAGCGTCCACATACTTATAAACAACTATATTTTTGGATATTACCTTATTCAGTATTTATGTATAACACACCAGTGAGACTTTTTTCCCCAGCAATCCCTATGGCCACAGCCAGACAGAGGGCACAGTTTCAATAAACTTTTTATGTATTGCTCAAGCGGCCCTTATTCTGTTACCTTCGGTCCATGTCCAGGGAATTGTTCCAAGAAGTTTGAATGGCTCCATAACCCTTTAACAGCTTGCGTTATCTTTAGTCCCTTGATTCGGCTTGTGGTCGGGTAGGTCAAGTGGTCGGCTACACCCTAATAGCTATTCGCATTTATATTTTTCCCTGGAATGACAACTATTCAGATTTGTCCCATTGCTCTTATTTGCAGTTAACCGTCAGACAACTGGTTATAGATTGCTATGGGGGTGTTCCTTGGTCACCTATACCTTGCTCCAATCGGCACAGACAGTGTGAATTAATGTTATCATTCATAAAGGTCACTGCACATTCGCCAGCACTCTGTGCATAATTCTATGATGTAAGACTTGTGGGACACATCATATAACACTGACACATAGCCCCACCAGTGTCTCCTTTTACTTGCGGCTTTCCTGACCTCACTTTAAAGGTAGATTAAAACCCTCTAGCTGGTGTATAATATTTTCTATCTACTGTTTTTGCAGGTGTAATTCTCTCTTGTTTTTTGTGTACAGTTCCCTGGTGTAATGTCATTTTTTTTTTTGCATATGTGCACATAGTTCAATAAAAACTGGAACCACATTAAATCTGCAAGTTGTGGTATTTGTTATTACGCACTGCATTTGTATCCTGGTTTGTCCTGTGCCACAAGCCTCCTGTATTTCTTTACTGTGCTACCCTGGAACTCTTTAAGGGGAAACTAAATCCAAATATCAACTTTTGGGGTCAATAAGGCAATAACCTTCACATTTAAAGGAAAACTAAACTAATGTTGTATAAATGCTACTCGGGTATAGGGTGTGGGATAGCTAATCTTCCATCTGTACTGGCATTAACAAACCACTTTATTATATTATTGGTAGTATTTAAGGCAGTAGCTGGTATTTTATGTATTTTATCCCTTAGGCTGGGATTTTTTCGACCCAATAGACCTATACTACTCTGTGTATTGGTTGGTTGGCCAAAAATCTGTGCTGCTTTCTCCGCAGCCATGACTGATGTAGTTCATCATCCGGTTCAGACAAACAGGCGATATTTACTAATCATTTATCCAATCAAAAATTTGTTATAGAACAAGTGATCCCAGAAAATCCTATTGTGTACCTAGTTCCTGGTTGAGAGAGTATAAAATATATAGACAATACAATCCTCTAGATTTACTACATAACAAAAGAATTACACTTATATGAAACATTTTTTTTTTTTTTATTTCTTGTAATTTATTACAGCACGCAAGTGCACATATTTAATGAAAATAACATGAGGAAAATTTCCTTATATTTGTCAATCTTCTATGTCAAGAGTACAAATATAACCTGAACATTCTTTATAAAAGTTTTGCACCACAGACCCCCCCCCATATTCTGGACAGAACAATGTCGGTGTGCAAAATATAAAGGAAAAATAAATATACAGCTAGCTGCTGCTATCCAAACTTCCAGCAGTATAAAGGGGGTGTCTCCTGATTACAAATAATTCCAATAGAGTAATTGTGCAGAGTGGAGAGAGACATTACAAGCCCACATGTTTGTATAAACACACCAGAGACATTATCCAAGGCTTGTTTGAAAGACATGGGGAGTTCTCGAGAGGCAGTTTAATGGAGACCACTGTAACCTTTAAATAGTCTTTTAATTAAAGGCACCATTCATGTAGCAATATGAATGATTAATGTACTGTAATCGTGCCGATTGATTTAAAAGTTGGTAATGCTCAAATTCCCAGCCTATGACTGAGTGGTTGGTAGGCTCGAAACGCGTAAGCTATGGAGGATTCTTGTGTTATTTACATGTGTAATAGTTAATTTGTAGCAAAGTGTCGGCAGATGCCTCTTGTTGTTCCGGTGTGCGCCAGAGCTCCTCGTGTTTCGAAAGGAGATTGTGTATTGAGGACCAGTAGCGACGGTCCGGGGCAGGCAGCACCCGGACCACATTCCACAGGTGTGTTTAGCCCGTGGCTATTTGTGTATCCCGTCAGCCAACACTTTGGGGAGATGCGTGTTTGATTGAAGCGAAGGACCCGGCAAGTGTGCACCCGGGTCACTCTATGAGTTAAACACTTTATTTAATTCATGGCTTTCGTCTCAATATTGGCCCAAGGGACTTATTTAGTGGTTTATGAGCACTGAATTTTTTTGCTATATATACTTATAATTGCCGCCATACCACGCGACTGTCCTACTATTTCTGGAAGTGTTGAATACATAAGGGAGATGTAATAAAATTTCTTATGTTAAAAGTGTCTAATTTTGCCCCAACCAATCAGCTTTCAAATGTAAATAGATCTATTGGTGGGGGAAAATAGAACCATTTTTACCGATAGAACTTTTATTACACTCCCTGTTTGGTTTTGTTCTTTTAGTACCTTCTGGTGTAGTGGGCAATTATTGAACATTCAGTTCCTATTCTAGTCTGTCACTGCAGGCGAGGTAATTAGATATTGAAGGAACAGAAAAATCATTTCCCGCAGTGATTGTATTTTTGGTATGTGGCCAACACTCCATCCTGGGGGTTTCTATGCACACTATGCGTTCTTGTCAAACTGTCTGGAAGCCCTCTCTGACGTTGTGACTGTGAGGTCATTGTGGGGCATTTGTTCCGCTGATCTACAGACGTGACTCCATTGTAAAATACTTTCTCCTAAACGCAAAGTTCAAGAAAACTAGTCATGATATCGTACAATAATTGAGGACTAGAGGCGGTATTTATAACGCAACACTACTGACATACTGCACATATTTTGGGCGCGGTGGTAATTTACACTACCTGGACGCCCTTATTTACCACCATTGATCGTTGTTTACCACTAAGAGCCTTTTGTGAATATCAATAATAATGTTATTTTATACCCACAATGTCACTCTGAGGCCTTAAATCGGGGATGAGTTATAAAAGAAACAGCCGAAAAAAGCCGGCAATCTTCTGGCTTGACCAATGTGTGGCCTATTGGAGACCACGCAATCGATAAAATTTACTAGTATGTCTGACCGTTGATTATTAACCCAATCGACTGAAATATCGCAATGGATGATATATTGGGCCTAAAATATCATCCTGTTTGTACCAGCCGTAGGCTAATGCCATACCCTCCAACATTCCAAAACAAAAAGGTACACACCCCTTGCTCCGCCCAAACTCCACCCATCGCTCCGCCCATCGCCCGCCCCCAAACATCTAGCTAGACAGAAAACGGTAGCCTGTGCAGCCAAGTGGACTGGGGCACACATGATCCGGCGGTACGCATGCCAGGCACCCGGTACAAAGCCGGTACGGTGTATGCCCGGTACTCCCGTTACCAGGGTTCCCCCAGAATGTTTTCCAGCCGGGTGGCATGTAAAAGTAGCCGGTGTGGAAAAATGTGCACTGCATTATGCTCATTATAAGGTCAGAGATGTCTAACTTTGCCCCACAGATGTGTTTGAAAACTATGACTCCCAGAGAGTTGTAGTTCGGCAACATCTCAGGAGTTGTATTTCGGAAACATCTGTAGGAGTTGTAGTTCAGCAACATTCTGTAGGAGTTGTAGTCGGTAACATCTGAAGGTAACCCAGATGTAATGGAGCACAGCCACATGTGCCACCATTTTGTGGGATTAGGGATCTTGCAAAATATCTGCAAGTGTAAAGAAGGGGCCTGGAGTTGGCAGTGGTTGGGAGTTTAAACTGATCTATTGGCACCTTAAACCTTCTCTAAATTCTTTAAATCACAAGTGTTCTGCAAACTTTTTCAGCCGGGTGGCATGAAAAAGTAGCCGGGTGGCCGCCCGGCTAAAAGACCCTAGGGAGCACCTGCCCAGTTACACTTGAGGGCATGCTAATGCCACACTATATGGTTGTCCATTTGCTCTGCGATACGGTAATATTTCTTTATCGGAGCGCAAATCGCCACAAAAATGGGGATCGCATCCTTCAAAAAGGTTACGACACACGCAGATAGCCGCAACCAAATGGCCAACATTAGTGTGCGCTTTTTATGCGAGTTTAAATGGACTGGTGTGGCCTAGCCCTTGGTTTATGGTTGTGTATTTGTTATAATGAACTGTGTTACTTTATACTTGTAAGTACCTTGTGGCCTTGATGCTTGTCGTTTTAAAGAGAAGCAAAGGACAAGCCCCCAATGACGGTAAGTGAAGATCCTGCCACCCGATAAACAGAGCACTCCTGTCATAGCCTACGGGTATAAGGGAAGGAGATGACCATTAGGTGACGTCTCTACTCATCTGGTAGTTATAGGACATCTGGTTCTCGTTTTACTTCTCCCCACTTACTTCTGCTCATAAAAGTTGGATTCATGAATTCTGATGTTTCCTGTGGCGATAAAGGGACACCCCAGACATAGCACAATACCTTAAAACACAGGGAACAAAGTATATTAAATACTATGATTTTCTTTAACCACAATCCAATCACAGAAGGCGATTTTATATAAATATATGATTTGCCTAACTACAATCCAATCACGAGGGCGATTTAAATAAATAATATGATTTGCCTAAACTACAATCCAATCACAGAGGGCGATTAAATATAATATGATTTGCCTAAACTACATCCAATCACGGAGGGCGATTTTATATAAACAAATAATGTTTGCCTAACCACAATCCATCACAGAGGGCGATTTTTATATAAACATAGATTTTTCCTAAACCACAATCCAATCACGGAGGCGATTTTTTATATACCAATATGATTTGTCTAAACTACAATCCAATCACAGAGGGCGATTTTATATCAAGATGATAAATAAATAAAGAAAAAAAAAAAAAAAAAAAAATTTAGTCCTAACCACATCGCAATCACAAGGGTCGATTAATAAAATATGATTTGCCTAAACACAATCCATCACAGAGGCGATTTTATATAATAATAGATTGCCTAAATACAATCCAAACAGAGGGCGATTTCTATTCTTATTCATGATAAACTTAACTGCACACCATAGTTTTTGTTATTATTTTTATAGGCAATTTCTTATTTGCTGGATAAGAAGACATTGAGGAGATCCTGGTTAGTTGGGTGATCCACTCCTTATTTTTTACTTTTTATGTTGTGTCATGTTGGATGTTTTAGGGGAATTAGGAAATGTTTACCCCAAAAAACAACTTCAATATTTTCCTCAGTTAAGCTTGTGAAGGTTCTCATTCCTCGTTAATGCAAAGAAAAAGAAGTGTATGCGTTTTATAAAAAAGTCCCACCCCTTTTACACTAGTGACCAATTAAAGTGAGCACTAATTGAGAATACTATTCCACCACAGCTTGGTAATGCACTGAAATGGTGTGAAACAGCGAAATCCCAATGCCCGCATGTTTTACACATGGTTCCATGCATTTCACTGTGCTCAGCTGGACAAAGACTGTGACAATACACAATCGATCATGCACGTGACCCCACAGGAACGCACGATTGGACTAGATTACCAAAACATCCCGATCACCCGTTTATCCTTGATTGGACACGGCGTCCGGTTTGGTCTCGGCTGGCCGACCCACACAGCAGATATTCCGGCGACCAACCAACCCATATGCCGGGGTTGGTGGAAACATCTCGCTGGTGTGTACCCAGCCTTTTCTATATGGTCTATAAAGTTTTGTTTTTTTGGTGATGAAAAATTTTCCTTAAAGGCATGTCCACCCGAAATTAAAACTTGTAGTATACTGTAGGTAGCAGCTGCCCACCCCCAACTGCTATATATATTTTAAAAAACTGCCTCAGATGTTTAATCTTACAGCCCATTCCTCCCGCGCCGTCTCCTATCCAGCATAGAGGTAAAGAAAAGGCCCCTGGCCTAACTTCAACTTAGATTTTTTGGGTTTAGTTCTCCTTTAACATTACATGACGTTTGAACATGGAAGTCAGTGTGTTTTTACGACCAGATTAGTATTATCCCATATCACACTTGTCCTTTTCACTATTGATAAAACCTCAGGGTAGAATTTACTGTGTTTATATTGTTCTTTGTTATAGAGAAAATGACTTGTCCTTCTCTTGGTGCCAGGATACAGTTAATAACACCGATAGATAGGAAAACCTGCACAGCCACTCGCCTGCACCCCAATGCAGTCAGATAAAAAATTTAATAACAAAGTGCCTTAGACCTCAAAGTTTCCCAGAAAAAGTTTTCTTGTTTACACAATAGAAAGAAACAGGGAACCGTAACTTTATTTTATAAATGTCCAGTTTAAATCGGACTTAGTAAGTTCTTGTTCTTTAAAATCCATACAACCACATTTTAGTGCTAATAAAAAGTGTATTACTATTTCTAATATAATATCCAGTAGGTTTAGTATTAGTCAGTTTATACATGCAAAATAGAAATGAGTTTGCTATCCTTGAATGAGTTTATCCTTAGGCATGGCTATTGGGCATGTGCGAGACCCAGTGGGTACTGGAGAAAAAGCAAAGATGACAGCCCCCATGGGACAACTTTAAACTAACAGGACGATGCACTGAGAGCTGCTATCGGCAACCCAGTGCAAACTCGCCGGCAATGTTATATGCTGATAGTGGGTCTTGGTGCATCCATAAGTGGCGGTATCTATTTCGGTGATTTTCACGCAAGCTATCTGCTGACGTATTAAGTGCCGCAATAGAATGGCAGTTTTTGTATATAAAAACACCTGCGGCGGCTGCACGTTTAACTTCCGCGTTAGCCACGCAGCCACTGCAATGAACAAGTTTAAGTCACGCTAACCAATATAACATCGATTAGCGTGACTTAAACTCCAGAACAGGAGTGCCCATTGGTGCATCTTTATTATCATTGAGCTGATGGCACTCTAAGCCGGTGCGTTCGAATTCCAATAGTTCGGCTCAAACTCAGGTTTGGGTTCGAGTTCTAGTCCATCTCTATTCCTCACAGGCGCTGGGCAGATAACTGGGGTAAAGTTACTCTAATCGATTTAATAGCGTGACTTAAGCCCCTTTATTGCGCAGCTGTGTGGGTAACACAAAAGACACCCATACTATGTTGAATTGTGTGGGCGAATACAATTGAATTCAGGCAGAGAGATTTACCCAAAGCACTGTGGTAAATCTCCCTGTTAGTTTCTAGCCCAATTTGTTTTTCACTTTAGTTGCCCTTTAAAAAAAAAAACACATTATAAAATGATGTTATTGATATCATAGCCTCACCCTGGTCTGTGTATGTAAAACTGGGTACACACCATCCAATAATTTGTTTTGGTCAGTCGGGCCGAAAAATTGGATGAATTCTTTAGCCAGACTAGACTAACATCCTTCCATTTGTCTGAATCGATTGAACGAATGATTGGATGCATCAGAAAACTACGACAACCATTCGGTCCTCTAAGGAGCACATGCTCGTGGCATGTCGTGGCAAACTGATCCACACAGCTATATTTGCCGTGACCGAGAGTCCTTCATCCTGGCTGGCTGGTCGGGACAAAGGATTTGAAGGTGCGTACCTACTTTTAGTAAAAAAAAATACCCCTCTCTAGTCTGATCCAACTCCCAAGCTGATGCACCCATTGTAATGCACATACCTACCAAAGACTGGCCCTGCCATTTGAAGGAATGGAGACTATGGCAATTGTCCATTTATGGTGCAGTTTTTTTATTTCCTTCTTTATCAGACTGTTTTATTTGTCTTTCTCTTTTAGGCCCATAACAAAGGAAATCAAGGTGAAACCCCTGAAAACAGATCCAGTCACCAGGCTATGTCCTATCTTAATAACTGAAGAAGAGACAACATGGAACCAGCATTGGCTTTAATCAGATCTTTACTGACCAGAAGGACCTAATGATCTGAATGTCATACAAAATCTTTTGGTGCTCTCACTTTTTTCTACCATGTTAATTGACTTCTTATATGTGCTATTAAAGGGCATGTCCACCCCAAAGCTAAAATTTAACCCACTGCTGGCCCCACTGTGTAGTGTTAACTTTTTCCTCTGCTCTATATAGTTGCCTTGTAATTTCTATTCAAAGTCCAGGAAACTGAAGAGTAGGAGCCTGCCTGTGTGTAAAAAGGTTTCTACCCCTTCCCTGCCCTCCTGGATCCCTTCGTCTGTGCAGTTAATGTTATAAAAATAAAATATTTTCTGTAGTGTAGGGACCCCCAGGACCCAGAAACTTACTTTCTTAATAGCTGCGTCTGTGACTGGCTCAATCTCAGGTATCATTGGATTAAAAAACACTTTTTGTTTCCTTTGACTCATATTGGAAACTGAAGGCTGAAGAGGCATCACTTGAATTTATGCATCTGATTTTTCACATTTCTTTTTTTTTTTTTTTTTAAAGAAAATGTCCTTTGTCATTTTTTCTGAAAATTGAGATTTCATCACCTAAAATTCTTACCTTTAAGGGGGTCTTCAAACAAGTTAGGATTAAATGAAAGCCTTCAGTCTTACCGTTAAAATACCGTTAAAATAATGGGTGCTTGTGAGCCGCTGACTTAGCTGGACACTTATCTGAGAGTTCCACAGTCCAGCCCCTCATCAAATGCGACCATTGCAGGTGTGTGATGTCATTGTGCACAGCTGTTATGTCTGCACTGACTTGGTGACGTCATTGCACACTGCCTTATATGTAATACTTGCTACGCAGACGTCATGCGGTCTCGCAGCAGTGCGCAATGGCTGCGGCCATACATTGACGACCATGCTGTAAAATATCGATACTAGGCAGTATTGTGCCTATTCAGTACTTGGGCAGTATTTTAGTACCGTGTGGTGTTGTACAGCAGCGGTTGTAAAACTGCGGCCATCAATATATGCCTGTTGTGGTAATTTTATGATAGCCCGTGGTATCTGAACTTTACAATACTGCAGGTTTATAAATACCAACCTTGGTGAGGGGCTGGACTGTCTGGTATAAATATCTTGGTCCCCACTAGAACGCAAAGCAGTAGGGATTTACAAAATCAGAACAATGTAAGTTTCACAACTTTTAACTAAATGTTATTATAGCATCTTACATACGTTATGGATCTGGCTGATACATTTTTATTATTTAATATTCAAAATAAACTGTTTTATCTGAAAAATCACCCCAGGAAAATAAATGGGGTAGCTAGTCTTTTTTATAGCTTGAGATTTGGTAGGATAGAAAGGAAAGAGGTAAGAAAGAGAGTATAGAGGTAGGATAGAGGTGATAGAGGTAGGAAACTGGTAAGAGGTAGGATAGAGGAGATAGAGGAAGGAAAGAGAGGATAGAGATGAGAGAGGTAAGAGGTAGGATAGAGATGATAGAGGTTCACACACAGAGAATTCACCATCTCCTGCTATAGTACGTTCACACGCAGAGAATTCGCCATCTCCTGCTATAGTTTGTCCACACACAGAGAATTCAGCCTGGGATACTTCAATGGGAAAGTTGCAATGTTGGTAAACTACATCTCCCAGCAAACTAACAGTAAGTTTCACATGAAATGTTTACTTCTATTAACTATTAACTTTGATTTGACAGAGATTCCTTGCAAGGACAGTGACGATTGCCTGGGAAACTTGGTCTGCTGCAAAGGGGCCAATGGGGCTTGTCTTTCTGTCTGTCCTCCAAAAAAACACGTAAGAAACCCAGCTTCTATTACACTTTTCTTTTGGTTCTATACCTCAGTTCCCCTTGCATCTATAACTCATCTAATGAAAGCCTTTTATAGTTACAATAAGGCCATGTTGGACTTTCAAAAAAGAGGGAGAAGCTAGCTGGTGACTTTACTTTCCCTTAGAATTACTAATTGTTTGTTTATCTTTATTGTAATATCCGGACGTTATCTTAAGGGCTAGGCCCCATTAGCATGTTTTGGAGCGTAGGCATGTAGTTTTGGAGCGGCCCCACTATATGCGCTGTTCTTCCGTGTGCTATCGGAGCACATGAGATCACCATTTTTGGTTCATATTGCATGCGCTCTGATAGGCTCCAATTGTATGAGCGCATCCCCCTTGCACAGAAGCATGCATGTTTGCTCATCACTGCGATCGTGCGTTTGGCCATGCGCTCCTGTTAGGGGCTTACCGTAAACAATTGCAACTCTCTGCGTGTTATTTCAGTTGTCATTGTAATAATGTATCATTATATTTTGTATATTTTGAAGTAATTCCTAACCCAGGGGCCCCAAACCTCCCTTCAGTTGAGGGCCCTATTAGTGGCACTTCACTTACTAACATGTCTACTCTGAATGACCCCACCCCCATCCACCCTGGCCTACACTAGCTCTTACCTCCTATAACCACCAGAGTGTCCTGCGGGCTGCAATTTTTGACAATCAGGCCATGTGTTGGGCACCTATGTCCTAATCAAAGATCAATGTAGAGTCAGTAAAACTTTTCACTACAGAAAGCCACAAATCCCTTCCTAACGCCGGCCTTTTATGGCTCCAACTTTAACTAAGGTCACATTAGGCCGTGACTTTAATAAACGTAGACTTGTGGTATCATTTCTTTTACCTTCTATACCTGTAATATCTTTCTCCTTTCCCTGTATAGGACGGAAGACACAAACGTAGAGCGAATCTGGTAAAGTGAAAATAAAGTGACAGCGCAGACGAGAAAGTGAAGAATTAACATTGATTGTGGAATGTTCCAACAAAACAATAAACTATGCAATGATCTAACTGATGGTCTCTGGTGCTCTGTGATTTCTGATTATACTTGGAACTGGGGAATATGTGGCTATTAGCTGTGTCTATCCCTTTAATAATAAATGATGAAGTCAAACTCTGTTAAGTATATAGTTTTTGTCCATTTATGTTTATTATAGGGTATCTCCACTCAAAAAAGGAACTTCCCTTTTTTCAGTTTAATTGAAGAACGTTCTTCAATTAAACTAGCAGAAGAAAGAAGCGAAAAGAGAGAACTTATATATCTTATGTGCTCCAACATTCCCCTTTATATCGGTACAGAGATGAGAAATACATTGCACGGGGCTGTGGTGAGATCAGGTTCACTATCCTCCTCTCACAGCTCTGCACCATCTTGTTTTTTACCAAGTGTACCTTTTTTTGATTTTTTCGGTTGAAGGACAACTATACTTCCCTCAGCCTCCAACCTCTTCTTCCTTCATTTGAAAGGTCCTTAGCCCTTGGTTTAGCTACTATTGGCCACACTTACCTCTTAAACTTGACCTCGTTGGCACTGGTCTTCACTTCCTGCTTCCATGCCGCAAGAGCAAGTAGGACACGTGTCTTCTTATTGGCACCGCCATGTAGAAAATAAATGACTTTGCTTTATTTTAATCTATATTTAAACTGGAACTTCAGAGGAAGAATAACCTTTAGGCTTGAAGGCTAGAATGTTCTAAAAGCTTGCTATGATTAAAGGTATCACCTTTATACCACTTTTATTAGTTTGTATTTCAAATGGGTTACCCTGCAAACATTGAGAATATCCAGAGACAGCATTTAGGAGCGTTTTTTAGACGTTATTTGTGTTGGTCATACACATGCTTTATACAGTTGGGATGGGATATGTTGATGATGTGACTTTAGGTTTGATTAAAGGGGACAATAATAAAATGTCGTATTTTAAAAGACCAGAAAATCTGATGTGCTTAGTTCTTGATTTCCTTGAGGAACAACAGCACTTTTGTTGCATTTCCATTCTAGCCAATCAGAAGGGCTGGCTGGTGGCTAGCAGCATCCCCCATTGACACTATTACATGTTTATAGAACTTGTGAATAAATTTGCCTTTCCCACAATTCTGTACATTGTGCAGTGTTATTATGCTGGTCACATGGGGACTTGACATTGCTATTGATTTGATGTTCTAACGGCTATTCAGGCATAACATTTAGCCCATTGTCTGTTTTACCGGCTGACATCATTATTTATATGTAGTGGAAACGTAGGTAACTGAACTAATGTACGGCCAGCAATGGAAAATTCAAAACCAAAAAGCCATTTGCAGGTTCTCTGTCTATAATAAAGTTAACTAATATGAGAGGGGAAATAAATAGAGGTTTTCAAGGAAAAGAGGGGTGAGGGGTCCATTTATAAACCCACTGTACCGATTATTACCAATACCATAGGGTGTTAATGGACATCAGGAATGTACAAAATGCTATGAACTACCGAACCTGATCAGTTTCTAGCAATATTACAATTTATGATTGAGGTGCAACATAATTCTGTTATTATTGTATAACATGCTGACACTGATCGGTATTTTGTGATATCTTATTATTGTATAACATGCTGACACTGATCGGTATTTTGTGATATCTTATTATTGTATAACATGCTGACACTGATCGGTATTTTGTGATATGCCGCCATTTTAAATATACCCCAGAGTGCAGCAGTTCGCAAACTGCACATTATAAATATTGAACATTTATACAGAAACATATGATGATTACTAGGAGGGAGACATGTCCGCTCATATGAGAAATATGTCCAAGTGTGATAACGTACAGAATATGATAAGCAGTTCCGGTGATTGCCATGTTGGAATTTTCTAGGTAGTGGAAACCGTTGGGTTCTTCTGGTAACGGCACCTTAATTTCTGCAAAATCCCGATGAAGACTTCTTTAAACTTGTTGTTTTGAAGAATAAGAAGCACAGAATGCAAAGACGGATAGGCTCCAATCAGCATTGAACAAAGGAAGCCCCAGAAGGTGTCTGTAGGGACTGTTCCTGACAGGTACAGGTTATAGGAGATAACATAAACACAATATATCAGGAAGAACTGAGCAATAGCCTTGACTGCCCCATAATGAGCTTCTAGTGATGGCTTCTTAAAGTTTGTCTTCGCTTGACCTTTCATCTTCAGAACATGCTTTCCAAGCACACATATCACCCAAAATGCTGATCTGCTGAAGAGAATGAAAGGGAAAATGCTTCCCAGAAAAGGGAAAATAATGACCTGTACAGAGTATGGCCTGGATAAAGGAAGTACTGTAGGGGTCCGTGAGCAGTTAGAATGTCTGCTGGTCATATTGTCATAGAGCATGGGAAGGATGAAGACTATTGACATTAGAACACCGTAAATGAGAAACACACCAGGATAGCTGTTCAAGACTTTTTTAAAAGCTTTAAAAAAACAATTGTCAATCCTGGCAAAATGGATATAGTAGAACGCACAGAGCAAGGTGGAAAACCACAGGCTGACGTAGTTGAAGAACAGGAAAGGGTAGATCAGATAAAAACTCGCAAGATTGGAAAGCAAAAATGACATTGTATAGGTTACTGACAAAATCCATAAGAAGACAAGGCGTGAAAGGCCAATGCAAAGAATTAAAACATCACAGGTGCCCAAAGTTCCATGGTTTGCAAGATCGGTGAAGTTTACTATAACTATAAATCCATTTGCCAGGCTTCCAATCAATGTCTCAAACATTATGATGGCCAAGGAGGCCAATTGATAGGGGTTCAAAGATTCTGATTGGCTCATATTCATTGTGATGTTCTGTGGTCCACCAGCCATGATTTTCTCTCCATATATATTCTGTCCTTGCTGCTTTCTGTTATCTAGTGGTTCCAGTAGTTTTCACTTTGTCCAAAGCAAAGAGTTTTTCACGGATTTAAAGGGGAATTTCCTCGATCAATACTTTGTTATTACAAAGCATGCAAATGGCAAGACAACATTGACTTGTGTAAAGTGGATATTCTTGATTCCTTTGCATTTAACCTTAGACAGGTGCTCCGAAACATCAAACACAGTTAACAATGTAACATAACAGGCAGGATTGATTATTCTGATCATCTAATGTACAGTTATCATCTGCAAAATGTGGAGGCCAACATAACATAACACTTTCTATCTAGAGATGGAGACTCCTCTGAAAAGGTAAATGTGTAAGCACAAGCAAACCACCCTAACCCTCCCAATGATACTCTCTCTCTCTCTCTCTCTCTCTCTCTCTCTCTCTCTCTCTCTCTCTCTCTCTCTGTACTTTACAAAGCTGCATATCCAAGTGACGCTTTATAAATAAAATTATACACACATACATACTGGTCATTTACATCCATAAATGCACAACAGACATTTTTGAACAACACTATTTTTTAATTTATGGACTGATAATAATGCAAAATGAATGTAACAATGTATTAATATTAAATATGTGAACAGTATTTTGTGTTAAATACACCCCGGAGGTTAACTACCTACATCTACAATTCTAAACATGTGACATTCTGCCAACAACAGTCCAACCAAAACCAAGCCATTATACCCAGTAACACTCCCCTTGACCACCCAAGACCAAGCCATACTCCATTATACCCAGTAACCCTCCCCTTGACCACCCAAGACCAAGCCATACTCTATTATACCCAGTAACCCTCCCCTTGACCACCCAAGACAAAGCCATACTCTATTATACCCAATAACCCTCCCCTTGACCACCCAAGACCAAGCCATACTCTATTATACCCAGTAACCCTCCCCTTGACCACCCAAGACCAAGCCATACTCTATTATACCCAGTAACCCTCCCCTTGACCACCCAAGACCAAGCCATACTCTATTATACCCAGTAACACTCCCCTTGACCACCCAAGACCAAGCCATACTTTTCCCTACTGAAGCATTCTAGTCTGGACTGTCCGTGATGAATGGAGACAAAATATAGGACATTGTGACAGGAAGGAAACCGTTTTGTGACCCTTGTTGGGGCTGTAGCCTGACTACACAAGTCAAGAACTTGGTCCTTATAACTCCTCTGTAACTATACACGGTCCATAATGACAAACTAGGGGTTTTATTTGCCAATATAATGTAGGTCACTACAAAAGTATTTATGGGCATTTTCGCACTGCGGCCCAGTTGACTATTACCAATAGTAACTATAGTAAATATAAGGCCAGCTATACCCTCAGTGTTACCCCCATGTAATGTAAACTTAGCTAGCATATATGGTATAATTACCCATACTGCTGGCACTAATGATGATTGTCGACTTGTCATAACCAAGAAAATCCTAATAATAAAGAAAATATAAATCTATAATTTTCACTATAACTTGACAACAAATAACATCTAATTTTATGGGCTGATGTAAAAAGAGGTACAAAACGTTATTTGTGCTATTCATTTGTACCAACCAATCAGGTGCTAGGTTTTTACTGGGTTACTGCAGTTAAATCACATTTGATTGGTAGGTTCAGATTAATAGCATTTAAAAACTTGCTGTATCATAGTATAGTACAGTATAGTAAAGTATTTGAGGTAAATAAAGACATATGTCCATTCAGTCCAACCCATCTAGCAATATCCTCATTTCCTACCTAACTGTTGATCCAGAGGAAGGCAAAAAAAAACCCACCAAATTTATGAAGGGAAAAAAAATTCTTTCTGACTCCAGTGGCAATCGGAAATTTCACTGGATCAACTCTACTTTATGTATCAATACCAGTAACTTGTAACATTCCTTGTTTGCAGAAACTCATCCAGCTTTTTATTAAACTGACCAATGAACCTGCCATAACAACGTCCGCTGGAATACAGTTCCATAGCTTTACCGTTCTCACAGTGAAAAACCCTTTCCCAACTTGAAGACTACACCTTTTTTATTGAAGTCTTAAGGGATGTCCTCGTGTCCTCTGACATGTTCTATTGGTGAACAATGCCCCAGATAGTTTATTGTATGGCCCGTTAATGTATTTATACACAGTAATCATATCCCCATGCAATCAGTGTACATAATTGTAATTTTTCCAGTCTCTCTTCATATTCAAGCTCCCCCAATCCCTTTATTAATTTAGTTGCTCTTCTCTGAACCCTTTCCATTTCAAAGATGTCCTATTTGTACACAGGATTCCAAAATTGCACTGCATATTCCAAATGAGGCCTTACCAATGCTTTGTAAAGAGGGAGAATAACATTTTCCTCCCTTGAATCCATACATCTCTTTATACAAGACAATACCATGCTGGCTCTGGCTGTTGCCACCTGGCACTGCTTGCTACCTTTAAGTTTGTTATCCACCAAAACTCCAAGATCCCTTTCCAACAGGGATTCAATCATGGCCATGATTGTACATTTACAGTGAATGTTCATAAATCTACAAAGTTGGTTCATTGAATACCAAGCGATGGTAAAATACCGCAATGGTATTCTGTGGGTTATCGTTAATCTACGATCACAGTAGTAGATTTCGTAAATTAACATTTGCGATAATTTGCATTGAAGGCACGGTATTGCTAAAAAGTGCTTTATAAATATGGCCCTATGTCTCCCAAAAAAGGGGCAATAAAAGTATGAAACTTTTGTGTTAAAGAAGAAACACATGGTGCTATTGCTTTCCGCCTTATACTGTACACATCAAGGGATCAATTAGTTAAGAAAATAGACAGATTTCCACAAACTTCTGATAAATAAAGATAGTATGTTAAAGGGTATCTCCACCCTGAACAATGTTTTTACATATTGTACGGCACCACGGCTGTCTGCTCCCGACCCTCTGCTTGCTGGAAGTTGCAAAAAGGGGCCAGATCTGCAGCCGCGCCTGTGATTGGCTGAGAAGCAGCTAATCACAGACACGGCTGCCGGTTATGCAGACAGCCCAGGGAACAAAGGCTCATTAGTATGTTTCTGCTGCTTTTTTTAACTAATCTAAATTGACGATGGGCAGGGGTGCCCTACGCTACAGAAACATTTACAGATAGGGGGTGAGGCAGCCATGTAATGATACGGAGGGTAGAAGGGAGGGGGGCAAGGGCTCACTTGCACATGTCACAGTCCTCAAGGAGCAAGACTGGAGGCCCTGACCCACCACCCCCCTCCCCAGACTGAGGTCTACGATCAGCTGTTTAAAAGACCAGACCTGTACTCCAGTTCGGTTACGGTCTTTTAAATAGCTTATCGCATGTATGTTTCCTTTATACGTGCTATCAGCTGTTTAAAAACAGCTGATCGCAGAGGTTGTGGTGGGACTTTTTACAGTCCAGGCCCCCCCCATTGTCACATGGTGGTGGGAGCATTGGTTATACGACTGTCAGGGAGGACAAGGAAATATCAGGGAACGGATGACACACAGACAGCTCCTACTCTTCAGTTTCCTGGACTTTGGACAAGCACTGCAGGAGAACCATAAGGGGCAGGGATGTAAGGTACTGTTTTTTTAAACTACAGAGAGGGGCAAGTATGGGGTTAAATTTTAGTTTTGGGGGTGGACATGCCCTTTAAACCATAGAATGTGTAATTATTCCTCGAATTGTTCTGGTTAAAGTATGTTACATGTTTCTAGGAAAGGAAAGGTTCATCTGGTTACAGCCTCTTAATTTCCAAATAATCCTGATGAAGGCTTGTTGTAGTAGGCTACAATCAGCACGGTGCAAAAGAAGCCCCAGAAGGTGTCAGGGGTGACTGTTTTCTTTACATAGAGATTAAAAGACACAATATAATGAGAATAAGTCAAGAAGAACAGACTGATAAATTTCACTGCCCCATAGTGAGCTTCTTGGGTTGGTGGCTTCAAGCTTGTCTTCTCTCATCTTATCATCTTTAGTATGTGGTTCCCGAGGAATTATATTATCCACAAAGCCGGTCTGCTGAAGGCAATAAATGGGAGAATGCTCCCTAAAAGAGACATTGGAATGAAGGCTGTATTAAAAAAAGGGTGTGATGAGAAATTCCCTAACCCATTAACGTGACCATTAAAGGTGTCCAAACTGTTATAGAGAAAAGGAAGACTAAACAATATTGACATAGCAACGCTGGAAAACAAGCGGACAGGAAGACAGTTGACAAAATGCCTTGTGAGAAAACAGTTAATGTTTGTAATGTGAACAAAGTAGAACACAGATGACCATGAAGCACACCACAGGCTAAGGTTGCTGAAGAACAAGAAGGGATATCTGAGAGAAGACAAATACAAGATTGCAAGATCTGTAAATAAAAAGTAAACCATGTAGGTTATTGACAAAATCCATAAGAAGACAAAGTTCGAAAGGCCAAGGCAAAGAATTATAATTTCACAAGAACTCAAACATACAATAGTTGCAAAGTCCATTAAATTTATTATAATTATGAATCCATTAGCAAGGCTTCCAATGAAAGTCTCAATCATTATGATGCCCAAGGAGGCCCAAAGATACTGATCCGTTTGCTGTCAATGTAACATTTAGCGAACCATTAGCCATGACCTTTCCTTGCCTTTGTAAAACAGATGATCTCAGGTCGTCACTTATTACCGTAGGTTGCTTCCTTTTCTTTATTGTTTGTGTTATTTGTGATTTTCTCGTTTTTTTCTCCTACTTCTCCAAAATCTTTGACTGAAGATCTTTCCATAAAGTCAGATAAATCCCCATGATTAATAAATACTGTGTTATTACAGAAAATGCAAATAGCAAGTGTAGTAGATATCGCTAACTCTTTTGCATTTAACCTATTAAACTTCTTCTTGGAAGTATCGTATATCCCACAGATAAACCTAGGAGTTCCTATGGAATTTACATTTTGGGTAACATACGTCTTTACAATAAAAGAAGAAATAAGATATACTGCAAAATTGTTTCTATGTAGTTTAATGTACAAAACAAAAGGTATTAGGGTTTTAAATGCCCTGTCTACATTCACTTAAAGGACATGTCCACCCCTCCCTCATTGGTTAGATAAGTCACTATTTATAGGTTGGGATTTGTGGAGTGAGCAGTGGTCTTGGGATGAAAGACTCTCAAAGATGCGACAGAAATTTGGACTATGGAGCCTCAGAGACCTTTCCATCGAAGGTAAAGCACTAGTATTGCGGAATGAGATTAATCCTGTTCTGCAGTATATGGCCCAGGCTTGGCCTCCACTGGCAACAGTGTCCAGAGCCATTACTAGGGCGGTGTTTTACTTCATCTGGGGCTTCAAGATGGACAGAGTAAAGCGGTCAGTGATGTACAAGGACCACAGCAGGGGAGGGAAGGGAATCCCTGACATCCCCACCATGCTACGGATTTCCTTTGTATGTAACTGCATCCGCCGAACGATCACCAGTTTTGCCAACAGCTCCGCGGGAAACTCCATGTCACGCTTCTTCCTGCTACCTCTATGGAGAGGTTTAGGCTGGGACAAGTGGGACAGCTCCATCCCTTACAACTGGGACACACCTTGGTTTTACCTGGATGTTACAAAGTTCGTGAGGGAACACCAACTGGAGGGAGTGAAACCGGACCTGTGGAAATCGAAAGTGATCAACAAGCTCATCAGAGCTAGAGACACAATGGAGTCTATTCCAGGGCTCCCTGCTGCTACAGTCGAGACTGTTTGGGCCAATATTGCCAGCAGCAGGCTCACCAACAAACATAAAGACCTGGCGTGGATGTCTGTTCAGGGGGGCTTGCCTCTCAGGACTTTCATGCATGCCCGCAACCTGTGCCGCTACAGACATTGTCCATTCTGCATCGTCCAGGAGGAGACTGCAATGCATCTCTTCTGGGCATGCCCTGTGGCACAGGCTATGTTGGATGCCTTGGAACATGAACTCAGAGACAATGTGCCCAGGAACAGCCTTTCTCACCATTCGGTGCTTTACGGACTATTTCCTGGAGCTCACGGAGACCAGGCGATCCAGGATGCCTGGCGCCTTATGAACTGTTTTAAGGACGCTATCTGGATAGCCAGGAATCGCCTGGTCCTAAGAAGGGAGAGGATGTCCATTCTGGACTGCCGCAAGCTAATCCATAGCTTGCTCAGAGACTATTCCATTATGGACAGTGTGGAGGAAGAAGACGTCGATTAATTGTTTTCTACCTCCCCCCTCCTTTCCCTTTGTGTCTGTTTTTCAAATAAAGCTTCGGGCAAATGTCTCCCCCACCCTTACACCTCCTTTCCTTCCCCAACACACCGATGCTTTGTTTAAACGTGTTACAATGTTACGTATAGATTGTGTAATGCTGCCCCCTGCCCACACTCCCACCTAATGTTTCACCCCCGGTTGTTTTTGTTATGTAACGTACCCCCAGCCCCGGCCCAACCCACACCTCCCCCAGCATTACCCCCTGTTTGACCTGTTTTTGAAAGAATGTAAAGCCATGAATGAGTAGTGCAAGACCTACTGTATTTGTTGTATCAACATGTAAGGTTGTGCACCACATGAGTGTATTGTTTCCAGCTGTGCTGCGTCACAGTACACGGTATGAATGTTTGTTTTATATATTTTTTATGACAAATAAAGAATATTTTAAATCAAAAAAAGGATCACCATTGCTACTAGAGCAGCTAGTAGCAAAGGGTTTAAGGGGGTCCCTTTGACCCTGATAAAGTTCCATGCTAAATAAAAGGATAGGCAGGTGGCACATAAGAACAAGGGAAGGGTCAGGGAACAAGCAAAGGGATTTCACACTCTGGAAGTCTGTTTTTCTTTTCTGCACACAAGATGGTCCCTGTTTGATTGAATGGCTAGAATTAAAGAAACAATAAAGATACAGAAGGCAAGTCAGGTGCGAGGTGGATGTCTGATATACAAATAGGGGTCGTTATATTTTTGTCTGATGTAAACATGAGATTTTTTTATGGATTTGAAAGTGAAATTTCCCAGGGGTAACAGAATCTCATCTATTTGAATATTTCTGTCTACTTGAAACTTTCTATTTTAGAAATGCAAAATTGTTTTCCTGTAATGATAATTAAGGGAAATGAAGTGAAACAGACGGAGAGGAATATAAATAAAGAGTCTTGTTTAACATTATTTGTCAGGGGTTTACGATAACACTTGTGGGCAATGATAATTTATATTTACTAGCAAACTTTAATTTGCACTCTAAAGCTTCGCACATACATGCGATCGCAAGACTGACCCCTGATGCACGGTGTGTACTGTGTGTATGTTTCTGGCGAGTTATTGTTTAATGTTTGGCTATTCGGTCGGTCCTTGTAGATAATTCAATCCGGCAGATCATCAACATTGCCAGACCAAACGTCTGTTTCACCCAGACATTTGGTACACATTGTTCGTCATGGGTCGGCCCCACTAATGAAATAAGAGGTGGAAACAGTGGCGTAACTAGGAATCACCCCCCCCCCAGCAAAACTATGATGTGGCCCCTATCCATGCTTTATACACAGTGGTTTTCTGGGAGGAGGCTATACATGATCTGATTGGTTGCTGCAAATTAATTGCATAGGCAACATTTTACACCTCTTACTGCATCAGCCCTAATTATTCTCAAGGTTGTATAACTGCTTTGTAGACAAGCAGCTCAATATACTATATTATTATGTGTTATTTTGTAGGAGGAAGGGCGGAAAGCGATAAACAGCGGGCATGACGTTAAAGGGTATCTCCACTCGTTTTTATAAGTTTTGTGAATCCAGTTCTATTGAAGAACGGGAGGTAAAGGAGCTGTGCCTTACCTTCTATAAGTTCTGCACAGCCTTACATGGACACTGCTCTGCTTACACCCCCTTCCACCTTCTTTTCTCTGCTGCTGATTATTAATTCTTGCAGAAAGTGTGCTTGGAGGAAGCCAAAATCCTAGTAAGAGGTCAGGGATGGGGAACATATAATTTTGCTTTCTGGAGTAAACAGGTCTTCCCTGTCAATGCTGTGATTTCAAATGATGATTTCTCAATAGCTACAGCTCAGATTTAATTACATACTTCCCAACCATCTCGCGAGATTCTCCCTCAATAGGAAGAGAACCTGCTGGTCCTGTGTCACTGAAAAAAAATCCGCTGCCGTCTCTGCTAATACAGATAATGACATGTTCTATTCGTTCTGGCAAATGTATCTGCTCCTCCCTCTGCTCTTTAAACTTTAAATAGGCTTGAGCATGTACAGAGCAGGCAGTGGGTGAAACAGCAGTCAATTATGATGTGATGTCATCAATCATAGCCTTGATAACTGCATAAAGGGAGGAGCCAGCTTATAATTATACTTAAAGGAAAGTTCAGGGAAAATAATTCATTATTTTTCAAAATTCTTAGTTTATATTAGTATACCTAGTATTTCACATATTTTCTTACATTTTGAAAAATGAGATGAATTTATACCCCTTGCAATTCCCTGCTGTTGACATTAGTGAGCTGACATTTCATATTCTGTAATCAGGATGTACCACATCCTTGGAATGTTCCTAACAGTAATTGCTACTGATGGCTGTTGGGTGGGTCAAACATGCTAGATCTCTAACTGAGCAACTGAATCAACCCAGGTGCTGGGTCAGGGCAAGACCATAACGGTCTCTATTAGGGGTCCTGCAAACAGGAAGTCAGTATTTCAGTTGCAGTTATTTATACCAGACACAATGGGAATGGCAGATTAAGGTCCTTGGGATGGAAAATATGTATTTGCACTCAATATGAATATAATATGCATCAGCACATATTAAGATGTATTATTAACAAGATATTTAAAGGGGAATCCCTTTAAATATCTCATTAATAATACATCTAATTATGTGCTGAAAATATTAGTGGGTGTGTGGGGGCCGTTAACCGACATGTGACGATTTTTTTAGACATGCCCTTTAAATGTATCTGAAAAGCAGACTTGAATAGGTAACACGAAATGAATGCCAGCGTTTGTAGGATTTAGCTGCATGTCTTTTCTTGATTCCTGTTAAAAGAATAAAACACACATACGTGGCTATGTTAATAATTCAAAGGCAACAGTGTGACAATGACCTGTAATGTAATAAATCGGATAAGGAAACACTGTATGTCACAGACCATGTGACCCTGTATTACAGAATATGTAATATGATGAATAAGGACCATACGAACTAGGTGCACATGGCTCTTGGCCTATTTATTACATCATACTGGGTGAATAACAATGTACTGGTGTGGGGGGCAGGTATCCTTCTTCATCTGGTGTGACTGTTTGGGCTTCTTATGCCCCAGTGAAAAACATATATAATGCATATGGATCTCTATTAGTACTTTGGTGCCGCCTCCTAATGAGGCAGGGTGAAGCACGTTACAGAGCGCACCCTGTAGGGAGGCAGCATAGCAGTTTTGATGCCAAAAAAAGAAAAAGAGGTATAGACTGGCACGTATCACTGTATTCCTTGGATAGGCCAGAGGGATAGACTGTCACGTATCACGTTTCTGTAGGCAGAGGGATAGACTGTCACGTATCACGTATTCCTTGGATAGGCCAGAGGGATAGACTGTCACGTATCACTGTATTCCTTGGATAGGAACAGAGGTATAGACTGGCACGTATCACTGTATCCTTCAATAGGACAGGGGTATAGGACTGGCACGTATCACTGTATTCCTTGGATAGGACCGAGGTATAGACTGGCACGTTCAGTATCCCGATAGGACAGGGGTATAGACTGGCAGTATCACTGTATTCCTCGATAGGACAGGGGTATAGACTGGCACGTATCCCTGTATCCCTCGATAGGACAGGGGTATAGACTGGCACGTATCCCTGTATCCCTCGATAGGACAGGGGTATAGACTGGCACGATCACTGTATCCCTCGTAGGACAGGGGTATAGACTGGCCAGTATCACTGTATTCCTTGGATAGGACAGGGGTATAGACTGGCAGTACAAGTCTCTACTTCCCTCGATAGGACGGGTATTAGACTGGCACGTATCACTGTATCCCTCGATAGGACAGGGGTATAGACTGGCACGTATCACTGATCCCTCGTAGGACAGGGTATAGACTGGCACGTATCACTGTATTCCTTGGATAGGACAGGGTATAGACTGGCACGTATCACTGTATCCCTCGATAGGACAGGGGTATAGACTGGGCACGTATCACTGTATCCCTCGATAGGACAGGGTATAGACTGGCACGTATCACTGTATCCCTCGATAGGACAGGGGTATAGAACTGGCACGTATCACTGTATCCCTCGATAGACAGGGGTATAGACTGGCCGTATCACTGTATCCCTCGATAGGACCGGGGTATAGACTGGCACGTATCACTGTATCCCTCGATAGGAAAGGGTTATAGATGGCACGTATCACTGTTATCCCTCGATAGGACAGGGGTATAGACTGGCACGTTATCACTGTATCCCTCGATAGGACAGGGGTATAGACTGGCAACGTATCACTGTATCCCTCGATAGGAACAGGGTATAGACTGGCACGTATCACTGTATCCCCCGATAGGACAGGGTTATAGACTGGCACGTATCACTGTATCCTTCTCGATAGGACAGAGGTATAGACTGGCCCGTATCATGTATCCCTCGATAGGACAGGGGTATAGACTGGCACGTATCACTGTATTCCTCGATAGGACAGGGGTATATAGATGGCACGTATCACTGTATCCCTCGATAGGACGGGGTAAGACTGGCACGTATCACTGTATCCCTCGATAGGACAGGGATAGACTAACAGGGATTTGATAGTAAAAATATTCACAAGTAACAAAATCTCTTCCATTTGCATAGAAACTTTCTATTTTAGGAACGAAAGAGAAAGACCGATTTGCTTGCGCTAAGGAGATACGTCTGTACTGAGAATGCAAAACGTGTCTACAAGGTAAGTATCTTATAGGTTTTTCCCCCCTCATTTTGTTTCCCTCTTGTTCTCAGTAAAGCTACTGACAGGAAGTAAGGGCACGGCCAGACTGTGCGGAATCGCTGCGATTTCATGTGTGATTTTGATGCATTTTGCATGATTTTTCATTAGATATAGAAAATGCATGCGATTGCGATAAAAAGCGGAACGCAATTCACATCGCATGCGCAACTGCATCGCACCCAAAAATGTGCGTTTTTGGTGCGTTGCAGGATTTAATGATCGGAAAAACACATGCTCAATCGCATGCGCAAACGCAAAAAAAGGCGATGGTGTGGCTTAGCCCTTAAGGACCTATTTTTCACTATAATGCAACAATCCCACCCAAGCACCAGGGTAAAATTTTGCTGTGTTCTTACCTAGGTTAGGCCTAGTATTGGCTCATTGAATCAATTGGTATACCAGTCAATAATTTCTGTCTAACGTTACATAGTAACATAGTAGGAGGTTGTATAAAGACATACGTCATCTAGTCCAACCCTTATAATCCAACCCATAATGTTGTATACAGTTACATAGTAACATAGTATTGGAGGTTGTATAAAGACATACGTCCATCTAGTCCAACCTTTATACCCTACCCATAATGTCTGTATAACAGTTACATAGTAACATAGTATTGGAGGTTGTGATAAAGACTACGTTCCATCTAGTCCAACCTTATATCCTACCCATAATGTCTGTATAACAGACATAGTAACATAGTATTGGAGGTTGTATAAAGACATACGTCCATCTGTCCAACCTTTATACTCCTACCCATAATGTCTGTAAACAGTTACATAGTACATAGTATTGGAGGGTAAAGACATATGTCCATCTAGTCCAACCTTTATACCCTACCCCATAATGTCTGTATAACAGTTACATAGTAACATAGTATTGAGTGGGTATTTATAGACATACGTCCATCTAGTCCAACCTTTATACCTACCCATAATGTCTCTGGTATAACGTTACCATAGTAACATAGCATTGGAGGTGGAATGTGTTTGTGTTATTGTGTGCTCCTGAGCGCCAACAAGTGCTTACTTGCTAATCTGTTTTTGGTTCACTGTTACTGGGCCTACTATGGCCTCCAAGAGCCCTTGTCCGGAGTCTGGGCCTTCTGCTGCTAATCCTGGGCCAAAAAAACACCTTGAGCCTGGGGATCCTGGATTTGCGGAGGCCCTGGCAACTGGCCTAAAGAGATAATAGCTATAAAAGAAAAGTTAAGATCACTTGAATCAAGAATTAAACAAAAAAGATCTTTGTGCAAGGGATTTTCATCCAATCCCAAGACTCAAGCTATCATTTCTGCCATTTCCTCCCAGGAGGAGCAGGCCTTGGGAGATGAAATAGGTCCTATGCGGGAGGCTTATACCCTGAGGGATCGTTTCCAGGCAGAGAGGAGAGCAAATGCAGGGGGAATACAGCTAAGGCCCAGCAATGCTGTTCATTTCAGGTCTCCCCAGTGTCGGTGCAGGCAGGGATGGAGGTGCCTGGGGCCTTGAAGGGATGTCTCGGTCACCAGTTTTTCCCCGTCAGTAACACCTGGACAAAAAGAAAAGAGAGAAGAAATGGACTGGTCTGTGGAAGATCCTAAATCCCCCGGTTTGCTGAAAGAAATAAAATGTCTGGAATCTCCCATTAAAGAGCAAGAACTGGAATTCTCATGGTGATCTCTCCACGGATGAGAATCAGGCAAGAGGAGGAAATAGGGGTAAAGCACAAGAAAGGAAAGAAAGTTGTGGTTTCCAAATTTGTTTTCCAGCCATGCAGTGCAAACCCCTTTAATTCCACTAACTCCAAGTGCCTGGAGTCTACCACACTAAACATGGCTGGAACATGTGGTTCGGCGGCCATCTTGGATCCTGTTAGTGCCAGTGACATCACACCTGCAGCTACGAGTGGTCCATGCTCCTCCCTGACTGCCCAAACCTGCCCAGAAAATGGAAAATCAAATTACTTACCGAGATTTTCTTTTCCTGTCTGAAAGACGGCAGTGGAAGTGAATGGTTAATCCTCCCCTCCGGATGAGTGACAGGCTTGTTCCCCAATTAAAAGGTCTCTCCTCCCCCTTACCTCATGTCTTGACGACTGTGTGTCCCGATTGTATCTCAATCTATATTTTTTTGGGGGGGAAAAACCCCTTCCACTGCCGTCTTTCAGACCAGGAAAAGAAACTCGGTAAGTAATTTTGATTTTCCATTTTCCCTGGTCCTCATCGGCAGTGGAAGTGAATGGTTGATTTTAAAGCAGTTCATAATAAAAAAGGGGAGGGGACACTGATTATTATTCAACACTAGTATGATTCTAATTTTTAGAACCAAACTCAGACTTTGCCTTATCATAACATCCAACTTATAATGTTTTATAAAAGTTGTAGTGTCCGACCATGCTGCCGCATTACAGATGTCGTTGATTGATACTTTCGCTGAGAAAGCCCATGAAGTAGTACTGCCCTTGTTGAGTGTGCCGTCACTCTGTCAGGTCACTTAACTCTGGCCATTTTATATGCTTGTCTTATGGTCTTTGTAATCCATGCTGACAACGTCTGCTTCGAGGGTTGTAGTCCTTTTCTTTCTCCTTGAAATAACACTATTAGTGAATCAACTTTCTGAACTCTTGAGTTCTCTGTAGATATTGTTTTATTGTTCTTCCTACATCTAGGGAGCAGTCTGCTTCCGTTTGTTGTATATATGGTAGGACGAGTGTCTTGATTCATATGAAATTGAGATATGACTTTCGGAATAAATTTTATGTCTGGTCTTGAGTGTTACATTTTCTTCGCTAAAGACCAAGTATGGTGGAGAAGCTCTCAATGCATTTATTTCCGAAACTCTTCGCCTGACGTTTCTTGTATCAAAAACAGTGTTTTTAGCGTAAGGTTCTTTATAGTTATTGACTCTGATGATTCAAAGTCTTACTTTTCAGCATACTCAACACCGTAGGCAGATCCCATTGGTGGGACTTGGTTTTTAACTGGCGATTAATATGCTTAATTCCCCTGAAAAATCTTATCATTAGTGGGTCTGATGCCCAATTTTTGTTTAATACTGCTGACAATGCTGATACCTGTCTTTTTAAAGTGATGAACTTAAGTTTTTTGTAATCCTTCTTGTGAAGAAACTGTAAAAGTTGTTCAATTTGTACTGACTTTGGCTGTATGGTTTTTGTGTCACACCATAGTTGGAACTTCTCCCATGTTTGTAATAAGATTTTTTAGTTGAATCTTTCCTTGATGACATTAAGGTTTGTATCACTTCTGTGGATAATCCCCTTTTTCTCATGGGACTGACTTCAGTTTCCATGCCATCAGTTTTAGTTTGTGTATTTCTGGGTGATCTATTCTCCTTGAGTTAGCAGATGTGGTATCGTCGGCAACTTTATTGGTGGGTATTGGGCTATTGATTGTGCCTACGCAAACCATGGTCTCCTCGGCCACCAGGGTAGAATTATAATTATCTCTGTCTGTCCCCTCTATTTCCTGAGAACCCTCTGTATCATCGGGATGGAGGAAAAGTAAACAACATCTGGTTCGACCAAGAAATCGAAAAAGCATTGGTCGCTACTGCCACCTTGTCTGGGAACCATGAACATATTTCTGGAGTTTCGTATTGTGTCGGGTTGCCATGAGGTCGATCTCTGGTATCCCCCATATTTCTGTTATCTGGTTGAAGATAGACTGATTCAGACTCCATTCCCTGGGTTGAGTTCGTGTCTGCTCAACCAGTCTGCTTCTTGTTTTGTTCCCGGGAATATGGATAGCCCGGATCTCTTTCAAGTACTTCTCTGCCCAGTTCAGGATTTCTGAAACTTGTTCCCAAAGATTCATACTCCTTGTTCCACCCTGTTTGTTTATGTAGCTTACTACAGCCATGTTGGTCGGACTGAATTTGGACTGCTTGTCCTTGTATCGACAGCTTGAATGCTTTTATCGCCAAATAACAGATCTCATTCTCTCTGGTTTTGATGTTTCATTCTCCATGTTTTGTCCCATACACCTTGTTTTGTTTGATGCTTGCATACTGCACCCCAACCCGTTGGGCTCGCATCCACAGTAATTGTGGTCCAAGAGAAAGTATAGATTTCTTTGGGACAAAATTCTTGTCTTTCGTCCACCACTTCATCTTTTCCTTCAGTAATTGAGGAAGAAATATTATTGCTGTGGATCCATTAGTGTGTTCCATTGTTTCAGTATAATAATTGTAGGGGTCTGAGGTGTAACATTGACCACTTTACGGCTTCTGTGGTTGACACTAACTTCCCTAATATTTTTTGACATATCTGTGCCGTTGAACAGGGATATTTGATGAATTGTTTCATTCTTTCTTTATCTCTTGCTTCTTGACAGTTGGTAGAGATATTTGTAATTTGACTGAATATCAACATTCCCAGAAACTGAATCTGTTGACTTGGTATGAGACAGGATTTTCCTGATTTATCAGCCAACCCAGACGGTTTAAGCAAGAATTTATCTTCTTTAGGTTTCCTTGAAGTGTCGTTTGATTCTTTGCCTTGACTAGTATATCGTCTAGGTAGGCGTACACTTCCATTTTCTGTAATCTTAGGTGAGCTATTATTGGTGCTAGTGTCTTTGTAACACTCTTGAGATGAGGTTAGACCAACGGTAAGCATTGATTGAAAGTGCTGACCTATGTAATGAACCTGAGATACTTCCTGTGACTGTGTATGATTGGTATGTGGTGATATGCACTCCTAGATCGATTTTTTGCCATCCAGTCTTGCTTGTGAATCTGTAATGTTATAGACTTGAGTGTTTCCATCTTGAACTTTGTTTTTCTTATGAAAGAGTTTAAGTATCTCAGATCCATATTGCTCTGTAATCTCCTTCTTTCTTCCTGCGTAAAAAGAGAGGTGAATATATCCCCATTTTCTCTTCTCGCTTTGGAACTCTCTCTATTACTCCCTGTATTAGAGATCTTGTATAATGTTGTACAGTTGCTTTCTTGCTTGTACTTGTTTTGGCACTGGTGATTCTATTACTTTCCCTTGAGGTTTTTGTATGAATTTTATACTGTAGCCCTTTGATAATGTTTGAACTACCCATGCATCGGCTTTGGTTTTTTTCCATTCCGTCACAAACTGGTGTAACCTTCCTCCTAATTCGTGACGGTGCATTCTGTCATAATGCTCTTCCTCTTCCTCTGTTCGTTTGGTGTCACGAAAAGAGATTGTTCAGTCTTCCAGACTGTCTTTGCGTGTTTAATCTTCCTGGCCTATACTGTTTGATTGCCTAAATGTCATATGGCTGAAGTAGTGGTATTTCTCTTCTATTTCTTTTGATTACTGGCAGAGCCTTTTTTGCCGAGTTCTTTTCATAATGTCGTCCAGTGATGACCCAAACAGAGTACTCCTTCAAATGGAACTTTGTTAGACCCTGCTTTGACATGTTATCCACTTTCCATTGTCTTAACCATAAGGCACGACGTGCAACTGTGGCTTGGCCGATTGCTTTTGAACTCAACTTTATAACATCTAAGGATGCTTCTGCTATAAAATCGTTTGATATTTTAACGTCTGTAACATTTTTGTCATCTCTTCTCTAGATACTCCTTCAGCTATAGCTTCTTCAAGTTCCTTTATCCAGAATCTACTTGCTCGAGCTAGACTCGTGATAGCTATAGCAGGTCCAATTGCTGCTCCTGAGGACAGATATGACCTTTTCATAGCTGCATCCTCCTTCCGCTCCATTGGGTCTCTCAATGATGTTCCATCCTCTGTAGCCAATGCCATTTCCTTGTTGTCTTTGCCATAGCTGTATCACCTTAGGGGCTTCGTCCCAAGATTTTGATTCCTCTTAGGAAAGGATACATTTTTTGAATATTTAATGGAATATTGAACCTCTTGTCTGGGTTTTGCCATTCGCTCTTTATTAATTCTGTTATATGTGAATGCACAAAAAATTTTGAAGATTTTTCCATTTGATCTCCAACATAGATGCTTTATTGGTTTCACAGTTTTATCCACTATAGTAGTGTTTCCTATCCTTGTAATCAGATAATCAATTGTATTGATTGACATCCTCTGCTGTAGCCTCATCTGCAGCTTCGTCTGGTGATATATATCCCCTTCGATTCTTCCTCTGATCTGGGATTTTCTATAGGTGTTGGCTTGTTAATGCCATATTCTTTAAACATATTTGTTTACTTTTCCATGGTAACCTCTGAGACTTTTGATATCATTGTCTCCATAGAAGAGTCCAATACAGCTTTCATGGCTGTGTGGATTTGCTCTTGTGTTACAGTTGAGGATGGATTAATGCATTTCTGCATAACTTTTCCCCAGTTCTGCTCTCCTGTTGCAGAAACACATCTTTTGTTCTGGATTTACTTGTAGACTCCTTGTTTCTGGAGATCTTAAACACAAACAGAAAAGTTTTATTAAGTTTCTGTTTTACTTCACCTTTATCCAGCTCTCTCCTTAACGTTGCTCACCCCCTTGACCTTGATCTGTGTCTTTTTGATGAATTCATTGTCCACACTGAAAGAGACATAATCAACCAAACACTGTATAGGTTATGCCATTAAACAATGTACATTTTGTATACACATGTCCTGTATGCTACTCACAGCATATAGGCGAAAGAAAGACACCATGGCAGCGTGATTCTGGTTGTTAACAGGATTACTGATGACAACCTGGAGTGAGCGATCAGCGTCCAACCCTTCCTGGTTTTTTTAGATCAGCTGTACGCTCGCGTGCACTGCCGTTTTTTTAATCTCCCGCGCGATGACGTCATCATCGCGCGCCGTTCGTACACGCTACTTCCGGATTCTATTCCAGGATGCGGAAGTCCCGGTCCACGCTAGACCTTGCCGTTCCCTGCTATTACAGGGGGAGCGGCCTTCAGCTGAGAGAGAGCATTGCAGCTGGCATGTAATTTTTGAAGAGGGAGGGAGAGATACGATCCGTCACTACACAGGAGAAAAAGACATGGAGGTAAGGGGGAGGAGCAGACCTTTTATTGGGGAACAAGCCTGTCACTCATCGGAGGGAGGAATTAACCATTCACTTCCACTGCCGGATGAGGACCAGGGAAAGGAGAAAAGTCTGTCAGTATGGCTGGTAAGGAACGTGCAGATAAAGTTCCCATATGTAAAGAGGCAATCTTTAAGTTTCAGGGCAGTGAGAGAAAGTACCTGCAGGGCCATTTTGGATCCAAAGGCTGTGTCAGCTGGTTTCTGGTGTTTCAGAGGCTGTGGTTCAGGAAGGAGTTGGATCTCGCAGTGGACCAATCAGCACCAGATCCTGCTATTAGCCTGCATCTGAGGAAGCTAAGGAGCGGAGAGTGTCAGGGAAGCAGGAAGTTATTTCAGCTGGTCCCAAGCAAGTTCCGGTGGCCATCTGGTAGAGGAAGAGATCAGCAAAGACGTTTGCCCTACAGTTAAAGTCCCCAAGCAAGTTTCTTGGGAAGAAAGCGGTGGCAAGTTTAGGGGAATCTAAATCTTGGTTCCTAAGCTGGAGATGGCAGAAGCTCTGGGTGATCGATCCCCCCCAGCGTCCGGAGAGATGGCGGCAGAGCCTGAGGCCAGGGGATGGAGGGTCCCCAATAGGTGGTAAGTGTGATCACCCGGTCCCTGCTGGCCCAGCACCTGTTTCCCTTTCCCCTGCTCCTGCTGTGTCTGTCTCCCAATCTCCCTCTGTGTCAGCCCCAGCGTCGGTGTCCAGTCTGTGTCTGTCCCCCTGTAAGATCTGCTGGATATCTGATCCCAGTTATGCAAAGGTTCAATCTTTTCCGCTAAGCAGCCTCCAGTTTCACCTGCAGGCACCAAACCAACATGTATGCGTCCACTGCCAAACCACTCATTCTGCTACACGGAAGGACTGTTCCTGCTAATGTACAAAACATGTGTATGGTAACATGTACAGTGGCGGGTGGGGGTAGGAGGATGTGGTGAACTTGAAGTGGGTGGGGGAGGGCCCTTCTCGGATAGGCGGCAGTGATTGACAGACTCCTCCGGGTTGGGTTTGAGGCAGTCGACATCTTTACCTTATTTCTGGGCCCAGTCGGGGGAGTTTGTCATCCGCTTTGTGTGCCCCCATGGTCTGGATGAGTTTTGGAAAAAGTGTGACAGGGATCCTGCTTGGTGGATTGGCTTTGGGGGTGGTGGCGGTTTCCCACACCGGGTGTCGTGAGAGTGACCATAAAGGTCTTTAATGAGAGCATTCCGCCCTCAGACCTCCGCACCTGCTTGGGAGATACGGCTCCGTCCAAAGCGACTGTTTAAAAACCTTGATGACAGCGGAATTTGGTATGGTGGTTGGAAGTGCAGCGTTAAACTGAACACAGTCCGTAACGTTACCCAGCACATCCCGAATTCTGCCTTTATAGGCAGGGAAAGGATACAATGCTTCTACCCGGGCCAGCCGCGTCAGTGCTGGAAGTGCGGGCCATTTCGTATCTTTCAATGTATTGTGACAAACTGAAGTGTGCCCTATGCCTTGAGCTGGGGCACAATGTGAAAGACTGCCCTAACAGTGTCTGTTGCAACCTCTGCGGTGAGATGGGGCACACTTACACCACTTGCCCCGTCTTGGCAGCAAATTGCGCAAGAGTTTGCGGAGGAGATGGTAGTCTCCGAGGAGGTGAGCTCTGAGTAGTAGCAGTTGCTGGGAAGCAGTGGACGCTGGAGAAGTGTCCCTTCGCATTGCTCTGGGACCACCATGCCTGCGGAGCCTGTCACTGTGAATCACAGGAAGCTCAGAGCTCCATTTCTGGACCTATTTAAGCCTGAAGCCAGGGTTACCAGATCCAAGTCAGGGGAGCTCTTGCCCAATATCTCACCCAGTTGGTAATCTGCTTCCAGAGTCCGAAGGTCCTCCACTGTCGAGAAGGGGGGATGGAGTTTGTTGGGAAGTGGGAGGAGCAAGAAAACAAGCCCATTCCCAAATTGTCCATTCGCTTAAAAATCCTTACTCTGTGCTAGGAGAGGACAATCTGGAGGAAGAAATAGCGAGGCTGGAGAGAGAATTAGCTAGAGAAACCTCTTCTTCCATGACTTAATTTTTATAGACATCAGGAGGCTGAGCGGTTACCATCCGCCTCTCAGCTAAGAAGGGAATGATGAGGGGAGGAGGGTAAAGAAGGGTACATGAAAACCCCCCATAACTTCATTCACCTTGTAAATGGCTGTGCCCCCTCCAATAAGATTTGCAACAATTAATGTTGCCTCCATCAAGTTGTAAGTGCACATAGCATGGCATTATTTTTTCTCTCCCAAATTGAGGCAGACATTTTTTTTGCAGGAGACCCGGCTCACCACCTTGGCTGAGATCCATCGCTCCAAGGGGGACTGGTCCTGTGGACCGTCCCTTTGGTCTCTTGCCGCCGAGCCTTACAGTGGAGTGGCTGTCTTTTTTTAAAACAGAAATTTCTATGGCCCTCAGACGAAGGCCGAGAGGAAGGAATTGTTTACCAGAATAAAGCCCTTTCTTTTACGGCCCAGCCTGTAGTGTTTTGGTGGGGATTTTAACACCCATCGCTAGGCCAATGGACAGGAGAGGCCAGGCTGGCAGGTTGGGGTACGACAGCGTATTTTTAATGGCTTAGTTAGAGAGGCAGGTCTGGTAGATGTGCACATTTGCCAATCTCAGGCCTCACGGGTTACACTTTTCATAGAGGTAGTAGTAGGATAGATAGGTTTTTTGTTAAAAAGGACTCTATTACTTCTCCTCTTGAGGGGAAGGCAGTAGAGTTCTCAGATCACTGTTTGGTGGTCATGTCCTTGAATATTCCAGAGGCCCCCTCCAGAGGTAAGGGTTTCTGGCACCTCAATTTGACCATCCTTGACGAGGAATGTACTAAACAGTCTTTCTTGGCCTTCTTCAGATCAGGAGTCCCTGAAGGATGTCTGCCGCAGTAGGACGGAATGGTGGGAGATCACCAAAAAGAGGACTGCACAACCTTTCCAGGCCTAGCGATTGATAAGGTACAGAGTAAATATACCTAAAACTTAAGAGGAAGTTGGATAGGTTGGTGTCTGATTGTGGTGACTTTGGGGAGATCACCGGGGTAAAGTCTCAAATGAGGAGGTTCCAGTATGACCGGCGGCCTCCTGAACTTTGAGAGGAATTATGGGTCACACCATTCTCCGATCCCTATCAGAGTTGCAGGGACTCGTCGCTCGCAAATCGATTAGCGGTTTGCGGGGGAGTGATGGGACCCTGGAGACATCTCAGCAGGTATCCTGCCGGTTGTTAAGAGCTTTTATGGACCTCTTGTCTGAGAAAGAGCTCAGCCAGGCCAGCATATCAAACTTTTTGGAGCAGACTCCTGTTCAGACAAGATCTGATATTCCTTGGGATTCTTTGATAGGGGATATCACTGTGGAGGAGGTGGGGGCAGCCATGAAGGTTGGCTGTAGAAATCCCCTGGGCCGATGGGCTCACGGCGGAGTTCTACAAGGCCTTTTGTGATGTCCTGGCCCCTAGTCTTGTGGAGGTTTTTTCGGTCTCCCTTTCTGAAGGTCTCCTTCCACCCTCCATGAGGCGTTCTGCTTTGATTCTGCTGTCAAAAGGGTTAGATTCTTCCTAATATCGCTTACTCAATATGGATAGAAAATCTTGGCAAAAGTATTGTTCACGCCTCTTGAGGTAGCACACCGGGTGCTTTCTCCCTCGCAGCACTGCACGGTTAAGGTAGATCCACTTTTTCCGCAGTATTGGGGGTCCGGGAGGCCTAATGCGTTGCAGGTCTTATGAGTGGGGAAAATACCTTTTGTCACGGACCAGTCTAAGGCCTTTGATAGAGTGAATACAAGTATCTCTGGAGTGTCCTTGGAAGATACAGTGTTCCTGAGGGTTTCATCAATTGGCTCATGGTTTTGTATGAAGGCGCTGAAACATCCCTTTGTGAATGGCTGGTTGGGGAACCTTTTAGGGTCTCTTCTGGGTCAGACAGGGTTGCCCGCTCAGCCCTCTGCTTTACGTTTTCGCCACAGATCCTCTGATCAAGAGGTTGATGGCAGCGTGCTGCAGGTGGGTACCTGTCTCCAGGGAGTTTCCTTGAAGGTAGCTGCCTATGCGGATGACATTACTCTGGTAGTCTCGAGCTCCGACGAGGCGGTCGAGTGGCCGAACTGGTACAAGAGTATTCTGAGGCTTCAGGTTCCCTCATCAACAGGAACAAATGTGAAGCTTTCTGGATGGGAAAAGAAGGCGAGCCTGCCTTTGACCTCCCGGGAATCTTCCCTGAGCCTTCCCCAAAATAAGATCTTAGGAATCACTTTTGGCAAGGCGATTTCGCTGAGACAAATTGGGTGTCTAGGTTGGAACTTGCATCTTCCAGGGTGGATCAGTGGAAGGGGAGACCATACACTCTTAGTGAAAGGGTTTCGTTGATCAAGACTTACCTGGTCCCGATTTTTCTGTATGTAAGTACTGTGGTGCCTTTTGCCAGAGAAGTACTATGCAAGAATCAATAGTTTGTTTTCCTGCATTTATGGGGAAACAAACTGAACCTAATCAAAAGGACTGTCGCCTACGGCAAAGGAAGGAGGGACGGTTGGGCATGCTCAACCCTGTCGTGTTCTTTGTGAATATGTTTGTTAAATACAACTTTGCAACTCCACGAAGAGAAGCCTCCTTTGTGGGTAGAGATTTTTAAGAGCTGGGTGACTCCATTTCTTGGGTCTTGGATGAAGGGCGGCTTGGTAAAGAGTCTGCGGAATCATCGAGGTCCTCTCCCCTCCTATGTGGCAGGAGCCCTGAAAGCCATGAGGAAGTGGCAAGTGGGAATGGAAGAAATTAGATCCTCACCTAGGAGGGCCCGACCAGAGGGTCTTGTCTTCCTATTTCCATGAGCCGCTGGTCTTAAAAGACTGCCCAAGCAATATATTGAGTATAGGGCTCTCTTTAGTGGTGTCCCCCGGTTCCCCTGAAGTTTAGGGATATTGCTTGGTGTTTCTTTCAGGGAAAACTCTATGTAAGAGGCAATGTGATAGTAGGCGCCGCAATGACCGAATGTGTCCCCGGGAGAGCTGCAGTGGTCTTGAGGAAACGATGGACACTTCCTGCTTAATTGTCCTTTTAACATGAAGTTTACAAATGGGTGTTCAGAAAGTTGGTTATCCCCTGCCTCTCAGGTATGTCATACCAGGGGTGGGCTTATGGGGTGTCTCAAGGCATGCAAGTATTGAGTTAAGCACCTTATTTCTAGTTAGCACAATAGTAAATTCTACACGTGGAGTGCACGGTGACAAATTTCAATTAGGCATAAAGTCCTTTCCTGTGAGGTGATGGTTTCCGACATCCTGAGGGAACTGTTTAAGGTGAAGGCTCTGGAGAAACAGAGGATGAGTGAAGGGAGATGGTCACTCTGTGGAGAGGCCTGTACCTTGAGCTCCCTTGAGGGGTCTGATGTTTCTGGTGGTGGTTTTTCCTGTCTATCACTTGCCCCTTTTTTTGCCTTAGGCCCTTTGTGTTTTTATGTCTGGGCTCATGCATTCCAGGGTGAGTAGTTTACACTTCGCCCTCTCAAGTGTCTAAGTGCATTAGAATGTAGAATGCATCCTTAGTAGTTTTCTACGGAAGCAAACGATTCTTGTTTTGATGTTTCTGCCAAATATTTTTTTTTTTTTGTGTTAGGTTTAATATGTTATAATGTTAGTTTTAATTTGTTGTAATATTAGGTTTAATATTTTGTTTCCTTGTTGTCTCGTTGTACGGATGTTGGAATAAATGTGGTTCATAAACTTGAACAAGTCAAACTTATGTTTTCCTTTTTTCTGCAGTAAGATACTTTAAGTTATTTGCGTGATAGTGCGAATGGTTGTCTATCCCCTCATCATCTATCTGTGTAGGTAGGTGACAGGGTTAGTTATATTAGAGTGTAGCTAGGTGGGCTCGGTTTTATTTTGTTTCTTTTTTCTCTGATGTAAGAGATTGATTTTAGTTACTTTTTAAGAAAGATCTGAATTAAGATTGTTTTTATATTTGTTGTCTGCTGTAAGACTTTTTATCCTTGGACTGGACTTCTTCTCGGAAAGAGACTTTTATTTTTATTCCTTATGCCCAAAAGCCAATATGCTATGTATTGTATTGTTTGTTTCAGTTTATTGTTTGTGCATATTTGTAGCCTGTTAATAACTTCAATATATATATAAAGACATAGTCCATCTAGTCCAACCTATACCCTACCCAAATGTCTGTATAACAGTTATATAGTAACATAGTATTGGAAGTTGTATAAAGACATACGTCCATCTAGTCCAACCTTTATACCCTACCCATAATGTCGTATAACAGTTACATAGTAACATAGTATTGGAGGTTATATAAAGATATACGTCCATCTAGTCCAACCTTTATACCCTACCCATAATGTCTGTTAACAGTTACATAGTAACATAGTATGGAGATTGAATAAAGACATACGTCCATCTAGTCTAACCTTTATACCCTACCCATATGTCTGTATAAAAGTTACATAGTAACATAGTATTGGAGGTTGTATAAAGACAACGTCCATCTAGTCCAACCTTATACCCTACCCATAATGTTGTCTAACAGTACATAGTAACATAGTATTGGAGGTTGTATAAAGACATATGTTCATCTAGTCCAACCTTTACCCTACCCATAATGTCTGTATGACAGTTACATAGTAACATAGTATTGAAGGTTATATAAAGACATACGTCCATCTAGTCCAACCTTTATACCCTACCCATAATGTCTGTCCAACAGTTACATAGCAACATAGTATTGGAGTTGTATAAAGACATACGTCCATCTAGTCCAACCTTTATACCCTACCCATAATGTCTGTCCAACAGTTACATAGCAACATAGTATTGGAGGTTGTATAAAGACATACGTCCATCTAGTCCAACCATATAACCCTACCCATAATGTCTGTCCAACAGTTACATAGTAACATAGTATTGGAGGTTACCGTATATAAAGACATATGTCAATATAGTCAACCTTTATACCCTACCCAAATGTCTTCTGTTTAACAGTAACATAGTAACATAGTATGTAGATTGTATGAAACATACGTCCATCTAGTCCAAACTTTATAACCCTACCCATAATGTCTGTCTAACAGTACATAGCAACATAGTATTGGAGGTTGTATAAAGAACTACGTCCATCTAGTCCAACCATATACCCTACCCATAATGTCTGTCCAACAGTTCATAGCAACATAGTATTGGAGGTTGTATAAAGACATACGTCCATCTAGTCCAACCATTATACCTGCCCATAATGTCTTCTTACAGTTACATAGTAACATGGTATTGGAGGTTATATAAAGACATACAGTACATCCATCTAGTCCAACCTTTATACCCTACTCATAATGTCTGTCTAACAGTTACATAGTAACATAGTATTGGAGGTTGTATAAAGACATACGTCCATCTAGTCCACATTTATACCCTACCATAATGTTTATCTACAGTAATAGTAACATGGTATTGGAGGTTTATATAAAGACATACAGTAAGTCCATCTAGTCCAACCTTTATACCCTATCCATAATGTCTGTCTAACGTTACATAGTAACATAGTATTGGAGGTTGTAAATATATGCTTATGTCATCTAGTCCAACCTTTATACCCTACCCATAATGTCTGTATGACAGTTACATAGTAACATAGTATTGAAGGTTATATAAAGACATACGTCCATCTAGTCCAACCTTTATACCCTACCCATAATGTCTGTCCAACAGTTACATAGCAACATAGTATTGGATGTTGTATAAAGACATACGTCCATCTAGTCCAACCTTTATACCCTACCCATAATGTCTGTCCAACAGTTACATAGTAACATAGTATTGTAGATTGTATGAAAACATGCGTCATCTAGTCCAACCTTATACCCTACCCATAATGTTATCTACAGTTCATAGTAACATGGTATTGGAGGTTATATAAAGACATACAGTACGTCCATCTAGTCCAACCTTTATACCCTACCCATAATGTCTGTCTAACAGTTACATAGTAACATAGTATTGGAGGTTGAATAAAGACTTATGTCCATCTAGTCCAACCTTTATACCCTACCCATAATTCCTGTCTAACAGTTACATAGTAACATAGTATTGGAGTTTGAATAAAGACACATCCATCTAGTCCAACCTTTTTAGTCTTCTCATGCACCCTACTTAACTGTTGATCCAAGGGGGACTGGGGGACCCAGTTGGAAGGAAAAAATACTTCCTGACTCTCAATGGCAATCATAAAGGATCCCTGGATCACTGTAATGATACATTTCTTAACCTGAAAATGAAACTTTAATTAATGAAAATAAATTGAATTTAGTTGCCCTTTCCTGAACTCTTTTTATTTCCAAGATGTCCCTTTTGTATATGGGATTTCCAAACCTGCACCACATATTCCAGATGAGGCCTTACCAGTGCCTTATAAAGAGGGAGAATAATAATTTTCTCCCTTCAATCTATTCCCCTCTTTATACAAGACAATATCTTGCTGGCTCTAGCAATTTGTGTCTGGCACTACTTGCTGTAGCTCCAAACAGATTCACTGAGCTCAGAGCCATTTATGGTGTAGGTATCACAAGGATTGTTAATAGGATTGTTGATAGAAGTTGTCTCATTACAGAACCAGATTAAGCTCTGTCAATTCTCTATCCATGTACAGGTTTTGTTGATATAAACTGTGTCTAATGGATTCTGTACCGAACCCTCTGTCAGTGAATATTCTGCATTTATACCCTTCTTATCCTTACAGCACACAATGGTCATTCACTAACGAGATTCTAGTTCAGTTCTTATATGTTAAATGTTTTTAATTACAAAATTATAATAATTATAATAATAAAGGAAAAATACTCGATCGTCACAGCAGAAAGTTCAAGAGGTCCACATCCGTAATATAATCCATAATCTGAGCTCAGCGTTATTTCCCAACACTAATCCACTCTATGAATAATAATACTAAGAAGCCCCGTTTATTAATAGAAAGAGGTAACGTAAAACTGAAATTGATTTCCCAATAAGAAATTAAACACAATGAGAGAGACAGATAGTATCTAAAGTAAACTGTACACATGTCCCCATGGAGAATGAGATTGCGGAGATGAGGGTGACGATGCATTTTCCTAAGTGTCTCCTGTCACCTTGGATGTAATTGAACCATGAAAACCCATTCATTAAAATAGATACTAAGGAAATACAAAGGTCCTTTCATCTCCAGGTGGGGTTTCCAATGTGTGGTTTCGGCTGTGTTTTGTTTTAATAAAAGATCTGTAGCAACAATGTGTACAAACCCATACCAGGTAAAACGACCTCTCCTGTACCAAAAATAGACTATTTCTTTATCACAATGACATAAGCCATTGTCACCAAAACTGGAAATTGTGTAATAAAGTCCACCCTCCATTGTCCTCAGGGCTTATCCATTAAACGCGGAAGGTGTAAAAAGAATATAAATAGGCGGTGGGACCCTTCGTCTTTCCATAGTGCTGAGTAAGTTCTTTTCTCTCCTTATCTCTGAAGATTCCTTGGGGTTTGAAGATGTTGCGAGTTGCATTTTTCTCTGTGCTGCTTCTCTTGGCTGTAGCGCATAAGAGCGAGGAAGAACATCACGGTAAGGCTAATACTCTTTATGTGGGGTCTATGGCAATGTTTTGTATGATTGTTGGACATTCTAAATCAATGAGTTAGCTGGGCTGCTCTAATTGCAAACTGATTGCATCTAAACTGCATTACTGCAGACTCAGTCTTGCTGCATGTGTTGTTAATAGGCGTCCTTTTTCAATGATCTGGAAACTCCAATGATGTTGAAAATTACTGCATTAATTTATGCAATTTGTACTGCTATATTGAAGGTAGAACTGGAACTGTTTTGTTTATTCTTTGATCAAGTGTTTTTTTAATCTTAAATGTTATCTATACTCATAAATAAATAATCGAATTTTTGAAAATTGTACCGTTGGATACAGCAAGATCCCACTACTCCAAAACTTTGTAGATTCTGAGAAATCGTAATTTGAAATTACAGCATTTATAGGGAAAGACCTGTCACTCCAGAAGCAGAAATTATAATATATTCCCCATCACTGACCTCTTACTAGGATCTTTGGCTGCTTGCCACCACACTTTAAAAACAATTAAGAGAATCAGCAGAGAAAACAAAGAAGGGCGGGGGGAGGGGGAGATGTGTTAGCAGAGCAGTGTTCATGGTGAGGCTGTGCAGGACTTATAAATGTCGCAGACACTACAAGGAGGCAGTGAGTAAGGGAGGGTGGGGACAATTAGGAGCACTCACTAAACATTAATAATTTAATGACAAAGCAAGCACAGATAAATATGTGAGTACCACCATTTTACTTCCCTCAAACTGTAGTTTCAGATCATGTAAAGTTGTTTGAGTGAGTGTAGTGACCCTTTAAGTGGTTTAGCTTAGCTAGTTTGTGGGCTCCCATAAGAGCTCAATATATTACAGAGCATGTTTACCTTTAAAACAAAAACTGGTGACTTATCATTTACTTTATTAGATGAATTTATAACCAGATATTTTAGGATAATGATTGTCCCCATTCTGGCAGAGTAAGCTGGCCCCTCCCTCCATGACATCAATCAAGGCTGGGACTGCTGACATTACAGCCAATGAGTCACTGCTGTTTTATCTGCTGACTCTTCTGCACATGCTCAAGCTTATAAAAAGCTCAGTAACATGTCAGTGTCTTATTAATTGCTCTAATAGATTAAAGGGTAGGTAAACTGAAAAAAAATACTTCATCTCTAAATGAATACATGTAAGTAGCCCTTTACTCTGAGGCGTGTGTGTTGCTGCATGACTTCAATCAAGTATTTGCCAAGCATTCCCCCTTCAACTCTTAATGGACACCTCCATTATCAGATACTTTGCATGTAAAACGATCTATTTTTACTATATTAGGCCAATAAACTCTCAATAGCCACTTTATTACTTACACCTCCCTAGAATCAGGTTGGTTCCCATTTTACCTATACAATATGTGCCATAGATTCAACAAGGTTCTTAATGATGCTCAATTGGGGCCCAAAGTGTGTAAGAAAATGTCCCCAACACCATTACACCATTACACCCCCACCGCCAACCTGAACTGTAGACAAGGCAGGATGGTTCCATGTTTTCATGTTTTTTATGCCAAATTATGACCCTACCAATGTTTCATCTGAATTCAATTAGTAAAAATAACTGTATTACTGGTTATTTAGCTGATAAACTTTCAAGAGTTCTACCCTATCAGGTCAAAGCAGTTTATTCTGTTGAACCTCAGTCAACTAGCACTGCTTTGACCTGGTGAAGAAGGTAAAACTATGGAACTCAGGACAGATCTCCAGTTCCCAGCTGGGAGTAAATGGCTGGTCTGCTGAGGGAACTTCATAGGGGACAGTTGTCAATGGCTCTTTGTAAGGTGACACATCTGTAGCTGTTGGGTAACATGTTGAATCCACTTGTCCAATGCTGATTTGACCTACATTGTGGATCTGCTCCTACCTCCCATTATAGACATTCCTTCTCAACGTGGAATAATTGTTTGTGATTGACAGGTTCCTCTGAATCTGAATCATCTGAAGATATTGAAGGGAAGAAAGGTCACTGTCCAGCAGCTAACGCCTTACTGTGTTCAACCAATTGCACCTTGGGCTCAAACTGCTCCGACACCGTCAACTGCACCTCGGACGTCGACTGCAATGGAACCCAGAAATGTTGTAACATGGGCTGCGGAAGGAAATGTGTTGACCCAGTATCCAGTAAGTAAAAGGACTGGACCCGGAACCATGGAACTAAACGTAAAATACTAATTCCCTGGATGCAGGAGAAGGGAATGCTGGGAGTTATTTGCTGAGAACCATTATCTTTCTTAGTTCTCAGCAAAGCTTCAGTATCAGTATGCATGATGGGAGCTGTAGTTACACAAGGCAGGAGGGCTGAGGGTCATTGCTGTACCTATGTTGGGTGCTGCCCATAGCTGAATCTCCATAATCACCTCCCTGTTAGAAGTAACACACCTATAATGAAATCCCCCCTATTGTGCACAGCCCCCCCACCACTATAATATAACCTTCCTTCCTGTTTATTATGATCCATAGACCAGAATGTTCTCTGTGGTCAGGCTGGGTGTGGGTGCTGGGTAATAAGGTTTCCTGACATTGAACAGAGGATCTGGATGTACAGTACAGTATGTTCTATTAACAATGGAATTCACAGGGAGCGAGAGATTGTGTTTCACCTGAGACTGTGTATGGAAAATTTCCAGATCTCTGCTATAGTACGTTCACACACAGAGATTCACCATCCTGCTATAGTACGTTCACACACAGAGAATTCACCATCTCCTGCTATAGTACGTTCACACACAGAGAATTCACCATCTCCTGCTATAGTACGTTCACACACAGAGAATTCACCATCTCCTGTTATAGTACGTTCACACACAGAGAATTCACCATCCTCCTGCTATAGTACGTTCACAACACAGAGAATTCACCATCTCCTGTATGTACGTTCACACACAGAGATTCACATCTCTTTATAGTACGTTCACACACAGAGAATTCACCATCTCCTGCTATAGTACGTTCACACACAGAGAATTCACCATCTCCTGTTATAGTACGTTCACACACAGAGAATTCACCATCTCCTGTTATAGTACGTTCACCACAAGAGAATTCACCATCCCTGCTATAGTACGTTCACACACAGAGAATTCACCATCTCCTGCTATAGTACGTTCACACACAGGAATTCACCATCTCCTGCTATTAGTACGTTCACACACAGAGAATCACCATCTCCTGCTATAGTACGTTCACCACACAGAAATTCCCCATCTCTGCTAAGTACGTTCACACACAGAGAATTCACCATCTCCTGCTATAGTACGTTCACACACCAGAGAAATTCACCATCTCCTGTATAGTACGTTCACACAAGAGAATTCACCATCTCTGCTATAGTACGTTCACACACAAAGAATTCACCATCTCCTGCTATAGTACGTTCACACACAGAGAATTCACATCTCCTGCTATAGTACGTTCACACACAGAGATTCACCATCTCCTGCTATAGTACGTTCAACACAGAAATTCACCATCTCCTGCTATAGTACGTTCACACACAGAGAATTCACCATCTCCTGCTATAGTACGTTCACACACAGAGAATTCACCATCTCCTGCTATAGTACGTTCACACACAGAGAATTCACCATCTCCTGCTATAGTACGTTCACACACAGAGAATTCACCATCTCCTGCTATAGTACATTCACACACAGAGAAATCACCATCTCCTGCTATAGTACGTTCACACACAGAGAATTCACCATCTCCTGCTATAGTACGTTCACACAGAGAATTCACCATCTCCTGCTATAGTACGTTCACACACAGAAATTCACCATCTCCTGCTATGTACGTTCACACACGAGAAATTCACCATCTCCTGCTATAGTACGTTCACACACAGAGAATTCACCATCTCCTGCTATAGTACGTTCACACACAGAGAATTCACCATCTCCTGCTATAGTACGTTCACACACAAGAGAATTCACCATCTCCTGCTATAGTACGTTCACACACAGAGAATTCACCATCTCCTCTATAGTAGTTCACACACAGAGAATTCACCATCTCCTGCTATAGTAGTTCACACACAGAGATTCACCATCTCCGCTATAGTACGTTCACACACAGAGAATTCACCATCTCCTGCTATAGTACGTTCACACACAGAGAATTCACCATCTCCTGCTATAGTACGTTCACACACAGAGAATTCCCATCTCCTGCTATAGTACGTTCACACACAGAGAATTCACCATCTCCTGCTATAGTACGTTCACACACAGAGATTCACCATCTCCTGCTATAGTACGTTCACACACAGAGAATTCACCATCTCCAGCTATAGTACGTTCACACACAGAGAATTCACCATCTCTGCTATAGTACGTTCACACACAGAGAATTCACCATCTCCTGCTATAGTACGTTCACACACAGAGAATTCACCATCTCCTGTTATAGTACGTTCAAACAGAGAATTCACCATCTCCTGCTATAGTATGTCACACACAGAGAATTCAATCTCCTGCATAGTATGTTCACACACAGAGAGATTCACCATCTCCGCTATAGTACGTTCACACACAGAGAATTCACCATCTCCGCTATAGTACGTTCACACACGAGATTCACCATCTCCTGCTATAGTAGTTCACCACAGAGAATTCACCATCCCTCGTATAGTACGTTCACACAGAATTCCATCTCCAGCTATAGTACGTTCACACACAGAGAATTCACCATCTCCTGCTATAGTACGTTCACACACAGAGAATTCCCCATCTCTGCTATAGTACGTTCACACACAGAGAATTCCCACATCTCCTGCTATAGTACGTTCACCACAGAGAATTCACCATCTCCTGCTATAGTACGTTCACACACAGAGAATTCACCATCTCCTGCTATAGTACGTTCACACACAGAGAATTCACCATCTCCTGCTATAGTACGTTCACACACAGAGAATTCACCATCTCCTGCTATAGTACGTTCACAACAGGAATTCACCATCTCCTGCTATAGTACGTTCACACACAGAGAATTCACCATCTCCTGCTATAGTACGTTCACACACACAGAGAATTCACCATCTCCTGTTATAGTACGTTCACACACAGAGAATTCACCATCTCCTGTTATAGTACACACACAGAGAATTCCCCATCTCCTGCTATAGTATGTTCACACACAGAGAATTCACCATCTCCTGCTATAGTACGTTCACACACAGAGAATTCACCATCTCCTGCTATAGTACGTTCACACACAGAGAATTCCCCATCTCCTGCTATAGTACGTTCACACACAGAGAATTCACCATCTCCTGCTATAGTACGTTCACACACAGAGAATTCCCCATCTCTGCCGATAGTACGTTCACACACAGAGAATTCCCCATCTCCTGCTATAGTACGTTTACACACAGAGAATTCACATCTGCCTATAGTACGTTCACACACGAGAATCACCATCTCCTGTATAGTACGTTCACACACAGAGAATTCCCATCTCCTGCTTATAGTACGTTCACCAACAGAGAATTCACCATCTCCTGCTATAGTATAGTACGTTCACACACAGAGAATTCACCATCTCCTGCTATAGTACGTTCACACAAGAGAATTCACATCTCCTGCTAAGTACGTTCACACACAGAAATTCACCATCTCCGGTATAGTACGTTCACACACAGAGAATTCACCATCTCCTGCTAAGTACGTTCACACACAGAGAATTTACCATCTCCTGCTATAGTACGTTCACACACAGAGAATTACATCTCCTGTATAGTCGTTTACACACAGAGAATTCACCATCTCCTGCTATAGTAGTTTACACACAGAGAATTCACCATCTCCTGCTATAGTACGTTCACACACAGAGAATTCACCATCTCCTGCTATAGTACGTCACAACAGAGAATTCACCATCTCTGCTATAGTATGTTCACACACAGAGAATTCCCCATCTCCTGCTATAGTACGTTCACACACAGAGAATTCACATCTCCTGTTATAGTACGTTCACACACAGAGAATTCACCATCTCCTGTTATAGTTACACAACAGGAATTCCCCATCTCCTGCTATAGTAGTTCACACACGAGAATTCACCATTCCTGTATAGTACGTTCACACACAGAGAATTCCCCATCTCCTGCTATGTTACGTTCAACCACACAGAGAATTCACCATCTCCTGCTTAAGTACGTTCACACACAGAAGAATTCCCATCTCCTGCTATAGTACGTTCACACACAGAGATTCACCATCTCTGCTATAGTACGTTCACACAGAGAATTCACATCTCCTGCTAAGTACGTTCACACACAGAGAATTCCCCATCCTGCTATGTACGTTCACACACAGAGAATTCACCATCTCCTGCTATAGTACGTTCACACACAGAGAATTCACCATCTCTCTGTATAGTAGTTCACACACAGAGAATTCACCATCTCCTGCTAAGTACGTTACACACAGAAATTCCCCATCTCTGTATAGTACGTTCACACACAGAGAATTCCCCATCTCCTGCTATAGTACGTTCACACACAGAGAATTCACCATTCTCTGCTATAGTACGTTCACACACAGATAAATCACCATCTCTGCTAGAGTACGTTCACACACAGAAATTCACCATCTCTGCTAAGTACGTTCACACACAGAGAATTCACCATTCTCTGCTATAGTACGTTCACACACAGGAGATTCACCATCTCCTGCTATAGTACGTTCACACACAGAGAATTCACCATCTCCTGCTATAGTACGTTCACACACAGAGAATTCACCACTCCTGCTAGAAGTACGTTCAACACAGAATTACCATCTCCTGCTATAGTACGTTCACCACAGAGAATTCAATATCCTGATAGTACTTACACACAGAGAATTCACCATCTCCTGCTAATAGTAAGTTTTTCACACAGAGAATTCACCATCTCCTGCTATAGTACGTTCACACACAGAGAATTCACCATCTCCTGCTATAGTACGTTCACACACAGAGAATTCACCATCTCCTGCTATAGTATGTTCACACACAGAGAATTCACCATATCTCTGCATAGTTACGTTCACACACACAGAGAATTCACCATCTCCCTGTATAGTACGTTCACACACAGAGAATTCACCATCTCCGCTATAGTATTACACACAAGAATTCCCCATCTCCTGCTATAGTACGTTCACACACAGAATTCACCATCTCCTGTTATACGTCACACACAGAGATTCACCATCTCCTGTATAGTAGTTTACACACAGAGAATTCACCATCTCCTGCTATAGTACGTTCACACACAGAGAATTCACTATCTCCTGTTATAGTACGTTTACACACAGAGAATTCACCATCTCCTGCTATAGTAAGTTTACACACAGAGAATTCACCATCTCCTGCTATAGTACGTTCACACACAGAGAATTCCCCATCTCCTGCTATAGTACGTTCACACACAAGAGAATCACCATCTCCTGCTATAGTACGTTCACACACAGAGAATTCCCATCTCCTGCTATAGTATATTCAACAACAGAGAATTCACCATCTCCTGCTATAGTACGTTCACACACAGAGAATTCCATCTCCTGCTATAGTACGTTCACACACAGAGAATTCCCCATCTCCTGCTTAGTACGTTCACACACGAGAATTCACCATCTCCTGCAATGTACGTTCACACACAGAGAATTCACCATCTCCTGCTATAGTACGTTCACACACAAGAGAATCACCATCTCCTGCTATAGTACGTTCACACCACAGAGAATTCACCATCTCTGCTAAGTACGTTCACACACAGAGAATTACCCTTCCTGCTAAGTACGTTCACACACAAGAGAATTCACCATCTCCTGCTATAGACGTTCACACACAGAGAATTCACCATCTCCCGCTAGAGTAAGTTCACACACAGATAATTCACCATCTCCTGCTAGAGTACGTTCACCGCACAGAATTCACCATCTCCTGCTAGTATGTTCACCCACAGATAATTCACCATCCTGCTAGAGTACGTTACACACAGATAATTCACCATCTCCTGCTATAGTACGTTCAACAACAGAGAATTCACCATCTCCTGATAGTACGTTCAACACCAAGAGAATTCACCATCTCCTGCTATAGTACGTTCACACACAGAGAATTCACCATCTCCTGCTAGAGTACGTTCACACACAGATAATTCACCATCTCCTGCTATAGTACGTTCACACACAGAGAATTCACCATCTCCTGCTAGAGTACGTTCACACACAGAGAATTCACCATCTCCTGCTATAGTACGTTCACACACAGAGAATCACTCTCCTGTTATAGTAGTTACAACACAGAGATTCACCATCTTCTGTATAGTAAGTTACACACAGAGAATTCACCATCTCCTGCTATAGTACGTTCACACACAAAGAATTCCCCATCTCCTGCTATAGTACGTTCACACACAAAGAATTCCCCATCTCCTGCTATAGTACGTTCACACACAGAGAATTCCCCATCTCCTGCTATAGTACATTCACACACACAGAATTCACCATCTCCTGATATAGTACGTTCACACACAGATAATTCACCATCTCCTGCTATAGTACGTTCACACACAGAGAATTCACTATCTCCTGCTATAGTACGTTCACACAAAGAGAATTCACCATCTCTGCTATAGTAGTTCACACACAGAGAATTCCCCATCTCCTGCTATAGTACGTTCACACACAGAAATTCACCATCTCCTGTTATAGTACGTTCAAAACACAGAGAATTCACCATCTCCTGCTATAGTACGTCACCACACAGAGAATTCCCATTCCTGCTATAGTCGTTCACCACAGAGAAATCACCATCTCCTGCTTATAGTACGTTCACCACAGAGAATTCACCATCTCCTGCTATAGTGTTCACACACAGAGAATTCACCATCTCCTGCTATAGTACGTTCACACACAGAGAATTCACATCTCCTGCTATAGTACTTCACAAACAGAGAATTCACACATCTCGCTGTAGTACGTTCACACACGAGAATTCACCATCTCCTGCTATGGACGTTCACACACAGATAAATACCAATCTCCTGCTATAGTACTTCACACACAGAGAATTCACCATCTCCTGCTATAGTACGTTCACACACAGAAAATACCATCTCCTGCTATAGTCGTACACACAGAGAATTCACCATCTCCTGCTATAGTACGTTCACACAAGGAATTCACATCCTGCTATAGTACGTCACACAGAGAATTCACCATCTCCTGCTATAGTACAGTTCACACACAGAGAATTCACCATCTCCTGCTATAGTCAGTTCACACACAGAGAATTCACACTCCTGCCTACAGTACGTTCACACGCAGAGAATTCCCATCTCCTGCTATAGTAAGTCACACACAGAGAATTCACCATCTCTGCTATAGTACGTTCACACACAGAGAATTCACCATCTCTGCTATAGTACGTCACACGCAGAGAATTCCCATCTCCTGCTATAGTTGTCCCACACAGAGAATTCAGCCTGGGATACTTCAATGGGAAAGTTGCAATGTTGGTAAACACACTCCCAGCAAACTAACAGTAAGTTTCACATGAAATGTTATTTTCTATTAACTATTAACTTGATTTGACAGAGATTCCTTGCAAGGACAGTGACGATTGCTGGGAAACTTGGTCTGCTGCAAAGGGGCCAATGGGGCTTGTCTTTCTGTCTGTCCTCCAAAAAAAACAGTAAGAAACCCAGCTTCATTACACTTTTCTTTTGGTTCTATACCTCAGTTCCCCTTGCATCTATAACTTATCTAATGAAAGCCTTTTATAGTTACAATAAGGCCATGTTGGACTTTCAAAAAAGAGGGAGAGAGCTAGCTGGTGACTTACTTTCCCTTAGAATTACTAATTGTTTGTTTATCTTTAATGTAATATCCGGACGTTATCTTAAGGGCTAGGCCCATATAGCATGTTTTGGAGCGAGGCATGTAGTTTTGGAGCGGCCCCACTATAGCGTGTTCCTCCGTGTGCTATCGGAGCACATGAGATCACCATTTTTGGTTCATATTGCATGCGCTCTGATAGGCTCCAATTTATGAGCGCATCCCCCTTGCACAGAAGCATGCCATGTTTGCTATCACATGCGATCGTGGTTTGGCCATGCGCCTGTTAGGGGCTTACCGTAAACAATTGCAAACTATCTGCGTGTTTTCAGTTGTCATTGTAATAATGTATCATTATATTTTGTATATTTTGAAGTATCCTAACCCAGGGGCCCCAAACCTCCCTTCAGTTGAGGGCCCTATTAGTGGCACTTCACTACTAACATGTCTAACTCTGAATGACCCCACCCCCATCCACCCTGGCCTACACTAGCTCTTAACCTATAACCACCAGAGTGTCCTGCGGGGGCTGCAATTTTGACAATCAGGCCATGTGTTGGGCACCTAGTCCTAATCAAAGACAATGTAGAGGCAGTAAAAATTTTACTACAGAAAGCCACAAATCCCTTCCTTACGCCGGCCTTTTATGGCTCCAACTTTACTAAGGTCAATTAGGCGTGACTTTAATAAACGTAGACTTGTGGTATATTTCTTTACCTTCTATACCTGTAATATTTCTTTTCCTTCCCTGTATAGGACGGAAGACACAAAGTAGAGCGAATCTGGTAAAGTGAAATAAAGTGACAGCGCAGACGAGAGAAAGTGAAGAATTAACATTGATGTGGAATGTTCCAACAAAACAATAAACTATGCAATGATCTATACTGATGGTCTTGGTGCTCTGTGATTCTGATTTTACTTGGAACTGGGGAATATGTGGCTATTAGCTTGTGTCTATCCCTTTAATAATAAATGATGAAGTCAAACTCTGTTAAGTATATATGTTTTTGTCCATTTATGGTATTATAGGGTATTCCACTCAAAAAAGGAACTTCCTTTTTCAGTTTAATTGAAGAACGTTCTTCAATTAACTAGCAGAAGAAAGAAGCGAAAAGAGGAACTTATATATCTTATGTGTCCCACACATTCCCCTTTATATCGGTACAGAGATGAGAAAATACATTGCACGGGCTGTGGTGAGATCAGGTTCACTATCCTCCTCTCACAGCTCTGCACCATCTTGTTTTTTACCAAGTGTACCTTTTTTGATTTTTTTCGGTTGAAGGAAACTATACTTCCCTCAGCCTCCAACCTCTCTTCCTTCATTTGAAAGTCCTTAAGCCCTTGGTTTAAGCATATTGGCCACACTTACCTCTTAAACTTGACTCGTTGGCACTGGTCTTCACTTCCTGCTTCCATGCCGCAAAGAGCAAGTAGGACACGTGTCTTCATTGGCACCGCCATGTAGAAAAATAATGACTTTGCTTTATTTTAATCTTATTTAAACTGGAACTTCAAGAGGAGAATAAACCTTTAGGCTTGAAGGCTAGAATGTTCTAAAAGCTTGCTAGATTAAGGTATCACCTTATACCACTTTTATTAGTTTGTATTTCAAATGGGTTACCCTGCAAACATGAGAATATCCAAGAGACAGCATTTAGGAGCGTTTTTTAGACGTTATTGTGTTGGTCATACACATGCTTATACAGTTGGGATGGGGATATTGTTGATGATTGACTTTAGGTTTGATTAAAGGGGACAATAATAAATGTCGTATTTTAAAGACCAGAAAATCTGATGTGCTTTAGTTCTTGATTTCCTTGAGGAACAACAGCACTTTTGTTGCATTTCCATTCTAGCAATCAGAAGGGCTGGCTGGTGGCTAGCAGCACCCCCATTGACACTATACAGTTTATAGAACTTGTGAATAAATTTGCCTTTCCCCAATTCTGTACATGTTGCAGTGATTATGCTGGTCACATGGGGACTTGACATTGCTATTGATTTGATGTTCTAACGGCTTCAGGCAATAACATTTAGCCCATGTCTGTTTTACCGGCTGAACATCATTATTTATATGTAGGGGAAACGTAGGTACTGTAACTGAAACTAATGTACGGCCAGCAATGGAAAATTCAAAACCAAAAAAGCCATTTGCAGGTTCTTGTCTATAATAAAGTTAACTAATATGAGAGGGGAAATAAATAGAGGTTTTCAAGGAAAAGAGGGGTGAGGGGTCCATTATTTAACCCACTGTACCGATTATTACCAATACCATAGGGTGTTAATGGACATCAGGAATGTACAAAATGCTATGAAACTACGAACCTGATCAGTTAGCCAATATACAATTTATGATTGAGGTGCAACATAATTCTGTTATTTGTATAACATGCTGACCCTGATCGGTTTATTTTGTGATATCTTATTATTGTATAACATGCTGACATGATCGGTATTTTGTGATATCTTATTATTGTATAACATGCTGACACTGATCGGTATTTTGTGTATGCTCGCCATTTTAAATATACCCCAGAGTGCAGCAGTTCGCAAAACTGCACATTATAAATATTGAACATTTATACAAAAAATATGATGATTAATAGGAGGGGAGACATGTCCGCTTCATATGAGAAATATGTCCAAGTGTGATACGTACAGAATATGATAAGCAGTTCCGTGATGATTCATGGAATTTTCTAGTAGTGGAAAACCGTTGGTTTTCTTCTGGAACGGCACCTTAATTTCTGCAAAATCCCGATGAAGACTTCTTTAAAACTTGTGTTTTGAAGAATAAGAAGCACAGAATGCAAAGACGGATAGGCTCCAATCAGCATTGAACAAAAGAAGCCCAGAAGGTTGTCTGTAGGGACTGTCTGACAGGTACAGGTTATAGGAGATAACATAAACACAATATATCAGGAAGAACTGAGCAAAGCCTGACTGCCCCATAATGTAGCTTCTAGTGATGGCTTCTTAAAGTTTGTCTTCGCTTGACCTTTCATCTTCAGAACATGCTTTCCAAGCACCACATATCACCCAAAATGCTGATCTGCTGAAGAGAATGAAAGGGAAAATGCTTCCCAGAAAAGGGAAAATAATGACCTGTACAGAGTATGGCCTGGATAAAGGAAGTACTGTAGGGGTCGTGAGCAGTTAGAATGTCTGCTGGGCATATTGTCATAGAGCAATGGGAAGGATGAAGACTATTGACATTAAGACACCCGTAAATGAGAAACACACCAGGATAGTGTTCAAGACTTTTTAAAAGCTTTAAAAAAACAATTGTCAATCCTGGCAAAATGGATATAGTAGAACGCCACAGAGCAAGGTGGAAAACCACAGGCTGACGTAGTTGAAGAACAGGGAAGAAGGAGTAGATCAGATAAAAACTTGCAAGATTGGAAAGCAAAATGGACATTGTATAGGTTACTGAACAAAATCCATAAGAAGACAAGGCTTGAAAGGCCAATGCAAAGAATTAAAAACATCACAGGTGGCCAAAGTTCCATGGTTTGCAAGATCGGTGAAGTTTACATAACTACTAAAATCATTTGCCAGGCTTCCAATCAATGTCTCAAACATTAGATGGCACCAGGAGGCCAATTGATAGGGGTTCAAAGATTCTGATTGGCTCATATTCATTGTGATGTTCTGTGGTCCACCAGCCATGATTTTCTCTCCCATATATATTCTGTCCTTGCTGCTTTGTTATCTAGTGGTTCCAGTAGTTTTCACTTTGTCCAAAGCAAAGAGTTTTTCACGGATTAAAGGGGAATTTCCTCGATCAATACTTTGTTATTACAAAGCATGCAATGGCAAGACAACATTGACTTGTTGTAAAGTGGATATTCTTGATTTCCTTTGCATTAACCTAGACAGGTGGCTCCGAAACATCAAAACCAGTTAACAATGTAACATAACAGGCAGGATTGATTATTTGATCATCTAATGTACAGTTATCATCTGCAAAATGTGGAGGCCAAAATAACATAACACTTTTATCTAGGATGGAGACTCCTCTGAAAAGGTAAATGTGTAAGCACAAGAAACCAACCTAACCCTCCAATGATACTCTCCTCTCTCTCTCTCTCTCTCTCTCTCTCTCTCTCTCTCTCTCTCTCTCTTGTACTTTACAAAGCTGCGTATATCCAAGTGACGCGTTATAAAATATAAAATTATACAAACATACAAACTGGTCATTTACATCCATAAATGCCAACAGACATTTGAACAAACCAATATTTTTTAATTTATGGAATGATAATAATTGCAAAAGATGTAACAATGTATTAATATTAATATGTGAAACAGTATTTTGGTTAAAAATACACCCCGGAGGTTAACTACCTACATCTACAATTCTAAACATGTGACATTTGCCAACACAACGTCCCAAACCAAACACCAAAGCCATTATACCCAGTAACACTCCCCTGACCCACCCAAGACCAAGCCTACTCATTAACCCAGTAACACTCCCCTTGACCACCCAAGACCAAGCCATACTGCATTATACACAGTAACACTCACCTTAACCACCCCAAGACCAAGCCATTAACTCCATATACCCAGTAACACTCCCTTAGACCACCCAAGACCCAAGCCATAATCCATTATACACAGTAACACTCCCCTTAAAAACACCAAGACCAAGCCATACTCCATTATACCCAGTAACACTCCCTTAACCACCCAAGACCAAGCCATACTGCCATTACCCAGTAACACCTCCCTTACCACCCAAGACCAAGCCATACTGCCATATAACAGTAACACTCCCCTTAACCACACGACCAAGCATACTCCATGATTACCCAAGTAACACTCCCCTTAACACCAAGACCAAGCCATACTCCATTATACCCAGAACACTCCCCTTGACACACCAAGACCAAGCCATACTGCATTATACCCAGTAACATCCCCTTGACACCACCAAGACCAAGCCATACTGCATATACCACAGTAACACTCCCCTAACCACCACAGACCAAGCCATACTTCATTATACCCAGTAACATCCCCGTTACCACCCAAGACCAAGCCATACTGCATTAACCCAGTAACACTCCCTTGACACCCAAGACCAAGCCATACTGCATTATACCCAGTAACACTCCCCTTAATCACCCAAGACCAAGCCGACTCCATTTTACCCAGTAACCTCCCTTGACCACCCAGACCAAGCCATACTCCATTATACCAGTAAACACTCCCCTTGACAACCCAAGACCAAGCCATTCGCATTATACCCAGTAAACACTCCTTGACCACCCAAGACCCAAGCCATACTCATTATACCCAGTAACACTCCCCTTGACACACCAAGACCAAGCCATACTCCCATTATACCACAGTAAACACCTCCCTTGACACCCAGCCAGCCATTGCATTTTAACCAGTAACACTCCCCTGTACCCAAGACCAAGCCATTACCCATTATACCCAGTAACCACTCCCTTACCACCCAAGCCAAGCCATCATTTATACCCAGTAACACTCCTTACCACCCAGACAAGCCATACTGCATTATACCCGTAAACTCCCCTGAACACCCAAGACCAAGCCATACTCTATACCCAGTAAACACTCCCCCTTAACCACCAAGACCAAGCCATACTCCATTATACCCAGTAACCTCCCCTTGACCACCCAAGACCAAGCCATACTCATTATACCCAGTAACCTCCCCTTGACCACCAAGACCAAAAGCCATACTCCATTATACACCAGTACACTCACCTGACAACCCAAGACCAAGCCATACTGCATTATACCCAGTAACACTCCCCTTGACTCCCAAGACCAAGCATACTCCATTATACCCAGTAACACTCCTCCTTGACACCCAAGACCAAGCATACTTGCATTATACCCAGAAACACTCCCTTGACTACCCAGACCAAGCCATACTCCATTATACCAGGAACACTCCCCTAAAACCACCAAGACCAAGCCATACCATATACCCAGTAACACTCACCTTGACACCCAAGACCAAGCCATATCCATTAACCCAGTACACTCCCCTTGACCCCCAAACCTAAGCCATACTGCTTTCACCAGTAAACACTAACCTTAACCACCCAAAGACCAAGCCATACTCTATATACCCAGTGAACACTCCCCTTGACCACCCAGACCAAGCCTACTCCATTATTACCCAGTAACCCTCCCCTTGACCCCACAAGACCAAGCCATACTCTATTATACCCAGTAAACCCTCCCCTTGACCACCCAAGACAAAGCCATACTCATTATACCCAATAACCCTCCCCTGACCACCAAGACCAAGCCATACTCTATTATACCCATAAACCCCTCCCTTGACACACCCAAGACCAAGCCATACTCATATACCCAGTAAACCCTCCCCTTGACACCCAAAGACCAAGTACTCTATTTAACCAGAAAACTCCCCTTGACCACCCAAGACCAAGCCATACTCCATTATACCAGTAACACTCCCCTTGACACCCCAAGACCAAGCCATACTCATTATACCCAGTACCCTCCCCTTGACCACCCAAGACCCAAGCCACTACGCTATTATTACCCAGAACCCTCCCCTTGACCACCCAAGACAAGCCATACTCTATTATACCAATAAACCTTCCCCTTGACCACCCAAGAACCAAGCCCTACTGCATTATACACAGTAACACTCCCCTTAACCACCCAAGACCAAGCCATACTGCATTATACCCAGTAACACTCCCGTTAACCACCCAAGACCAAGCCATACTGCATTATACCCAGTAACACTCCCCTTGACCACCCAAGACCAAGCCATACTGCATTATACCCAGTAACACTCCCCTTAACCACCCAAGACCAAGCCATACTCCATTATACCCAGTAACCCTCCCCTTGACCACCCAAGACCAAGCCATACTCCATTATACCCAGTAACACTCCCCTTGACTACCAAGACCAAAGCCATACTCATTATACCCAGTACCCTCACTGACCACCCAAGACCAAGCCATACGCATTATACCAGTAACACTCCCCTTGACTACCCAAGAGCCAAGCCATACTCCATTATACCAGTAACAATCCCCTTGACCACCCAAGCCAAGCCATACTGCATTATACCCAGTAACACTCCCTTGACTACCCAAGACACAAGCCATACTCCTCATATACCCAGTAACACTCCCCTTAAACCATCCAAGGACCAAGCCATACTCCATTATACCCAGTAACACTCACCTTGACCACCAAGACCAAGCCATACTCCATATAACAGTAACACTCCCTTGACCCCCCAAGACTAAGCCATACTGCATTATACCCAGTGAGACACACCTTAACCACCCCAAGACCAAGCCATCTCTCTATTATACCCAGTAACACTCCCTTGACCCACCCCAAGACCAAGTCATACTCCATTATTAACCCAGTAACCCTCCCCTGACCACCCAAGACCAAGCCTACTCTTATATACCCAGTAACCCTCCCCTTGGACCACCAAGACAAAGCCATACTTATATTACCCAATAACCCTCCCCTTGACCACCCAAGACCAAGCCATACTCTATTATCCAGTACAACCCTCCCCTGACCACCCAAGACAAGCATACTCTATTATACCCAGTAACCCTCCCCTTGACCACCCAAGACCAAGCCATACTCTATATACCCAGTAACACTCCCCTAACCACCAAGACCAAGCCATACTCCATATACCCAGTAACACTCCCCTTGACCACCAAGACCAAGCCATACTCATTATACCCAGTAACCCCTCCCCTGACCACCCCAAGACCAAGCCATACTCTATTATACCCAGTAGTAACCCCTCCCTGACCACCCAAGACCAAGCCATACTCTATTATACCCAGTAAAAACTCCCCTTGACACCCAAGACCAAGCCATTACTCTATTTTACCCAGTAACACTCCCCTGACCACCCAAGACCAAGCCATACTCTATTTATACCCAGTAAACCCTCCCTGACCACCAAGACCAAGCCATACTCTATTATACCAGTAACACTCCCCTTGACCACCAAGACCAAGCCAACTTTTCCTACTGAAGCATTCTAGTCTGGACTGTCCGTGATGAATGGAGACAAAATATAGGACATTGTGACAGGAAGAAACCGTTTTGTGACCCTTGTTGGGGCGTAGCTGACTACACAAGTCAAGAACTTGGTCCTTATAAACTCCTCTGTAACTATACACGGTCCATAATGACAAACTAGGGGTTTTATTGCCAATATAATGTAGGTCACTACAAAAGTATTTATGGGCATTTTCGCACTGCGGCCCAGTTGACTATTACCAATAGTAATATAGTAAATATAAGGCCAGCTATACCCTCAGTGTACCCCCATGTAATGTAAACTTAGCTAGCATATATGGTATAATTACCCTATGCTGGCACTAATGATGATTGTCGACTTGTCATAACCAAGAAAATCCTAATAATAAAGAAAATAGAAATCTATAATTTTCACTATAACTTGACAACAAATACACATCTAATTTTATGGGCTGATGTAAAAAGAGGTACAAAACGTTATTTGTGTATTCATTTGTACCAACCAACTCGGTGCTAGGTTTTACGGGTTACTGCAGTTAAATCACATTTGATTGGTAGGTTCAGATTAATAGCATTAAAAACTGCTGTATCATAGTATCGTACAGTATAGTAAAGTATTTGAGGTAAATAAAGACATAGTCCATTCAGTCCAACCCATCTAGCAATATCCTCATTCCTACCTAACTGTTGATCCAGAGGAAGGCAAAAAAAAAACCCACCAAATTTATGAAGGGAAAAAAAATTCTTTCTGACTCCAGTGGCAATCGGAAATTTCACTGGATCAACTTACTTTATGTATCAATACCAGTAACTTGTAACATTCCTTGTTTGCAGAAACTCATCCAGCTTTATTTAAAAATGACCAATGAACCTGCCATAACAACGTCCGCTGGAATACAGTTCCATAGCTTACCGTTCTCTACAGTGAAAAAACCCTTTCCCAATTGAAGACTACACCTTTTTTATTGAAGTCTTAAGGGATGTCCTCGTGTCCTCTGACATGTTCTATTGGTGAACAATGCCCCAGATAGTTTATTGTATGGCCCGTTAATGTATTTATACACAGTAATCATATCCCCATGCAATCAGTGTACATAATTGTAATTTTTCCAGTCTCCTTCATATTCAAGCCCCCAATCCTTTATTAATTTAGTTGCTCTCTCTGAACCCTTTCCATTTCAAAGATGTCCTATTTGTACACAGGATTCCAAAATTGCACTGCATATTCCAAATGAGGCCTTACCAATGCTTTGTAAAGAGGGAGAATAACATTTTCCTCCCTTGAATCCATACATCTCTTTATACAAGACTATACCATGCTGGCTGGCTGTTGCCACCTGGCACTGTGCTACCTTTTTAAGGTGTATCCACCAAAACTCCAAGATCCCTTTCCAACAGGGATTCAATCATGGCCATGATTGACATTTACAGTGAATGTTCATAAATCTACAAAGTTGGTTCATTGAATACCAAGCGATGGTAAAATACCGCAATGGTATTCTGTGGGTTATCGTTAATCTACGATCACAGTAGTAGATTTCGGAAATTAACATTTGCGATAATTTGCATTGAAGGCACGGTATTGCTAATAAGTGCTTATAAATATGGCCCTATGTCTCCCAAAAAAGGGGCAATAAAAGTATGAAACTTTGTGTTAAAGAAGAAAAACACATGGTGCTATTGCTTTCCGCCTTATACTGTACACATCAAGGGATCAATTAGTTAAGAAATAGACAGATTTCCACAAACTTCTGATAAAAAAGTAGTATGTTAAAGGGTATCTCCACCCCCTGAAACATGTGTTTTACATATTGTACGGCACCACGGCTGTCTGCTCCCGACCCTCTGCTTGCTGGAAGTTGAAAAAGGGGCCAGATCTGCAGCCGCGCCTGTGATTGGCTGAGAAGCAGCTAATCACAGACACGGCTGCCGGTTATGCAGACAGCCCAGGGAACAAAGGCTCATTAGTATGTTTCTGCTGCTTTTTTTAACTAAATCTAAATTGAGATGGGCAGGGGTGCCCTACGCCTCAGAACATTACAGATAGGGGGTGAGCGAGGGGGTGAGGCACATGTAATGATACGGGGGTAGAAGGGAGGGGGGCAAGGCTCACTTGCACATGTCCCAGTCCTCAAGGAGCAAGACTGGAGGCCCTGACCACCCACCCCTCTCCCAGACTGAGGTCTACGATCAGCTGTTTAAAAGACCAGACCTGTACTCCAGTTCGGTTACGGTCTTTTAAATAGCTTATCGCATGTAGTTTCCTTTATACGTGCTATCAGCTGTTTAAAAACAGCTGATCGCAGAGGTTGTGGTGGACTTTTTACAGTCCAGGCCCCCCCATTGTCACATGGTGGTGGGAGCATTGGGATACGACTGTCAGGGAGGACAAGGAATATCAGGGAACTGGATGACACACAGGACAGCTCCTACTCTTCAGTTTTCGGACTTGGACAAGCACTGCAGGAGAACCATAAGGGGCAGGGATGTAAGGTACTGTTTTTAAACTACAGAGAGGGGGGCAAGTATGGGGTTAAATTTTAGTTTTGGGGGTGGACATGCCCTTTAAACCATAGAATGTGTAATTATTCCTCGAATTGTTCTGGTTAAAGTATGTTACATGTTTTCTAGAAAGGAAAGGTTCATCTGGTTACAGCCTCTTAATTTCCAAATAATCCTGATGAAGGCTTGTTGTGTAGGTACAATCAGACCACGGTGCAAAGAAGCCCCAGAGGTGTCAGGGGTGACTGTTTCTTTACATAGAGATTAAAAGACACAAAATAATGAGAATAAGTCAAGAAGAACAGACTGATAAATTTCACTGCCCCCATAGTGAAGCTTCTTGGGGTGTGGCTTCCAAGCTTGTCTTTCTTCATCTTATCATCTTTAGTATGTGGTCCCGAGGAATTATATATCACAAAAGCCGGTCTGCTGAAGGCAAAAATGGGAGAATGCTCCCTAAAAGAGACATTGGAATGAAGGCTGTATTAAAAAAAAAGGGTGTTTTGATGAGAAATTCCCAACCCATTACGTGACCATTAAAGGTGTCCAAACTGTTATAGAGAAAGGAAGACTAAACAATATTGACATAGCAACGCTGGAAAACAAGCGGACAGGGAAGACAGTTGACAAAATGCCTGTGAGAAAACAGTTAATGTTTGTAATGTGAACAAAGTAGAACACAGTATGACCATGAAGCACACCACAGGCTAAGGTTGCTGAAGAACAAGAAGGGATATCTGAGAGAAGACAAATACAAGATTGCAAGATCTGTAAATAAAAAGTAAACCATGTAGGTTATTGACCAAAATCCATAAGAAGACAAAGTTCGAAGGCCAAGGCAAAGAATTATAATTTCACAAGAACTCAAACATACAATAGTTGCAAGTCCATTAAATTATTATAATTATGAAATCCATTAGCAAGGCTTCCAATGAAAGTCTCAATCATTATGATGCCCAGGAGGCCCAAAGATAATGATCCGTTTGCTGTCAATGTAACATTTAGCGAACCATTAGCCATGAACCTTTCCTTGTTTGTAAAACAGGATGTCTCAGGTCGTCAATTATTACCGTGGTGCTCCTTTTCTTATTGTTTGTGTTATTTGTGATTTTTCTCGTTTTTTCTCCTACTTCTCCAAAATCTTTGACTGAAGATCTTTCCATAAAGTCAATAAATCCCCATGATAATAAATACTGTGTTATTACAGAAAATGCAATGCAACATAGCAAGTGTGTAGTAGATATCCTAAACTCTTTGCATTAAACCTATTAAACTTCTTCTTGGAAGTATCGTATACCCACAGATAAAACTAGGAGTTCTATGGAATTTTACATTTTGGGTAACATACGTCTTTACAATAAAAGAAGAAATAAGAAATACTGCAAAATTGTTTCTATGTAGTTTAATGTACAAAACAAAAGGTATAGGGTTTTAAATGCCTGTCTACATTCACTAAAGGACATGTCCAACCCCTCCCTCATTGGTTGATAAGTCACTATTTATAGGTTGGGATTTGTGGAGTGAGCAGTGGTCTTGGGATGAAAGACTCTCAAAGATGCGACAGAAAATTGGATCTAGGAGCCTCAGAGACCTTTCCACGGGTAAAGCACTAGTTATTGCGGAATGAGATTAATCTGTTCTGCAGTATATGGCCCAGGCTGGCCTCCACTGGCAACAGTGTCCAGAGCCATTACTAGGGCGGTGTTTTACTTCATCTGGGGCTTCAGATGGACAGAGTAAAGCGGTCAGTGATGTACAAGGACCACAGCGGGGAGGGAAGGGAATCCTGACTCCCCACCATGCAACGGATTTCCTTTGTATGTATACTGCATCCGCCGGAACGATCACCCGTTTTGCCAACAGCTCCGCGAGGAAACTCCAGTCACGCTTTTCCTGCTACCTCTATGGAGAGGTTAGGCTGGACAAGTGGGGACAGCCATCCCTTACAAAACTGGGACACACCTTGGTTGTACCTGGATGTTACAGTTCGTGAGGGACACCAACTGGAGGGAGTGAAACCGGACCTGTGGAAATCGAAAGTGATCAACAAGCTCATCAGAGCTAGAGACACAATGGAGTCTATTCCAGGGCTCCCTGCTGCTTCAGTCGAGACTGGTTGGGCCAATATTGCCAGCAGCAGGCTCACACAACAAACATAAAGACCTGGCGTGGATGTCTGTTCAGGGGGGGCTTGCCTCTCAGGACTTTCATGCATGCCCCAACCTGTGCCCTACACGAAACATTGTCCATTCTGCATCGTCCAGGAGAGACTGCAATGATCTCTTCTGGGCACCTGGGCCAAAGGCTATTGTTGGATGCCTTGGGACATGAACTCAGAGACAAGTGTCCCAGGAACAGCCTTTCTCATATTCGGTGCTTTCGGACTATTTCCTGGAGCTCACGGAGACCAGGCGATCCAGTGATGGCCGGGCCCTTATGAACTGTTTTAAGACGCTATTTGGATAGCCAGGAATTGCCTGGTCCTAAGAAGGGAGAGGATTGTCCATTCTGGACTGCCGCAAGCAATCCATAGCTTGCTCAGAGACTATTCCATTATGGACAGTGTGGAGGAAGAAGATGTCGTTTAATTGTTTTCTACCTCCCCCCTCCTTTCCCTTTGTGTCTGTTTTTCAAATTAAAGCTTCGGGCAAATGTCTCCCCCCCTTACACCTCCTTTCCTTCCCCAAACACACCGATGCTTTGTTTTAAACGTGTTACAATGTTTACGTATAAGATTGGTGTAATGCTGCCCCTGCCCACACTCCCACCTAAATGTTTCACAACCCGGTTTGTTTTGTGTTATGTACGTACCCCCAGCCCCGGCCCAACCCCACACTCCCCCAGCATTACCCCACTGTTTGACCTGTTTTTGAAAGAATGTAAAGCCTGAATGAGTAAGTGCAAGAACTACTGTATTTGTTGGTATCAAACATTGTTGTATCAACATGTAAGGGGAAATGTTTACTAGTAAAGATATGAGCAGATGTGGACCACTTTTTAAGGGATATAAACTAAACAACATTCCAAATCGGGTACCTTTAGGGAAACAAGTGTAAAAAAAATTAGGTTCCACTCTTGCATGGAGCTTAATCTCAGGTAAAAAAGGGAGGAAATGGAAAAAAAGAAATAGGGGCTTTTAAAATTTGGAAAAGCAGAAGGCACAGAACAGGCTTACAGGGGACTTCAAAAGTTTGTAATAAAGAGTTGCAAGAAGAAAAGGCAATTAAACTGAAGCTAAAATAGAAAAATGAAACACGGATGCGAAACAAAGCAAAAGTTCCAAACCCCAAGATGTTTTTAAGTAAGAATATTAAATGGTAGAAAAAAAGAGATGAGAATGTGGGGACCAGTTAAATAATGGAGCGGAGGTGGTTGTAGAGGATGCCGAAAAGGGTAATCTGCTAAACGTGTTTTACAATCGGTTTTTACTGTTTGAGAATCCTTAAAGTAGGGATTGTTTGTAACAATGTGACAGGGAGGAAATGAAAGAGTCTTCACATTGGATAAACAAGAGGGATCCACGGTTACGGAATCATAGAGGGACAAAGGTATAATCAATAAAGCGCCAGACCAGATGGATTGCATCCTAGGATTTTAAGAGGGGCTTAGTTCAGTTCATAGCAAGACCACGTGTGTCTCATCTTTTCAGATTCGCTGGTTGGTCTTGGGGATTGTGCCGCTGGATTGGAAAAAAAAGCCAATGTAATACCAATATTTTCCAAAAACAAAGGTAAGGCGTCACAGCCTGGTGGTAACTAGAACCTGTAAGCCTAAATCAGTGGTAGGGAAGTGGATGGAACAACTTTGTTAAGGGATAGTATCCTGACTTGGTCTCCAGAGGTCATTTATTAGTAGTAGTCAGCATGGGGATTATGAAGAATAGATCATGCCAGACAAAATTTAATGGTTTTTATGAAGGAGAAGTGAGGTAGAAGTTAGATTCAAGGGACAAGCTGGGATGTGGGGTATATTTGGATTTTGCAAAAAGCCTTGATACTGCTTGCCACATAGGCGGACTAATGTATAAACTGAGGGACTGTTGGCCTGGAAGAAAAACATTTGTTCATGGATAGAGAAAAACTGGTTATTGGACCGCCACACAGAGAGTGGTGGTAATGGACGGCTACATCTATGTGGCTTAACGTTATTAAGCGGAGTCCTCAGGGTCTCGTTACTGGGGGCCGCTTTGTTATCGTTATAAATGATTGAAGGGGGCATTGAGAAGCAGGTCTCTGTGTTGCGTGATGACACTAAATTAATTGCAGAGCTTTGGAAACTCCAATGGATGTTGCAAGTGCTGCAAGCCAGACCTAGATAGATTATCAAAATGGGGGCAGCAGAATGGAGAATGGAGATTCAACTGTTGTAATAAATGTTAAGGTGTGCATTTGGGATTTAATAATCCTGGTGCCCACACCTACACATAGATAATCGTGTAAGTGCATCTTGAAATGAAAAGATTTGGGGGTTCTTGGTAGGATAACAGGACTAGCTGTAGTCACAAAACAATGCAGGTAGCAACAGCTAGAGCTAGACACAGATATTGTCTTGTATAAAGAGGGGAATGAATCAAGAGAGGAAAAAATATTATTCTCCCTCTTTCAAGGCACTGGTAAGCAACATTTGGAGATATGCGGGGCAGTTTTGGAATCCCATGATACCAAAAGGGGGACATCTGGAAAATTGAGGCAGTCTAGAGAAGGGCAACAACTAAATAATAAGGGGAATGGAGGGGCTTGAATATGCAGGCAGAAATAGGACACAGTTAGGGCTGGTTTACTATTGGAACGAAGAAAGCGGCGGTTGCGTGGGGAATGACATACCTTATACAAATATATTAATGGCCCCATACAGTGACTCCTCAGGTGCATTGTTCCTAATAGGTCATTATCAGAAGACTCGTGGACATCCTTTAAGGTTGGAGAAAAGAAGAGTTTCATCTTCAAGTTAGGAGAGTTCTTTACAGTGAGAACGGTGAAAGCGATAGAACTGTGGAACTGTCTTCCAGCAAGGTGGTAATGGGCAAGTTCATTGAATAACTTTAAAAAGGCCTGGATAGTTTCTAAACACTAAAAAATATTGAGAATTACTGGTATTAATGCAATAGATCTGGTTGATTTCCAGGGATACTTTCCGATTGCCGTTTGGAGTCAGGAAGGAATTTTTTCCACCCCTTTTTTAGCTGGGTTTTTTGCCTTCCTCTGATCAAACTGTTAGGTAGGGTTAAAAAAAAAAAAAAAAAAAAAAAAAAAAAAAGTGAATAGGTTGGACTTGATGGACGAATGTCTTTATTCAACCTTAATTACTATGTTACTATGACTATGTTAAGGTTGTGCACACACATGAGTGGTATTGTTTCCAGCTGTGCTGCGTCACAGTACACGGTATGAATGTTTGTTTTATATATTTTATGACAAATAAAGAAATTTTTAAATCAAAAAAAGGATCACCATTGCTACTAGAGCAGCTAGTAGCAAAGGGTTTAAGGGGGTCCCTTTGACCTGATAAAGTTCCATGCTAAATAAAAGGATAGGCAGGTGGCACATAAGAACAAGGGAAGGGTCAGGGAACAAGCAAAGGGATTTCAACTCTGGAAGTCTGTTTTTCTTTTCTGCACACAAGATGGTCCCTGTTTTTGATTGAATGGCTAGAATTAAAAGAAACAATAAAGATACAGAAGGCAATCAGGTGCGAGGTGGATGTCTGATATAACAAATAGGGGTCGTATATTTTTGTCTGATGTAAACATGAGATTTTTTTATGGATTTGAAAGTGAAATTTCCCAGGGGTAACAGAATCTCATCTATTTGAATATTTCTGTCTACTTGAAACTTTCTATTTTAGAAATGCAAAATTGTTTTCCTGAATGATAATTAAGGGAAATGAAGTGAAACAGACGGAGAGGAATATAAATAAAGAGTCTTGTTTTAACATTATTTGTCAGGGGTTTACGATAACACTTGTGGGCAATGATAATTTATATTACTAGCAAACTTTAATTTGCACTCTAAAGCTTAGACATACATGCGATCGCAAGACTGACCCCTGATGCACGGTGTGTACTGTGTGTATGTTTCTGGCGAGGTTATTGTTTAATGTTGGCTGGTCGGCGTCCTTGTAGATAATTCAATCCGGCAGATCATCAACATTGCCAGACCAAACGTCTGTTTCACCCAGACATTTGGTACACATTGTTCGTCATGGGTCGGCCCCACTAATGAAATAAGAGGTGGAAACAGTGGCGTAACTAGGAATCACCCCCCCCCCCCAGCAAAACTATGATGTGGCCCCTATCCATGCTTTATACACAGTGGTTTTCTGGGAGGAGGATACATGATCTGATTGGTTGCTGCAAATTAATTGCAATGGCAACATTTACACCTCTTACTGCATCCCCTAATTATTCTCAAGGTTGTTTAACTGCTTTGTAGACAGCAGCTCAATATACTATATTATTAGTGTTATTTTGTAGGAGGAAGGGCGAGAAAGCGAGATTAACAGCGGGCATGACGTTAAAGGGTATCTCCATCGTTTTATTAAGTTTTGTGAATCCAGTTCTATTGAAGAACGGGAGGTAAAGGAGCTGTGCGCTTACCTTCGTTCTTCAATAGAACAAACAGGAGCCAGGAGAGAAGGTAAGAACTTACCCGCTCGTGCGCTCCCCGAGCGCTTGGTCTGACAGGTCCGATGGACCTTGTCTTCTATGTGCATAGATCACGCATGCGCATAGAAGACAAGGTCCGTCGGGACCCGTCAGACTACGCGCGGGGGAGGCGGACGCGAGGGGTAAGTTCTTACCTTCTCTCTAGTTGGGTAGGTCTGGTTCAATGGACGCCGCCATGTTGGCCATTGCTGCCTCGAAAACACTGTTCTTCACTTACCTACCTTTCTTTCCTCACAGTAGGTATTGGATACTCCTCAGAAGGCTTCTAACAAGACCTTGTCAGGGACGGGATTATCGCAATGGCTTTAAAATGACTACAGCAGCTTAATCACAGTTGGGGCTATGCAAGATTTAATTAAAGGGTCAACAATACATTTTACAGTATGATAAGAATGATTTAATCTATAATATGGACATTCTAGTCATAACAGACTGTGCAGTAAAGCCATCATTTGGTAAATGGGATCATCATTCCATGTGTGTATCCTTGTAAGAGACAACAATAACTAAAATCTGAAAACATCATTTTATGGCAAAATTAGAGCTAGGGAGGAAACAATCTGATGAAAAGGAAAGGAAAACATCTTATTGCGCATTACAAATACTTGCAAACAGCTCCTCAGCCCAACAGTAACGGGTGTCACATTAGGGAGAGAGAATAAGAGACCTTTTGAAGTGCTTAAATAATACGTCACACATAATGATATAAATACATTATGTAAAGTAAGGAGGAATAGGAATACATATTCTAATACAGTATAAAAAAATGGATATGGCCAGCCGCTTCCACCAACTCATAGATGGTTATTCCAGTACAACTATCCATTACCTCGGTTCCTACATTCCAATAACTATAGAATAACCATTCTTCCCCTCACCCCCAGACCCATCTTCTGGTCATGTGAATGATATACTGACCCACTGCAGAGATCTTGGTTTCTCTACAGCCAGAGACAGGAAGGCTCTGATCATAACTTACAATATGGCAGATTGTACTTCCTATGAACTAAATCCTTCAGTCCCTGATTCAAGTACACATGGTTTCACACAGAGCCTCATAATTCGTTAATACAGTTTGCTTGTAAACCTTAACATCCATTTTAGGTTCCCTTCAGCAGTCGTGTAGTCATACACATTATAAGAAAATTTCCCTTACATCATTAATAATTCTTTGTGTATTTTCAGCTTCCATTTTGTCTTTATTCTGACTCCATTTTGTTTCTACTTAGTGGGCCACAGGGATAAAGTTTACCAATGTTATAAACCATCAAAAGTGGAAAAACATTTAAAGAAAATGTATTATAGCCCATTATTATATACACTGCACACTTCATGTAGCTGGTGCCTACCATGGTAAGATATTAATAGGACCTATATCAAGGGCACATTAAAGTAAAACATCTCTTGTTTCTAAGAGTGTTTAAGGTATATAAAGGCTAAAGGGGTAAATGGATTCTTTTGGACTGCATGACATACGGTGTCGGGCTGGCCCACAGGGTTACAGGGGAATCCCCAGCGGGCAGACAACCCATTCACCAAGGAAAACAGCGAACATTTAAACACAAAAGGTCAGTAAAAAATGTATTTTAATAAAGAATAGGAGTCAGTAGGAGTAGGATAGATATGTAAATGAGTGATATTAAAGATGTAAAATGTTACATGGACCCCTAAATTTGTCATGGTGGGCCCTTGGTCTTAGATTCCCCGGTGGGACCCCAACATTCCAGTCCGACACTGCTAACATATATATCACACATTTACATAATCTATAAAATTTATACAACTCCCCTTGCCCCGTTATCTACCATCTCTAGCAAACCTCTAACAGAAATTCTATTACTCAATTTTCGCTGTTGCTTGTGAAGGTTCTCATCCATCCAGGTCATGGTAACTGTATCATCCATCCAGGTCATGGTATAATCTGTATAGTCATATCTCATTATGTATATCGTATATCATTATCCAGGTCATGGTATATCTGTAAGATCATTATCCGGTCATGGTATATTGAAACATATCCATCCAGGATATCATGGTATATCTGTAATATACATTCCCTCCAGGTCATGGTATATCTGTAATATTCTTATATTCAGGTCATGGATATCTGTAATATTCATTTATCCAGGCTGGTATTATCTGTATTAGTCATCATCCAGGTCAGGTATATCTGTATATCATTCATCCAGGTCATGGTATATCTGTAATATTCATTCATCCAAGGTCATGGTATATCTGTTATATCATTCATCCAGGCATGGTATATCTGTAATATCTCCATCCAGGTCATGGTATATCTGTAATATTCATCCATCAGGTCATGGTTATATCTGTATATGTCATTCATCCAGGTCATGGTATATCTGTAATATTCATCCATCCAGGTATGTATATCTGAATAGTCATTCATCCAGGTCATGGTATATCTGTTAATATTCATCCATCCATGTTGATGGTATATATGTAATAGTCATTCATCCAGGTCATGGTATATCTGTAATATCCATTCATCCAGGTCATGTATATCTGTAATATTCATCATCTAGGTCTTGGTATATCTGTAATATTCATTCATCCAGGTCATGGTATATCTGTAATATTCATTATCCAGGCATGGTTATATGTAATAGTCATTCATCCAGGTCTGGTATATCTGTATATATTTATTCATCCATGTCAATGGTATATCTGTAATATTATTCATCTAGGTCATGGTATATCTGTAATAGTCATTCATCCAGGTCATGGTATATCTGTATATTTATTCATCCATGTCATGGTATATCTGTAATATTCATCATCTAGGTCATGGTATATATGTAATATTCATCCATCCAGGTCATGGTATCTCTGTAATAGTCATTATCCAGGTCATGGTATATCTTGTAATATTCATTCATCAGGTCATGGTATACGTAATAGTCATTAATCCAGGTCATGGTATAATGTAATAGTCATCATCCAGGTCATGGTATATATGTAATATTCATCCATCCAGGTCACGGTATATCTGTAATGTCATTCATCCAGGTCATGGTATATCTGTAATGTCATTCATCCAGGTCCTGGTATACCTGTAATATTCATTCATCCAGGTCATGGTATATCTGTATTAGTATCCATCCAGGTCATGGTATATCTGTAATATTAATTCATCCAGGTCATGGTATATCTGTAATATTTATTCATCTAGGTCATGGTATATATGTAATATTATCCATCCAGGTCATGTAATACTGTATAGTCATTTATCCAGGTATGTATATCTGTAATCTTATCCAGGTCAGGTATATCTGTAATAGTCATTAATCCAGGTCATGGTATAATTGTAATACATTCATCCAGGTCATGGTATATATGTAATATTCATCATCCAGGTCACGGTATATCTGTAATAGTCATTCATCCAGGTCATGGTATATCTGTAATAGTAATTCATAAAGGTTTTTTTCCCCCCCCCCCCCCCCCCTTGGTATATCTGTAATATTCATTCATCCAGGTCATGGTATATCTGTAATATTCATTCATCCAGGTCATGGTATATCTGTAATAGTCATCCATCCAGGTCATGGTATATCTGTAATATTCATTCATCCAGGTCATGATATATCTGTAATAGTCATCCATCCAGGTCATGGTATATCTGTATTAGTCATCCATCCAGGTCATGGTATATCTGTAATAGTCATCCATCCAGGTCCTGGTATATCTGTAATATTCATTCATCCAGGTCCTGGTATATCTGTAATATTCAGATAGATTAACTGGACTTAAAGTTTAGTTCTTAAAGACGTTTTGCTAGTCATCTGACTGGATCTCTCAATTCAGAATTTTTGCTATTATTCTTATTTTGTAGACAGATAATCAAATTTATTGGTTTACTAAAACAGAAAAGCATTTTAATAAAGTAAAGTTATTTGAATGATGTCATCTTCTGCCACATTCCAGTGAAGGCTTGGTAGAGCTTGTTGTTCTGATGGATAAGTAGAACTGAATGCATAGATGGGTAGGCTCCAATAAGCAATGAATAAATGCAGTTGATGTAGATGCTAGGAGAGCTTTTTCCTGCTATATAGAGATTAAATGATACAACATAGAGAGAATAAAAGAAGAAGAACTGGACAATTGTTCTCAATGCCTTGTAGAGACCGTCTACTGAAGGTTCCTTGAAGCTTGTCCTCTCCTGACTCTTCATTTTCCTGGTGTGCTTCCAAAGGGAAACTATAACCAACCAAGCTGCGGCACAGAAGATCAGAAATGGGAAAAGATTCCCCAACACAGAGATAAGAATAATTGGGCCAATGTTTGTGCTGGAAAATTGTAACGGTGCAGAGTCTCCCGAGCCGCCCGGTATATTGACATCTTTAAAACAGTCGTAAACAGAGGGAAGGCTAAAAATCAATGACACCCCAGCGCTGACAATAAACAGTAAGGGAAGGGAGCGATCAAAATAACGTTTCAAGAAAACCAAGCAACAACAGGACCCGTTAACAATGTGAACGCAGTAGAACACGCAAAGCCACGTGGCAAACCAAAGGCTGGCGTTGCTGAAGAACAGGAAGGCATACATTATCTGGGGCAAATACACACTGGCAAGGTCCTTCAGAAGCATAGGAAAAATGTATGTCATTGCTAAAAGCCAAAGGAAGACAAAGCGTGAAAGGCCAAGGCAAACCAATATGGAGTCGCAGGGGCCCAAAGTTCCAGTCGATGCAAAGTCTAATAAATTAACTATAACCATGAATCCATTGGAAAGGCTTCCAAGTATGACCTCAAATATTACAACGCCCAAGGAGGTTGACAGTGATGCCTCCAAAGTGGATGACTGGTTTGTTGCCTGAGTCATATTGACTGATCTGCCTTCCATGGTCAGTGTTTGATTCCCTTATCTCTGTGGCTTTCTTTGAAGTTCTCCAGCTTCATATAATGTCTCTTACACCTACTCAGCCCTTTCTGCCTAAAACAAGCAGTCATCTAAAGGTAAAGTCATTTTCCTTAATGTGTTATCACAGGACATGCAAATGTAAAACAACAGTCATGGCCCAAATGCCAATATTCTCGGCTCCTTTGCAAATACTGTACAGTGCTTAATATGCCATTAATCTGCTGGCACATGGAACTGCTAGCAATGCCTATGGACCTGGTAGTTTTCATTTATTGTTGATGCTGTTGATAGGAAATTAAAGTTAAATGATACCTAGAAACGCAGGTAAGATATTACAACCCAGGTGTGGTCAGCAATTCAGTGCAAGTTCATTGGATTCTCTATTTGTATGTATGTATAATTTTATTTATAAAGCGCCACTTGGGTACGCAGCGCTTTACATGATAAAATACAAACAGGGGGATAAGTCCAATTATACAGATTGATAAAAATTAAATAAAGTTTTATACATCGGTTAAGAAAGCCTATATATAAATTATGTATACATTGATATAAGTGCAACAAGCCTTGACACATTAGGAATGAGATCCCTGCCCCAAAGAGCTTACAATCTAAGTGAGTAAGACAACAAGTGGGGGATGGGTACAAAGTGCTCGAGATGGCTGACAATCATTTATTGTGCTGGGGCTCAGAAAGGTAGGATAACAGTTTAAATTTGAAAATATTAATGGATGTCACCTGGCAAAGTGAGAGAGGTAGGGAGCAGCAAATTTGCTTAAGGTGAGAGGAGGCGGTGTTTGTGGAGAAGATTGTGTTGCGAGGAGTAGAGATGGACTAGAACTCGAACCCGAATTTGAGCCGAACTATTCTAATTCGAATGAATTCGGACTTCTCGAACTATCCCGGACGCAGATTTTCGATATTTTCGGACTTTTGCTAAATAGATGTTAGACCGTTAGACCATATAGGTTTTAAAGTGTCCATTAAAACCTATACGCGAGCATCGAATCCGCGAGTAAAATGTCCATGGTACCTAGGCGCGAACAAACTCGAAAATAGCGCCAGTGAGAGTAAAATTTATTTTTTTAATGTCCTGGATATTGGAACATGTTCCACAGACCATTTCCCAGGTCCCACATCCATTTACATTAAGTTACCATTGATATTTTAGTTGTATTTCATTAGAACTTTTCGAACTTTGACTCCCATTGACTTTAATGGGTCCGTTTTCGAACTTTCGAACCTTCTATATAGTTCGAAAGTTCGAAAACGGACCAAACTTTCAAAAGTTCGCCCATCTCTAGCGAGGAGCGCAGGGCACGTCCAGGAACATAAGGGGCCAAGAGGGAAGATAAGTATGGTGGTGCAGCAGAGTGAAGGGATTTAATGTTCAAAAGAGGGTTTTTAAGATTATTCTTTGCTTGATGGGAAGCCACCCCATAGACTGAATTATCGGGGTTGCAGGTGAGATGATCTGAACTGCTGAGTTCAGGATTGACTAGAGGGGGTTCAAATGACAGACTGGGAGACCAAGTAGAAGAATATTACAGTAGTCAAGACAGGAGAGTATGAGGGCATGCAGGAACATTTTAGTAGTGGAGCGAGAGAGGAAAGGGCGGATCCTGGCAATAATGCGAATGAGAAAACGACAAGTCCTAGTGACATTGTTAATGTGATGATGGAAGGAAAGAGTGGAGTCAAAGATTACTCCAAGGCAGCGTGCAGATTCAACAGGGTTAATGACCCCATTATCAGTTCAATTAAAGAACGGTGGGCTAGGTGCAGGTTTAATAATAAGTTCAGTTTTGGACATATTAAGTTTAAGGCGGTGGTACACCATCCAGGAGGAAATAGAGACCAGGCATTTAGAGATTTGAGATTGAAGGGGTAAGTGTGGGGGTGGACACGTAGATTTGGGTATCATCAGCATATAGAACTGATTATTTCTCCCAAAGAGATAGTGTATAGGGAGAACAATAACAGTTCCAAGACAGAACCCCCAACATAAGCGGAACAGGAGAGGAAGTATTATTAGCACAGGAGACAGAGAAAGATCTGTTAGAAAGGTAAGAAGATAACCATGAAGCAGCTAGAATTCAGATGCCCAGTGAATGCAGAATTTGCACAAGAAGAGAATGGTCAACAGTACCAAAGGCAGCCAATAAACCGAGGAGAATGAGGATAGAGAATGCAGTTTGTAGCTTATTAGTAACCTGACAGAGGGCTGTTTTGGTTGAATGACCCAGTCAAAGTCCTGATTGTAATGGGTCCAATTGGTTATTAAAGGAATATTTCAGTACCAAAGTGAACTATCCCTTTAATGTATTGATTGAAGATCAGGAGGATAAGGAGCTATGTCTTACCTCCCGTTCTTCAATCAATGCAAGTGGAGCCAGAAACGAACTTAGATCAAACTTACCTGTTACATGATCCTCTGACAGCATCACTGAAATTCCAGACCACTTCTGGGTTCTGTTTAACTATAGCGCGCATTATCGCGCATGCACGCTATAGCTTCACAGACCGCAGAAGCAGTCGGGACCTGTCAGTGCTGCTGCAGAGGATCTGTAGTGAACTACTCCTTTATCAAGGAGGTGGTTAGTAATAAGTGTAAAGACGAGACATTCCAAGACTTTACAAGAAAACTATAAAAAGGAAGACAGGGAGCTAGTTAGAGAGGCAGGAGGGGTCAAGAGAGGGTGTTTTATAAAGAGGTTTGACACACACATGTTCGAAGGCAGCAGGAAAAATCCCAGAGACCAGGAAGGAATTAAAGATGTGAGCAAGGGGTGAGGAGATTTTATAGCAGTGTTTGAGTAAGAAGGTGGGCAGGGGATCAAAGGAACATGGTGTAAGGGGCGAGTACAACAGAAGGTCTGAGACTTCCGAATGGGTGACCAGAGTTGCAGGTGGTGGGGCAAGAAGAAATTATTTCCTACTCAACAGTTTTCTCTTCCCAGTAGATACTAATTAGTTGTAATATTATCAGGGGTATTCCTATGGTTTTTGACACGTGAAACAACTTTTAAATGCCGCCTATTGGCAGAGGGGGTCGGCACATGAGCAGGGCATGACTTCATCAGGGAACATAGGTGTGCCTTGTGGAGGTGGGTATGGTGGGCTGACTAACACTGACTGGTGAACTGGAGGGCTGACTCAATACTGATTGGTGGACTGGTGCTGAAATGTGGTATTGTAGGGAACAGGATTTATTTAAGTGCCGCCTTTTAAGTTGACCGCAGGGGCGTGCCCTGAGCAAATGTTTCAATTTGCTTCATGGTAGGGGCACCCCTGAATATTATCTAGGTACAGGACCAGTGTGTAGTTATGTCGAGGCCTAGAGGACATACAGAGCATTGTGACCTGTAAACTATGGGGGGTCAACACAGTCAAGTAGCAGAGAATACAACAAAACAAGATGGTGTCACTTAGGCAATATTTTGTGCCATATTTTGTGCTAAAAGTTGAATAACGTTATAAATACCTCCTCACCTACAGGCAGATCTCTGCTTCTCCGGGTGTTTGACACTGTACTTTACATTAATTTTTTTGGTTTGTTTTGTTTATTGAAAGTGTTTTTTGTGGAGGTAAATGGCAAGACGTTCTACAGGATTATGAAAGCCGTCCAGTGGTGAAAGGGTTAACAACGTAACCTTCGTTTCCAGCTCTGACCTTTGTGATTAGTCTTGTGCAACCTCCTCCCTTTTTTTAATTTCCAAAAGTTCTGAGCAGTTTCACTTAATGTTCCCCCGGTTAATATTAACAGCTGCAGCACACTGCGTTACCCACAGTCTTCATCCCCTTGGGGGGAGATCATTACATTATGGAAATGGTAGAACACACATTAATGTGCTCAAACAAGAAGGAAAGAAATAATTACAGGTGACTTCTCCGTACACGTTTCCCAGGACCCTTAAACATGGGAAGCTGACATTAACCCTTGAATACTTTCCTAGCTGAACACAGTTCATATACTTAGGGTAATCGATATCTTTATACCTGTACAGGTGTGTCATATTGCGTGTAACGTAGCATACACTGTCCAATTTTTTTCCAATCGGGTTTTCAATCGGCCATAACAATCAAAAATCTGATCGGAAAAACAACCCATGGAAAATCGCCACCTCACACCGGTGATCTACCGTAGATTTAAGCTTAAAAACTACAGAAGGTTCTGGAAGATGGAAAATTTTCCGACTTGCCTGATAATGTTTTCGATAGACTGATCTGTGATATCGATCAGTCTATCGAAAACACGGCAAAAGTGTCCTTGATAATCCAATCAATTTAATAAATTTTTTCTAATTGATGGGTACGGTATATTGATGCCATGTATGGGGGCTTTAGGTTTGTGTAAACACACAGACACCACATCGAATATTCCTGTCCGTGAATCAACCATGATCACTCATCTGATCACTCAAACTGACTTAGTTTAACTTAAAGGGTATCTCCACTGAGAAACTCAAGTTGGACCAATTAGCTTTATTAAAGAACGGGAGGTAAAGAAGCTGTGTCTTACCTCCCGTTCTTCCATTAAACAACCAGGAGCCAGGAGAGAAGGTAAGAAACTTACCCGCTCGCTCGCTCCCCGGCATGTAGTCTGACAGGTCCCGACTGACTCTGTCTTCTATGCGCATACGATACACATGTGCATAAAAGACAGAGTCCGTTGGACTACTTGAACCCCACTACTACTACTGTTTGTATGTGATTTGATGTGCTTTCTCTTGATTTGGAATAAAGTATAGTGTGCAGCACTGAACCGGTTTTGGTTAGATTCTATTTTGCTGGTAGGTTAAGGAAGTATACTCCTACCTTAGCCATAATCTTGGGTTGGGCTATTAGTGTTTGAGTGCCACGGGCCATTGGTCATGTGTATAAGTAGGGTTCTTGGCTACTGCCTCCTTTTTGTATATTTAGAAGTGGTTGAGGCAGGTTGGTGTAATAAGAGCACATTATCCACCAGGCAACATAGACCAAGCGCCCAGGAAACTTCAGAAGGGCCCAATTACTTTTAAAGAAGCAGTAACATGGTCCATACATGGTCCATACGATATTACTCCAGAAGACAAAATCTCTGTTGCTTAAAGATTCTCCCTCTTTATAAACAAGCCAGGGCCCGAAATCACAAGGGCCCCACTAGCAGGTTATTTTGAAATGTCTAAATATAAAAACTATGGTGCGCAGAGACAACTGATAAGATCAAAGCACCTGCAGGAAACACAGGAAATTAATTATAAACTGAAAGGTTTTAATTGCACCAGAAAGAGAGTCATTCTGATTTAAGGGGTTACGTGTCCTTTAAGGTCCATTTAAATTCATTGGCATGACCCTGGGGGTAATGCAGAAACATGGAATTCACGTGCAGGGACAGGGGGAGGGGAGACGTACAGCTTTGGTCCTGAAAACATTAAGAACGTTCATTCTTTGTCCTGATAACTTTCCTAGAAACCCAAAGGGATGGATCCAGGTGGTAAATAAAGTCCCTGAACATCGACGGATACGGAGGTAAGAAATGGAAACTCCCCCATGGTCACTGGGAGATACTAACACTAGGGTGTCCGAGACTTGGGTCTGTTATCACAATATTATAGTCTGGATCCCCTATTGTTACCCTAGGATTAAATACACTTTGGGATTATTATTAATCTATTGGGTTTGTTGGTTCTGTGTGTGATGTTATTATACCACAATACTGTGCTATGTGTGGATCTCTACGCACATGGACCTACAAACATAGACGCACATATGTACACATACATACATACAAACATACACACACAAACGTACACATACATACATAAAAACAAATACGCACAAACAAACACATACATACATACAAAAATACTTGCATAATCATACACATGCATACATACAAACATTTCCTGATACATTCCAATGGTTATGTCTACAAACACCAGGTTCTGCTCCATTACGTGTTCCATAATAGAAATAGAAATACCCCATTCACACATAAACAATACAATCTCGGCCATATTCATACCATGGAAAATATAGAATGTATTAAAGTGCATATAATGTTTTTTTCAAAAAAGTTCAAAAGAGAAGTACCTTGGGCAGGGATGTAGGATTAGTACTTTCTACCTCCCAATATCATTTCTATAAGAAGTGGCAGCACAAAGAAAACTTCTTTCTGACAGTCTTCCTAAGTGCTTCAGCCCCATCTTTAATACAGGAAGGCCCAGGGCACTAACCTGGCAGATGAAAACGGTATGGGCTTAAGCTCCCCAGCTAAACAATATTGGGAAGTAGGAATAACCAATCCTACCTTCCTGACCCTGATACTTTCCATTTTTAAAAAGTTAATTTTTACAGTACACTTGTCCTTTAAATTATGAAAAACTGTCTGTTAACTTGTTATAATAAAAATAAAACTGAATTACATAATTTCTCTCTATTAGATCGTCTGCACAGCTGAGAAATGTGCCAATGGATCACTCACTGGACGCTCGCTGGAATCTGCCTGGTAATGCTAAGTTCTGGAGGAAGACATTTTGTAGTAACATGTCACACGAGAATAGATTCTGATTGGATCAGATATTTACCAATAAGGAGGGTTACAGCTCAAGGATGTAGTAGTTAATATAAGAAATAACTGGTCTCCATTTACTCTTTCCCGTTCCTTTCCCCTTACAGCTGTACCATGTAGTTAAAGGGGCAAATTTCAGAAACTTATAAAGGCTACACAACAATTAGAAATTAAAAATATATTATATATAAATATCTAAAAACACACATTGTCCTTCCGAAAATCCCCACAACATGGCTGTTGAACTTGCCGACTGTGAATGAATGGATGACTGTTAGTCTAGGTAAATGTCAGTATTTGGTTAAGATGTATTATGTTACATGTGCGTTATTATGTTACAGGTGTCACAGACAATGGCTGAATCAGACTGTGAAAACAGCAAGCAGTGAGTAGCAGAAGTAGCCCACAATAATATGGGGGAAATGAAAGTTAGATTTGAAAATTGGATAGTTTTTACACCTAGTTAACTACACCTAGTTAAGAGTTTTGCACAATGGTTACGCAAACCTAAACCTAGCCTTTTTTACATAGGCTACGCCCCGCTACTCCCAAAATGTATTGGAAATTGCTCGCCCATCGCTAAATTGGTGAACAAACCATGCAAATCCAATAGTACATTGTGTAACATAGGTTTTGCACTAATTCAGCCGACATAACATTGCCCCCTGTGTATTATAGAGATCCCATAGAGCTGGGTTGGTACTGTATGTAATGTCCATGCTGTGTATTATGGAGATTCCATAGAGCTGGGTTGGTACTGTATGTAATGTCCACGATGTGTATTATGGAGATTCCATAGGGACATGTCCACCACTCCATCCATTGGTTAGATAAGTCACTATTTATAGGTTGGGATTTGTGGAGTGAGCAGCAGTGGTCTTGGGATGAAAGACTCTCAAAGATGCGACAGAAATTTGGACTATGGAGCCTTCAGAGACCTTTCCATCGAGGAAGCACTAGATTGCGAATGAGATTAATCCTGTTCTGCAGTATATGGCCAGGCTTGGCCTCCATGGCAAACAGGTCCAGAGCCATTATAGGGCGGTGTTTTACTTCATCTGGGGCTTCAAGATGGACAGTAGTAAGCGGTCAGTGATGTACAAGGAACCCACAGCGGAGGAGGGAAGGAATCCCTGACACATCCCCACCATGCTACGGATTCCTTTGTATGTAACTGCATACGCCGAACGATCACCAGTTTTGCCAAAAGCTCCGCGGGAAACTCCATGTCACGCTTCTTCCTGCTACCTCTATGGAGAGGTTAGGCTGGGACAAGTGGGACAGCTCCATCCCTTACAATGGGACACACCTGGTTTTACCTGGGTTACAACGTTGTGAGGGGGAACACCAACTGGAGGGAGTGAAACGGACCTGTGGAAACGAAAAAGTGATCAACCCAGCTCATCAGAGTAGAGACACAATGGAGTCTATTCCAGGGCTCCCTGCTGCTACGTCGAGACTGTTTGGGCCAATGATTGCCAGAGCAGCAGGACTCACCAACAAACATAAGACCTGGTCGTGGATGTCTGTTCAGGGGCTTGCCTTCAGGAATCTTCAGATGCCCGCGCAACCTGTGCCGCTACAGACATTGTCCATTCTGCATCGTCCAGAGAGACTGAATGATCTTCTTGGGCATGCCTGTGGCACAGGATATGTTGGATGCCTTGGAACATGAACTCAGAGACAATGTGCCCAGGAACAGCCTTTTCACCATTCGGTGCGTATACGGACTATTTCCTGGAGCGTCACGGAGACCAGGAGATCCAGGATGCCTGGCGCCTTATGAACTGTTTAAGACGCTATCTGGATAGCCAGGAATCGCCTGGTCCTAAGAAGGGAGAGGATGGTGTCCATTCTGACTGCGCAAGCTAATCCATAGCTGCTCAGAGACTATTCCCTATGGACAGTGTGGCAGGAGAAGACGTCGATTAATTGTTTCTACCCCCCCTCCTTTCCACTTTGTTGTCTGTTTTTCAAATAAAGCTTGGGCAATGTCTCCCCCCCCACACCTCCTTTCCTTCCCAACAACACGATGCTTTGTTTAAACGTGCTTACAATGTTACGTATAGATGGTGTAATGCTGCCCCCTGCCCACACTCCCACCTAATGTTTCCACCCCCGGTTGTTTTGTGTTATTAACGTACCCCCAGCCCCGGCCCAACCACACCTCCCCCAGCATTACCCCTGTTGACCTGTTTTTGAAAGAATGTAAGCCATGAATGAGTAGGGCAAGACCACTGTATTTGTTGTATAACATGTAAGGTTGTGCACCACATGAGTGTATTGTTTCCAGCTGTGCTGCGTCACAGTACACGGTAATGAATGTGTGTTTTATATATTTTATGACAAATAAAGAATATTTTAAATCAAAAAAAAGGATCACCTTGCTACTAGCGCGCTAGTAGCAAGGGTTAAGGGTGGTCCCTTTGACCCTGATAAAGTTCCATGCTAAATAAAAGGATAGGAGGTGGCACATAAGAACAAGGGAAGGGTTCAGGGGACAAGCAAAGGGATTTCACCTAGGAAGTCTGTTTTTCTTTTCTGACACAAGATGGTCCCTGTTTGATTGAATGGCTAGAATTAAAGAAACAATAAGATAAAGAGCAAGTCAGGTGCGAGGGATGTCTGATATACAAATAGGGTCGTTATATTTTTGTCTGATGTAAACATGAGATTTTTTTATGGATTGAAAGTGAAATTTCCCAGGGGTAACAGAATCTATCTATTTGAATATTTCTGTCTACTTGAAACTTCTAATTTTAGAAATGCAAATTGTTTTCCTGTAATGGGATAATTAGGGAAATGAAGTGAAACAGACGGAGAGGAATATAAAATAAAGAGTCTGTTTACATCATTTGTCAGGGGTTACGATACACTTGTGGGCAATGATAATTTATATTTACTAGCAAATTTAATTTGCACTCTTAAGCTTCGACATACATGCGATCGACAAGACTGACCCCTGATGCCGGTGTGTAGTGGTGTATTGTTTCTGGCGAGTTATGTTTATGTTTGGCTATTCGGTCGTCCTTGTAGATAATTCAATCGCAGATCATCAACATTGCCAGACCAAACGTCTGTTTCACCCAGACATTTGGTACACATTGTCGTCATGAGGTCGGCCCCACTAATGAAATAATGAGGTGGACACAGTGGCGTAACTAGGAATCACACCCCCCCCCCAGCCAAAACTATGATGTGGCCCTATCCATGCTTTATACACAGTGGTTTCTGGGAGGAGCTATACATGATCTGATTGGTTGCTGCAAATTAATTGCATAGGAACAATTTACACCTCTTACTGCCTCACCCTATATTCTCAAGGGTTATAACTGTTTGTAGACAGCAGCTCAATATACTATATTATTTGTGTATTTGTAGGAGGAAGGCGGGAAAGCGATAAAAACAGCGGGCATGACGTTAAAGGGTATCTCACTCGTTTTTATAAGTTTTGTGAATCAGTTTATTGAAGAACGGAGGGTAAAGGAGCTGTGCCTTACCTTCTGTTCTTCAATAGAAACAAACAGGAGCCAGGAGAGAAGTAAGAACTTACCCGCTCGCTCGCTCCCCCGGGCTTGGTCTGACAGTCCCGATGGACCTTGTCTTTATGTGCATAGATCACGCATGCGCATAGAAGACAAGGTCCGTCGGGACCTGTCAGACTACGCGCCGGGCGGGAGCGAAGCGAGCGGTAAGTTCTTACTTCTCTCCTAGTTGGGTAGGTATGTCAATGACGCCGCCATGTGGCCATTGTGCCTCGAAAACACCTGTTCTTCACTTTACCTTACCTTTCTTTCCTCAACAGTAGGTATGGATACTCTCAGAAGGCTTCTAACAAGACCTTGTCAGGGACGGGATTATCGCAATGGCTTAAAATGACTACAGCAGCTTAATCAAAGTTGGGCTATGCAAAGATTTAATTTAAATTGGGTCAACAATACATTTACAGTATGATAAAGAATGATTTAATCTATAATATGGACATTCTAGTCATAAACAGACTGTGCAGTAAAGCCATCATTTGAGTAAATGGGATCCATCACTTCCATGTGGTACCTTGTAAGAGACAACAATACTAAAATCTGAAAACAATATGTTATGGCACAAATTAGACTAGGGAGGAAACAATCTGATGAGGAAAGGAACAATCTTTATTGCGCATTAAATATACTTGCAAGCAGCTCCTCAGCCCAACAGTAACGGGTGCACTATAGGAGAGAGATAAGAGGACCTTTTGAGGTGCCTAAAATAATACGTCACACATAATGATATAAATTACTTATGTAAAGTGAAGGAAGGGGAATAAGGAATACATATTCTAATACAGTATTAAAACAATGGATATGGCCAGCCGCTTCCACCAACTCTAGATGGTTTTCCAGTACAACTATCCATGTACCTCGGTTCCTAAATTCCAATAACTATAGAATAACCATTCTTCCCCTCACCCCCAGACCATCTTTGGTCATGTGGATGATATACTGACCCACTGCAGAGATCTGGTTTCTCTAACAGCCAGAGACAGGAAGCTTGATCATAACTTACAATATGGCAGATTGTACTTCCTATGAACCTAAATCCTTCAGTTCCCTGATCTTCAACGTACACATGGTTTCCACACAGAGCCTCATAATTCGTTAATACAGTTTTGGTGTAACCCTAACATCCATTTAGGTTCCCTTCAGCAGTCGTTAGTCATACACATTATAAGAAATTTCCCTTACATCATTAATAATTTTTGTGTATTTTCAGCTTCCATTTTGTCTTATTCTGACTCATTTTGTTCTACTTAGTGGGCCCACAGGGATAAAGTTTACCAATGTTATAACCATCAAAAGTGGAAAAACATTTAAAGAAAATGTATTATAGCCACTTATTATATACACTGCACACTTCATGTAGACTGGTGCCACCATGGTAAGATATTATGTACCTATATCAAGGGCACTATAAAGTAAACATACTCTTGTTTTCTAGAGTGTTTAAGTTATATAAAGGCTAAAGGGGTAAATGGATTTTGGACTGCATGACATACGGTGTCGGGGCTGGCCCCCACAGGGTTACAGGGGAATCCCAGCGGAGCACACAACCCATTCACCAAGAAAACACGCGAACATTTAAACACAAAAGGTCAGTAAAAAATGTATTTTAATAAGAATAGGAGTCAGTAGGAGAGTAAGATAGATATGTAAATGAGTGATATTAAGATGTAAATGTTACATGGACCCCTAAATTGTCATGTGGGACCCTTGGTCTTAGCATTCCCCGGTGGACCACCAACATTCCAGTCCGACACTACCTGTAACATATATATCACACATTTTACATATCTATAAATTTATACAAGCTCCCCCTGCACGTATCTACCATCTCTAGCACAACCTCTAACACGAAATTCTATTACTCAATTTCGCTGTGCTTGTGAAGGTTCTCATCCATCCAGGTCATGGTTATATTGTATATTCATCCATCCAGGTCATGGTATATCTGTAATAGTCATTCATCCAGGTATGGTATATCTGTAATAGTCATCCATCCAGGTCATGGTATATCTGTAAATTATTCATCATCTAGGTCATGGTATATCTTATAGTCATTCATCCAGGTCATGGTATATCTGTAATATTCATCCATCAGGTGTGATGTATATCTGTAATAGTATTCATCCAGGTCATGGTATATTCTGTAATATTTCATCCATCCATATTGATGGTATATCTGTAATAAGTTCATTCATCCAGGTCATGGTATATCTGTAATATCCATTTATCCAGGTCATGGATATCTGTAATATTCATCTATCTAGGTCTGGTATATCTGTAATATTCACTTCATCCAGGTCATGGATATCTGTAATATTCATTCATCCTAGGTCATGGTTATCAGTAATAGTCATTCATCCAGGTCATGGTATATCCTGTAATATTCATCCATCTGAGTCAGCTGGTTATCTGTAATATTCACCCATCTAGGTCTTGATATATCTGTAATATTCATCCATCTAGGTCTTGGTATATCTGTATATTCATTCATCCAGGTCATGGGAGTATCTGTAATAGTCATCATCCAGGTCATGTATGATGTAATATTCATCCATCTAGTGTCTTGAATATCTGTAATATTCATCCATTAGTCTTGTATATATGTAATATTCATTCATCCGGTCATGGTATACTGTAATTGCCATTCATCAGGCATGGTAATCTGTATAACATTCATCACAGGTCATGGTATATCTGTAAGTAGCTCATTCATGCCAGGTCATGGTATAGCTGTTAAGAATCATTCATCCAGGTCATGGTATAGTCTGTAATAGTCATCATCCAGGTCATGTATATCTGTATATTATTCATCCTAGGTCGAACCTAGCCTGGTATATCTGTAATAGTCATTCATCCAGGCCATGCGTATATCTGTAATATTTATTCATCCCATGTCATGGTATATCTGTAATATTCATTCATCTAGTCATGGTATATATGTAATATCATTCCCTAGGTGCATGGTTATATCTGTAATAGTCATTTATCCAGGTCATGGTATATTGTAATAGTCATATCCAGTCATGGTATATCTGTATATTCATTCATCCAGGTCATGGTTATAGTCTGTTAATAGTCATTTATCCAGGTATGGTATAATTGTAATAGTCATTCATCCAGGTCATTGTATAATGCTAATATTTCCATCCAGGTCACGGTAATCGTAATAGTCATTCCATGTCATGATATATCTGTAATTATGTCCATCATCCATGGTCATGGTATTCTGTAATAGTCATTCATCCAGTACTGGTATATCTGTAATATTCATTCATCCAGGTCATGGTATATCTGTAATATTCATTCATACCAGGTCACGGTATTCTGTAATATTCATTCATCCAGATCATGTGTATCTGTAAGATCTTCTCCGTCCGGTAGATCATATATTCACCATCCAGGTACGGGCTCCCCTCACTATACTTGTAATATGCATTCATCCAAGGTCACGGTATATCGCTAATTTCATCCATCCAGGGTCATGGATATCTGTAATATCATAATCCAGGTCAGGTATATCTGTAATAGTCATCCATCCAGGTCCTGGTATTATCTGTAATATCATCATCCAGGTCCTGGTATATCTGTAATATTCAGATAGATCTAACTGGACTTAAGATTAGTTCTTAAAGACGTTTTGCTAGTCATCTGACTGGATCCTCAATTCAGAATTTTTGATATATTCTTATTTTGTAGACAGATAATCCAAATTTATTGGTTTACTAAAACAGAAAAGCATTTTAATAAAGAAAGTTATTTGAATGATGTCATCTTCTGCCACATTCCAGTGAAGGCTTGGTAGCTTGTGGTTCTGATGGATAAGAGAACTGAAGCATAGATGGGTAGGCATCCAAAAGCAATGAATAAATGCAGTGATTAGATAGATGCTAGGAGAGCTTTTTCCTGCTATATAGAGATTAAATGATACAACTAGAGAGGAATAAAGAAGAAGAACTGGACAATTGTTCTCAAGCCTTGTAGAGACGTTCTACTGAAGGTTCCTTGAAGCTTGCTCTCTCCTGACTCTTCATTTTCCTGGGTGTGCTTCCAAAGGGAAACTATAACCAACCAAGCTGCGGCAGAAGATCAGAAATGGGAAAAGGTCCCAACACAGAGATAAGAATAATTGGGCCAATGTTTGTGCTGGAAAATTGTAACGGTGCAGAGTCTCCCGAGTCCGCGCGTATATTGACATCTTTAAAACAGTCGTAAACAGAGGGAAGACTGAGATCGAAATACAGATGGGACACTCCCAGCAGACTGAAAAATCAAATCACGCTACACGAGGTGAAGGGAGCGATCACAAAATAACTGTTCAAGAAAACCAAGCAACACAGGGACCGTTCTCGCTCGTGTAACATGTGAGCCAGCAGTTAGAACACCGCAAATGCCACGTGGCAAACCAAAGGCTGGCGTTGCTGAAGACAAGAAGGCATATCATTATCTGGGGCCAATACACACTGGCAAGGTCCTCCAGAAGCATAGGAAAAAATCGTATGTCATTGCTAAACGCCAAAGGAAGACAAAGCGTGAAGCCAAGGCAAACCAAATGGAGTCGCAGGGGCCAAAGTTCCAGTCGATGCAAGTTAATAAATTAACTATAACCATGAATCCATTGGAAGAGGCTTCAAGTATGACCTAAATATTACAACGCCCAAGGAGGTGACAGTGATGCCTCCAAAGGATGAACTGGTTTGTTGCCTGAGTCATATTGACTGATCTGCCTTCCATGGTCAGTGTTTGATTCCTTACTCTGTGGCTTTCTTTGAAGTTCTCCGCTTCATATAAGCGTCTCTTACACCATACTCAGCCCTTCTGCCTAAAACAAGCAGTAATCTAAAGGTAAGTCATTTTCCTTAATGTGTTTCACAGGACATGCAAATGTAAAACAACAGTTCATGGCCCAAATGCCAATATTCTCGGCTCCTTTGCAAATACTGTAGTGCTTAATATGCCATAATCTGCTAGCACATGGAATCCCTAGCAATGCCTATGGACCCTGGTAGTTTTCATTTATTGGTTGATGTGTTGATAGGAAATAATAAAGTTAAATGAATACCTAGAAACGCAGGTAGAAGATAACAACCCAGGTGTGGTCAGCAATTCCGTGCAAGTTCATTGGATTCCTCTATTTGTATGTATGTATAATTTTATTATAAAGCGCCACTTGGGTACGCAGCGCTTTACATGATAAAAATACAAACAGGGGGATAAGTCCAATTATACAGATGATAAAAATTAAATAAAGTTTTATACATCGGGTAGAAAGCCTATATATAAATTATGATAACATTGATTAAGTGCAACAAGCCTTGACACATAGGAATGAGATCCCTGCCCCAAAGAGCTTACAATCTAAGTGAGTAGACAACAAGGGGGATGGAGGTACAAAATGCTCGAGATGGCTGACAATCATTTATTGTGGCTGGGGTCTCGAAAGGTAGGATAACAGTTTAAATTTGAAAATATTAATGGATGTCACCTGCAAAGTGAGAGAGGTAGGGAGAAGCAATTTGCCTTAAGGTGAGAGAGGGCGGTGTTTGTGGAGAAGATTGTGTTGCGAGGAGTAGAGATGGACTAGAACTCGAACCCGAATTTGAGCCGAACTATTCTAATTCGAATGAATTCGGACTTCTCGAACTATCCCGGACGAGATTTTCGATATTTTCGGACTTTTGCAAAAGATGTTAGACCGTTAGACCATATAGGTTTTAAGTGTCCATTAAAACCTATACGCGAGCATCGAATCCGCGAGGTAAAATGTCCATGGTAACTAGGCGGAACAAACTCGAAAATAGAGCGGAGTGAGAGTAAAATTTATTTTTTTAATGTCCTGGATATTGGAACATGTTCCCCAGACCATTTCCCAGGTCCCCACATCCATTTACATTAAGTTACCATTGATATTTTAGTGTATTCATTAGAACTTTCGAACTTTGACTCCCATTGACTTTAATGGGTCCGTTTTCGAACTTCGAACCTTCTATATAGTCGAAAGTTCGAAAAATGACCAAACTTTCAAAAGTTCGCCCATCTCTAGCGAGGAGCGCAGGGAACGTCCAGGAACATAAGGGGCCAAGAGGGAAGATAAGTATGGTGGTGCAGCAGAGTGAAGGATTTAATGTTCAAGTTAATGTTTTAAGATTATTCTTTGCTTGATGGGAAGCCACCCATAGACTGAATTATCGGGTTGCAGGTGAGATGATCCGAACTGCTGAGTTCAGGATTGACTCTAGAGGGGGTTCAAATGACAGACTGGGAGACCAAGTAGAAGAATATTACAGTAGTCAGACAGGAGAGTATGAGGGCATGCAGGAACATTTTAGTAGTGGAGCGAGAGAGGAAAGGGCGGATCCTGGCAATAATGCGAATGAGAAAACGACAAGTCCTAGTGACATTGTTAATGTGATGATGGAAGGAAAGAGTGGAGTCAAAGATTACTCCAGGCGCGTGCAGATTCAAAGGGTTAATGACCCCATATCAGTTCAATTAAAGAACGGTGGGCTAGGTGCAGGTTTAATAAAAGTTCAGTTTGGACCTATTAAGTTTAAGGCGGTGGTACACCATCCAGGAGGAAATAGAGACCAGGCATTTAGAGATTTGAGATTGAAAGGGTAAGTGTGGGGGTGGACACGTAGATTTGGGTATCATCAGCATATAGAACTGATTATTTCTCCCAAAGAGTAGTGTATAGGGAGAACAATAACAGTTCCAAGACAGAACCCCCAACATAAGCGGAACAGGAGAGAAGAGTATTATGCACCAGGGAGACAGAGAAAGATCTGTTAGAAAGGTAAGAAGATAACCATGAAGCAGCTAGAATTCAGATGCCCAGTGAATGCAGAATTTGCACAGAAGAGAATGGGTCAACAGTACCAAAGGCAGCCATAAACCGAGGAGAATGAGGATAGAGAATGGTTGATTTTGCAGTTTTAGCTTATTAGTAACCTGACAGAGGGCTGTTTTGGTTGAATGCCCAGTCAAAGTCCTGATTGTAATGGGTCCAATGGTTATTAAGGAATATTTCAGTACCAAAGTGAACTATCCCTTTAATGTATTGATTGAAGATCAGGAGGATAAGGAGCTATGTCTTACCTCCCGTTCTTCAATCAATGCAAGTGGAGCCAGAAACGAACTTAGATCAAACTTACCTGTTACATGATCCTCTGACAGCATCACTGAAATTCCAGACCATTCTGGGTTCTGTTTAACTAAGCGCGCATTATCGCGCAGCACGCTATAGCTTCACAGACCGCAGAAGCAGTCGGGACCTGTCAGTGCTGCGCAGAGGATCTTTAGTGTGAACTACTCCTTATCAAGGAGGTGGTTAGTAATAAGTGTAAAGACGAGACATTCCAAGACTTTACAAGAAAACTATAAAAAGGAAGACAGGGAGCTAGTTAGAGAGCAGGAGGGGTCAGAAGAGGGTGTTTTATAAAGGGTTTGACACACACATGTTCGAAGGCAGCAGGAAAAATCCAGAGACCAGGAAGGAATTAAAGATGGGAGCAAGGGGGTGAGGAGATTTTATAGCAGTGTTTGAGTAAGAAGGTGGGCAGGGGATCAAAGAACATGGTGTAAGGGGCGAGTACAACAGAAGGTCTGAGACTTCCGAATGGGTGACCAGAGTTGCAGGTGGTGGGGAAGAAGAAAATTATTTCCACTCAACAGTTTTCTCTTCCCAGTAGATACTAATTAGTTGTAATATTATCAGGGTATTCCTATGGTTTTTGACACGTGAAACAACTTTTAAATGCCGCCTATTGGCAGGGGGGTCGGCACATGAGCAGGGCATGACTTCATCAGGGAACATAGGTGTGCTTGTGGAGGTGGGTATGGTGGGCTGACTAACACTGACTGGTGAACTGGAGGGCTGACTCATACTGATTGGTGGACTGGTGCTGAAATGTGGTATGTAGGGAACAGGATTTATTTAAGTGCCGCCTTTTAAGTTGACCGCAGGGGCGCGCCCTGAGCAAATGTTCAATTTGCTCATGGTAGGGGCACCCCTGATATTATCTAGGTACAGGACCAGTGTGTAGTTATGTCGAGGCCTAGAGGACAACAGAGCATTGTGACCTGTAAACTATGGGGGTCAACACAGTCAAGTAGCAGAGAATACAACAAAACAAGATGGTGTCACTTAGGCAATATTTTGTGCCATATTTTGTGCTAAAAGTTGAATAACGTTATAAATACCTCCTCACCTACAGGCAGATCTCTGCTTCTCCGGGTGTTGACACTCTACTTTACATTAATTTTTTTGGTTTGTTTTGTTTATTGAAAGTGTTTTTGTGGAGGTAAATGGCAAGACGTTCACAGAGTTATGAAAGCCGTCAGTGTGTGAAAGGGTTAACAACGTAACCTTCGTTTCCAGCTCTGACCTTTGGTGATTAGTCTTGTGCAACCTCCTCCCTTTTTTTAATTTCCAAAGTTCTGAGCAGTTTCACTTAATGTCCCCCGGTTAATATTAACAGCTGCAGCCACTGCGTTTACCCACTGTCTCCATCCCCTTGGGGGGAGATCATTACATTATGGAAATGTGTAGAACACACATTAATGTGCTCAAACAAGAAGGAAAGAAATAATTACAGGTGACTTCTCCGTACAACGTTTCCCGACCCTTAAACATGGGAGCTGACATTAACCCTTGAATACTTTCCTAGCTGAACACAGTTCATATACTTAGGGTAATCGATATCTTTATACCTGTACAGGTGTGTCATATTGCGTGTAACGTAGCATACACTGTCCAATTTTTTTCCAATCGGGTTTTCAATCGGCCATAACAATCAAAAATCTGATCGGAAAAACAACCCATGGAAAACGCCACCTCACACCGGTGATCTACCGTAGATTTAAGCTTAAAAACTACAGAAGGTTCTGGAGATGGAAAATTTTCCGACTTGCCTGATAATGTTTTCGATAGACTGATCTGTGATATCGATCAGTCTATCGAAAACACGGCAAAAGGTCCTTGAAATCCAATCAATTTAATACATTTTTTCTAATTGATGGGTACGGTATATGATGCCATGTATGTGGGACTTTAGGTTGTGTAAACACACAGACATCACATCGAATATTCCTGTCCGTGAATCAACCATGATCACTCATCTGATCACTCAAACTGACTTAGTTTAACTTAAAGGGTATCTCCACTGAGAAACTCAGTTGGACCAATTAGCTTTATAAGAAACGGGAGGTAAAGAGCTGTGTCTTACCTCCCGTTCTTCCATTAAACAAACACCGGAGCCAGAGAGAAGGTAAGAAACTTCCCGCTCGCTCGCTCCCCGGCAGTAGTCTGACAGGTCCCGACTGACTCTGTCTTCTATGCGCATACGATACACATTCATAAAAGAAAGACAGTACGTTATCTCTGCAGCCTTAACCTGACATTTGTAAACCCAACTCCTATCCTACTGTTTGTCTCGTGATTTGATCTGATCCCTCTGTCACTTCTATTGACATAATAGGTCACTAGCTGCTTGCTATAGAGGAGTAAAACAATATTCTTACCTCCAAGTTTTGCATTCTAACAGTGACCGTGAGAGATCATTTTCTTGCCGTGCTGACCCGGCATGAGGTTCTGCTCTACGGTTTCGGCATAGACTCTGACGTCTGGGCTACGTAGGGGGTTTGAGGGCCACGGGCATGTGCTGACGAGTTGGACGTGGAGTTCTCTTGTACCAGCCCACTGTCTTTTCTTGTGCCCTCTTTTTAGTTGATTGCCACGCCCTAGTTTCTATGGAAGTATGCTTCCTCCTTCCGTTTTTGGTTTATTGTTTTGACGGCTAGTCTTGTCCTCTTGGATTCTGTACCCCTTTGTTAATTATTTCGTTCATGGGTAATAGAGCACATTACTCCACCAGGAACATACATTAGACCAAGCGCCCAGGGAAACTTCAGAATGGGCCCAATTACTTTTAAAGACAGCAAGTTAACATAGTCCTACATGGTCCATACGATATTACTCCAGAAGACAAAATCTCTGTTGCTTAAAGATTCTCTTATAAAAAGAGGGCCCGAAATCACAAGGGCTCTTTTCCACCCCTCCAACCATAGCAGGTTATTTTGAAATGTCTAAATATAAAAACTCATGTGGCGCAGCAGAGGACAACTGATAAGATCAACCAGCACCTCAGGAAACGGAAACACAGGAATTAATTTAAAACTGAAAGGTTTTTTTAATTGCACCAGAAAGAGAGTCATTCTGATTTTCTGGGTTACGTGTCCTTCTAGGTCCATTTATTCAAATTCTTGGCAGACTCCTCCTGGGGGTTAATGCAGAAACATGGAATCACGTGCAGGGACAGGGGGAGGGGAGACGTACAGCTTTGGTCCTGAAAACATTAAGAACGTTCATTCTTTGTCCTGATAACTTTCCTAGAAACCCAAAGGGATGGATCCAGGTGGTAAATAAAGTCCCTGAACATCGAGCGGATACGGAAGCGGGGTAAGAAATGGAAACTCCCCCATGGTCACTGGGAGATACTAACACTGGGTGTCCGAGACTTGGGTCTGTTATCACAATATTATAGTCTGGATCCCCTATTGTTACCCAGGATTAAATACACTTTGGGATTATTATTAATCTATTGGGTTTGTTGGTTCTGTGTGATGATGATTTATTATACCACATACGTGCTATGTGTGGATCTCTAGCACATGGACCTACAAACATAGAGCAATATGTACACATACCTACATACAAAATACACACCACAAACGTACACATACATACAAAAAACAAATACGCACAAACGTAACACATACAACATACAAAAAATACTTGCACTAATCATACACATGCATACCTACAAACATTTCCTGAACATTCAATGGTTATGTCTACAAACACCAGGTTCTGCTCCATTACGTGTTCCATAATGAAATAGAAATACCCCATTCACACATAAACAATACAATCTCGGCCCATTTCATACCATGGAAAAAATAAGAATGTATATTAAAGGAGAACTATTGTGAGCATAATGTTTTTTTCAAAAAAGTTCAAAAGAGAAGTACCTTGGGCAGGGATTTGTAGGATTAGTACTTTCTACCTCCCAATATCATTCTATAAGGAAAAAGTGGCAGCACAAAGAAAAATTTCTTTCTGACAGTCTTTCCTAAGTGTTCGCGACCCATCTTTAATACAGGAAAGGCCCAGGGCAGAACCTGGCAGATGAAAAACGGTGATGGGCTTAAGCTCCCCAGCCTAAACAATATTGGGAGTAGGATAACCAATCCTACCTTCCTGACCCCTGATACTTTCATTTTTAAAAAGTTAATTTTTACAGTGAAACTTGTCCTTTAAATTATGAAAAAACTGTCTGTTAACGTCTTTTTATAATAAAAATAAAACTGAATTACATAATTTCTCTCTATTAGATCGTCTCCTGCACAGCTGAGAAATGTGGCCAATGGATCACTCACTGGACGCTCGCTGGAATCTGCCTGGGTAATGCTAAGTGCTGGAGGAAGACATTTTTGTAGTAACATGTCACACACGAGAAAGATTCTGATTGGATCAGATATTTACCAATAAGGAGGGTTAAAGCTCAAGGTAGGTAGTAGTCTAGTTAATATAAGAAAAACTCCATTTACTCGTTCCCAGTTCCTTTCCCCTTACAGCTGTACCATGTAGGTTAAAGGGGCAAATTTCAGGAAACTTATAAAGAGCTACACAACAATTAGAAAATTAAAAATTATATTATAATAAATATCTAAAAAACAAACATTGCCTTCCGAAAATCCCCACAACATGGATGTTGAAACTTTAGACTGTGGAATGAATGGATGACTGTCTTAGTCTAGGGGTAAATGTCACAGTATTTGAGTTTAAGAATTCGTATATGTTTACGAGTGCGTGTTATTAATGTTAACAGGCTAGGTCCTTCACAGACAATGCTGAATCAGATCTGCTGAAAAAGAAGCAGAGAAGGTGGATAGCAGAAGTGCCCACAATATATATGGGCGGAGGAATGGGAAATGGGAAAGAAAGTTAGATTTTGAAATATTGGCATAGCTTTTACACCTAGTAAACTACACCTAGCTTAATTGAAGTTTTGCTGACAATGCGTCGCTACGCCAACGCACAACCTAAACTAGCCTTTTTTTACATGAGGCATACGCCCCGGATATCCCCAAAATGTAGGAAATTGCTAAGTCGTCACCTAGCGAAATTTTTTGGTGAACAAACCATTGCAAATCAAAAGGCTATGTTCACTGAGTGTTGCATGTCAACGGACTAGACACGCACCTGTTGTGACTAGAGATCCAGAGACGAGGGTAGCCATAAGTGAGGTAAATGGCACACGATGTGTATTATGAGATCCAGATAGAGCGCTGACCGGGTAGGTAGGTGGCGTGTATTGTAATGTTCCACGATGTGTATTATGGATGAGAGTTCTCATTAGGAGTCAGGGTGTGTCGGTTAATGTAGTAAAACTGTCCCACGGTTGTTGGGATCATTGGCGGTTGGCGTTGTAATTCCGTGCATTAGTAGTATTATCAGTAGTTAGCTGAGAGCATGGTGTATGGTACTGATGGTAATGTCCACGAGTGAGTGTAGTAGTGGATAGATTCCATAGAGCAGTGAGTAGATGTCATAGCTTCCGATGCTGCTGTAATTACAAGAGATATCCATGCAGCATAGGATGGTGGTCTGTATAGCGTGCTGTGTATTCCATAGAGTCACTAGAGCGGCTTAGGTGACTGAGTAGAATGCAGTGGGACCAGAATAGGAGATGAAGAGTGGGAAGGGGATAGAGGTAATAGGGAAGGGTGAGATGGAGTGAGAGATCGAAGAGAGAGGGTGTACTGTGAATGATCATGGCGGGGCGATAGGACAGGATCGATGGAGAAGAGGAAGAGGTTGACTAGTAAATGCCCCAACCCCGAGTCGACATAGAGATCCATGAAACGGGTGATGAGGTAAGTCAGCGAGCTGGAGAATAGAGGGGGAATTCAAAGGGAGAGAGCGGAAGAGCAGTAGGTATGTGAAGGATTGGTGAAGGATAGGAGAGATCAATAGAAAGTGGTCGAGTAATGATTGTGTATGAGATACTGAAAGGGAGGATGTGTAATGTCACGGGTGTAGTAGGAGTGACAGGTGTACGTGTTGTCAATGTGTTAGAGTCAAAGAGGACGAGGTGTATTGAGAGTGTGAGAGCCCCAAAGATTGGTAATAGTAATGCATAGTTGCTGTGAGGATATGGGAGGGCGTGTAAGCCGTGACTGTGTGAAGACCCAGATGGGGGTCCTCATATGATGTAGCTAGTATAGGTCCTAACGCTGCGTCTATGATGCGGGACTGGATATTGAGTAAGAGCGATGGATGAAGTATGCACGAGTGTAAGAGAGCCGGACTGGAGGAGGAGGCGGGACGGTGAGAAGACGATGGAGGGTATGAATCGGGGGAGGGAGATACAGGAGAGAGGAGCAGGAGCAAAAAGACAGGGGGAAGTGGGGAATGTCCGGCTAAGCTGTGAGGAGATGAAGAAGATGATAGGAAGGACGGGCCGGGAAGGGAATGATGAATGTCGGAGGGGAGGTCTGAGATGAAGAGAGGCATAGAGCGGGATCAGCTGATGGAGGGCATTGGGATGGAAGGAAACCATAGAGAGTGGCGACGTGTAGATGACCGTAGATGGAGATAGATAGGGGGGATCCATGGGAGGAGGGACAAAGGGTGGACGGTGGTAAGGCATGCGTGATATATAGAGATTCCAAGGCGCGGTGGTACGTAGTAAGTCCGTGCGACGATTAAGGATCATAAGAGGGAGCGTATGATAGGTGAGTCAGTGAAGAATAGAAGGGGGATCAGGAGAGCGAAGCCCGTTGGCGAATTTAATAGCCGTGCTTGTGGATAAGAAGGGGACCAAGAGCCAGGAATGCCGCGGTTGTAGGTGTAGAGAGATCGAGAAGAGCGGAGAGAGGTATGGACGTATCAATGTATGTTCGGGATTATAGGAGGGATCGGGAAGGGAGGGGGTAGAGTACTGAGTCCATGCAGTAGTATAAGTGAGAAAGGGGGGGGGAGAAAGAGGGGGAAGAGCGAGTGAAGTTGTACTGATGTAATGTTGGGGATCACGACTTGGTGGGATTAGAGGGATGATGAGAGAGGAGTCGCAGTATGTAGGGGGGGGAATGCGAACGGAAAGATTTGAGGATTGACAGGAAACAGAGGTCGAGACGTATAAGTCCGGGGGGGAAGTGGATGTGGAAGGGTCAAAGGCTAGGGTTGGATTGGAAGAGGTATAAGCAGATGATAAGGTCGCAGCGAGGGGGGGGACGTGGAATGTACAGATGTGGATTGGAAATTCAGAGAGCGGAGGGAATCGAGGTTTGTCCACGCGAGTGTAACGAGATTCCAGAGCCAAGGGGATGGTGATGAGGGAAGACACGCTGTGTTCCACAGAGTTGTAGGCAGGTTGGAAGAGAATACCACCTGTATTTTGTTTACGAGAATTAGGGGGTTGGTATGCTAAGGTGAATGTCCATCGGTATAAGAGTACATAGAGAGGGTGCGATGAGGTAGTCACGAGGATTAAAGAGAGATTAGGGAAGCGAGGGTGGAAGTGGTACGTACGGGGGTGGAGATGCAGAACGTGTAAGAAGATTAGGTGACAGGGTGGGGACGGAGGGTAATGAGTCGGTAATAGAATTCGGTAAGAGCAGTGAGACTGTGAGAATGCACCCGAATGAAGGGATTCGTAGACAGGTACTGTAGGGTAATTACCTTTTTTAGGCTGTTGGGCGAATTATTAGCAGCTTCATCAGAGCCAGGGCTTGCCGGTATGAGGTATGTACACGCTGTGCTATTTCAATAGAAGATTCCATAAGAGCAGGGTTGGTACTGCAGAGGTAATGTCCACGCTGTGTAATAAAGATTCAGTAGAGACCAGGGTGGTATAGCTAAGTAACCTATAGCTGTTGTCAGCTGTTAAGATTCATCAAGCAGCAGGGTGCGATGTGGTTTAATGCTATATAGACGATGTCCATGGCCGGTGGTAATGTCCATGCTGTGTTTTATAGAGATTCCATAGTAGAGCAGGGTTGGTACTGTAGGTAATGTCCATGCTGTGTATGATAGAGATTCCATAAAGCAGGGTTGGTACTGTATGATATGTCCACGCTGTGTGTATTATAGAGATTCCATAGAGCAGGGTTGGTACTGTAGGTAATGTCCATGCTGTGTATGATAGAGATTCCATAAAAGCAGGGTTGGTATTGTAGGTTATGTCCACGCTGGTATTAAAGAGATTCCTAGAGCAGGGTTGGTAGTACTGTAGGTAAGTCCACGCTGTGTATTATAGAGATTCCATAGGAGCAGGGTTGGTACAGTATGTAATGTCCACGCTGTGTATTATAAGAGATTCCATAGAGCAGGGTTGGTACTGTAGGTATGTCCATGCTGTGTATTATAGAGATTCCATAGAGCAGGGTTGGTATTGTAGGTTATGTCCACGCTGGTGTATTAAAAGAGTTTCTTTAAAGCAGGGTTGGTAGTACTGAGGTAAGTCCACACTGTGTATTATAGAGATTCCATAGAAACAGGGTTGTTACTGTATGTAATGTCCACGCTGTGTATTATAGAGATTCCATAGAGCAGGGTTGGTTACTGTAGGTAATGTCCACGCTTGTGTATTATAGAGTTTCCATAGAGCAGGGGTTGGTACTGTAGGTAATGTCCACGCTGTGTATTATAGAGATTCCATAGAGCAGGGTTGGTACTGCAGGTAATGTCCACGCTGTGTATTATAAAGATTCCATAGAGCAGGGTTGGGTAATGTATGTAATGTCCACGCTGTGTATTATAGAGATTCATAGAGCAGTTGGTATTGTAGGTTATATCCATGCTGTTTATTATAGAGATTCCATAGAGCAGGGTTGGTACTGTAGGTAATGTCCATGCTGTGTATGATAGAGATTCCATAAAGCAGGGTTGGTACTGTATGTAATGTCCACGCTGGTGTATTATAGAGATTCTATAGAGCAGGGTTGGTACTGTAGTTAATGTCCCATGCTGTGTATTATAGAGATTCCATAGAGCAGGGTTGGTATTGTAGGTTATGTCCACGCTGTGTATTAAAGAGTTCCTTAGAGCAGGGTTGGTAGATAGTACTGTAGTGGTGGTAATGTCCACTGTGTGTATTATAGAGATTCCATAGAGGAGGGTGTTGGTATGTATGTAATGTCCACGCGGTGTTTATATAGAGATTCCATTGACAGTGTTTAGTATGTAATGTCCACGCTGTGTATTATAGAGATTCCATAGAGCAGGGTTTGGTACTGTATGTAATGTCCACGCGGGTGTATATAGAGATTCCATAGAACAGGTTTTTTACTGTATGTAATGTCCACGCTGTGTATTATAGAGATCCATAGAGCAGGGTTGGTACTGTAGGTAATGTCCATGCTGTGTATTATAGAGATTCCATAGAGCAGGGTTGGTACTGTATGTAATGTCCTGCTGTGGTATTATAGAGATTCCATAGAGCAGGTTGGTACTGTAGGTAATGTCCATGCTGTGTATTATAGAGATTCCATAGAGCAGGGTTCGGTAACGATGTAATGCTCCTGCTGTGTATTATAGAGATTCCATAGAGCAGGGTTGGTACTGTAGGTAATGTCCATCGTGTGTATTATAGAGATCCAGAGCAGGGTTGGTATGTATGTAATGTCCATGCTGTGTATATAGCGATTCCATAGAGCAGAGGTGGAGTACTGTATAGGTAATGTCCATGCTGTGTATTATAGAGATTCCATAGAGCAGGGTTGGTACTGTATGTAATGGGGGATGAGCAAGGTAGGTAATCATATTTATTTTTATTTGTGTATCCTTTAAGGTAAGGAAACATCTTAATAAAATAAATTGTATATAAGGTTTTGTTTAACTTTTTAACCATTTTAAACAGACATTTCTTTTTCCTTTGTATACTTGTCTATAAAACGTCATCTCATTGACACAGCTGTTCCAAGGTAGAGTGGGTGAACCAGTGGTACATTTGGTAAGAAAATCCACTTTTCACAGTACATTATATAGTATGTATGTTTACCTGACCTGAGCAACACTGGGGGCTGCACTATTGGCCCTCCATGTAGTGACCATGTCATAGCCCCTCCCCTGATCCCCCCAAACTCGACCCAGGACACCAAAACCCCGCCCCCAGAAGAAGAACCCCAGTCTTGCCCCGCAAAACCTTTGAGTCCTTGCCAGCTGCAAAAAAACGTGGGTGGGCATTACTGCCATACAGAGTTCCCATCAATTGGCAAATTCATTTATTTTATCCATTTAAACATATTATTCCTATTGCACCCAATCATCCAAAAGTGTGATATTGAAAGTAAAATAGTTTGAAGCTTCATTACGTTCTATTAACAAACTTGTACTTTGCTAATTATAAGTGAAAAATCAATGATCCATTATTAGATTGACAGTCAATAGTTTTATATATGAACAGGGGCAGATCAAGACCATTTGTCACCTGAAATAAATATTTCAAGCTGACCCTGTATCCTCCTGCTAACTATCACTGGCTGGTAAACTTTAGGGCTGACTTTGCACTGGCTGTTGAACTGGTAAATATAAGATGCCCACACAGATTTGTAAATATAAGATGTCCAGCACACACAGACGTGTAAATATATAGATGCCTAAAATAGATTTGTCAATATAATATGCCCATATAGATTTGTAAATATAAGATGCTCCCATGCCCAGACAGACTTGGGGTTATAAGATGATCCCACGCCCAGCCCACACAGACTTGTGAAAATAAGATACCCCATGCCCAACCCACACAGACTTGCGAATATAAGATATCCCATGCCCAGCCCACACAGACTGGTGAATATAAGATACCCCATGCCCAGCCCACACAGACTTGTGAATATAAGATACCCCCATGCCTATGCATCTATTTTATTTAATAATTTCTTATCCTGTGCTTTAGTCAACTATTACATTTACATCACTATTTTAATCCTGATATTAGTTCATTTTTCTTTACTCCAGGCTAGTGGTCACCGCAGGGATTCTCCTTTTGATTTTTGGCATTGTATGTACCTGCCTACGTTGCTGCTACTTGAGACAACAGCACTGCCCGGATGGAGGGGGGGAAAGGCAGTGCGAGGTGACAGTAATAGCCATAGACCACGACAGCACCATTCAAAGCACCATCACTTGTAAGTCACCAATAGGCTATTCAAACTTCAGCCATTTAACCACAATGCTGTGTACACAACTGTAAACAGATGAATGTATGGCCTGCTCGTAGAATTTTTTGGATGTGACTATTATAATGTGGAATAAGTTTTATTCATTTGTTTATGTGATGAGACTCTTTTTTACAGCTAAGGTAATTACATGCAATTCCAAGATAAATTTAGAGATGCGTTGAGCTAATTAAAGGGCATGTCCACCCCCAAAACTATAACTGTGATTGGCTGCCGCTCAGCCAATCACAGACGCGGCTGCCGGTCCCGCCCCTCTGCTTGCATTTCCTTGCAAGCAGAGGGCCGGGAGCGCGGCGGAGGAAAGTGGGGAGGTAAGTAGAGTTTGGGGGGCTTTCTAAAAAAAAAAATATAGCGGTTGGGGATCTTATATTAAAAGTTCAATTTTACTGTGGACATACCGTGCCACTGGAAGTAGTTGTAGTTTGTAAACCCTAGAGGGCAGCATGATAAGACAGGTGTGCTGTGTTGCTTGTGTACCATTGAAAAGGAGCTGATATTTGTAAATGGTGTAATCTAAATGACACTGGGACATATTATAAAGCAGCTAAATTTTCATCATATTGTTAATGGCATTTTTTACCACAAAAACATTCACAGCGCTGCATGGAGATATATGTCAGTAAAAGTTTTTACCGTTGGTTATCGCCACTTTATAAATTTTGCAAGGTCCAATTCTGACAAAAATGGCGTCGATAACGGTGTCAATGACTTAACAAACTTAAATTATAACCCGTTTTCTTGTTGAAGCCCCAGTTCTATGACAATTCAATCACACTATATAATAGGGTCTGTTTTCATAACTACACAATCCAATTTGAACTTGGTAATGGTGGCAAGTAATCGATATTACTGGCCGGTAACCGGCGATAACATCCATCGCATGAGCTTCGCCTGCCCCGATAATTGGGCCAATGTTGTTGACCCTCTTTAGTCTACGGACACCATACATGCAGGGAGATTCAATAAAAGTTCTTATCGTTAAAAATGGTGCTAATTTTGCCCAAACCAATCAGATTTTAGCTTTCAAATGTTAAATAAGATCTGATTGGTTGGGGCAAAATTAGCACCATTTTAAATGATACCTGATTTACCCATGTGTGCTATGCAAAAAATAGGGGTTAAAATTGTGCTAACCTATATTGAATAGGTTAACACAAATTTAACTCCATAATTGCACTGGCTGCACTGGTTTCACAAAAGACACCTGTGCAACTAGTGCAATGTATTTAATAAAGGATTTGCACCACTTTTAACTCCACAATTTAAGACCAGTTAAGAAAAACTAGAGGGGAGATCCAATATTCCACGCCGCGTTACTTACCTTAACCCGATCCCGCGATACAATAACTGATGTAAAAGAGATTACGTCAGTTATTGCATTGTGGGATCGGGAACGCGACCGTAACGCTCCCCAACGTTTACCATTTAGTTTCGCGCTACGGGTTTTGGATCGTTAGCACAGCACACAAAAACATTTGGAAATGGCGCTATGCTCTAAATTCCGTCTAAAACCCACGTTAAACCTGAAAATTTTTTGGGTTAACGTGGGTTTTAGACGGAAAAGGGCCATATTGTATCTCCCCCTAGGGCAGGATTAATCTAAACATTTACATGACCACTAATCACACACATCTACTATGGGAGGTAAGTACAAGTGTTCCTACCTCCCATTATGCTTTAATTAAAAAAAGCAGATTCGGATGTTATTATTATATGCGTAGAGTCAAAAATGGCTTCTCCGATTTATAACAATTGTAAAGCTAATAACTTTATAATTAAAGTATAACAGGAGGTAGGTGTACTCGCTCCTACTTGCCATAGAATTGTGGATTTTGAGGGAAGTTGTTTTCAGGGTTAAGTGGTCCTTAAATGCTGTTGTTGACACTTTCACAACGAAGTCAAATCGTTTTTTTTATTTTTAGAAGTAGTGTGTATTACAACATACAGTACCGAGTTATATAAATGTTTTGGGGTGATTTTGTCTTCCCAGCTTTACAGTCAGTGTTTGGACCAGCTGCCCGTAGGATATTTGCCGTGTCTCATTCTCACGGAGTCCCTCCTCCTTTTTCTCCTGTCGGGGCGGAAACTCTGCCATGTTACGAGGAAGCTCTTAGTATGAGTCGTTTCACTGTTGCCCGAACCACTCACAAGTCCCCCAAACTTGCACCTGTCCCCGAAGAGAGAAATTAACTTCCTCAACCCTGAGGAACACCAACCCTATAAGGAAATGGACAGATAAAATGGAACCTTCCCTGGAATCTGTGGATATTAGAAGATATGGTCAAGAAGAAGTGAAGGAAGACCAGAGATTGGGATGTACAGAAGCACAAGGCCACCAATGAACAGAAACATTTCTTACTGTAGCAGTTATAGTGTAGGAACATATTTATCCATGTTTACTAGAGATGTAATGTGGTTCGAATCGAATCTGAGGGTTTCGGAGTCCCAACAAACTTTTGGAACTCCCGAATTTCACGGAACCCGGATTTTCTATTATTATCGAAAATCGAAAGTAGACGATTTTCAAAATTCAAAAACGGAACGAAACTCAACAGTTTCGAACATCTCTAATAACATACCTACTTTCTACATGATGTGAACAGCCACCATACATACATTCCTAGCCCCCGTGTAACATTCCTCACACACAGGACAAGATAGGAAATTTGGACCCTTTTGGTTTCATGTAATAGGAGGTGCAAAATCTTGCCTATGCTATTACATTTCACTAGTCATCCGACTGGCTTTCTCCATTAAGAATGACTTGTACAAGAATACCCTGGCGGGTCCCAATTAGCATATGACAGACAGGTTTCCCTGCTGTTGACATTAGTGAGCTGAAATTTCAGGTTCTACTGGTCCTTCTTCTTCCCAGGATGCACCACATCCTTGGAATGTTCCTAACAGTTATTTCTACTGATTGGCTGTTGGATGGGGCAAAGATGCTCAGATCTCTACTGAGCAACTAAATCAACCCAGGCGCTGGGTCAAGGGCAAAACCATAACGATCTCTACTAGGGGTCCTGCAAACAGGAAGTCAGTATTTCAGTTGCATTTATTTATACACAGACACAATGCTGAATGGGCAGGTTAAAGGGCAAGTCCAGCCCTAAAATTAAAACTTACATACAGGTAAATCATCGCACAAAACCCTAAACGCTAATAGTTTGAAATGTGAAATATATAAGTCTAACCTGAAATCCTGCACAATGTCCTGTTTCCCGTTTCTGCTTCCTGGTTCTTCCAGTTAGTAACTGTCAGTTATGGATTTGACAGTTGACATCACAGCCAATGACTGAATGTTAATCCCCTGTCCGCCTCTTCTGAGCATGCCCAGGCTCAGTACAGGCTCAGTACAGGTTTCTAAATTGCTCAGTTTCCATGAGGCATCCAGAAGCATAGCAGGCATACAGTAATGAATTCATAGGACAAAGTATGATATATCAACATAGTCTAAAGAGGCCATTCTTTCTAAAAGATGTTCTTATGAGGGTGGAGTTGTCCTTTAAACTCCCACGTGATTACCTGCTTTTCTACTGCAGGAAATGAGCAGCTAGCAGATATTGCCTGGAAAGTAAATGTAAGTACCGACTGCTGCTGATCTCCTGCAGTAGAAGAGGAGGTGATCGCGTGAGAGTTTAACTGAAGTCACTGCAGTGCACTGAGGGGAGAAAAACTCGGGGAAAGGTCAGTACACAAGAGTTGAGCTGACCGGGATGGGAGAGTTTGTGTGTGTGTGTGGGGGGGGGGTATAGGCAGTTTCTGTGTGTGAAGAGGAAGGGTGTGTGTGTGTAAGAATGGTGCAGTTTCTGTGTGGGGGGTGAAAGCATGGGGGAAGAACTGAGTCTAGGATCAATGGGGGGGTTAAGAGCAGCATTCAGGTACAAGGGGTACATTATAAAAGATAATGTACCCTAACTTTAAATTATATGGACATCAGACGTCACCTCAGAGTTCCAGGCCCTCTATATGATCACGGAACTCCTTGGTAACATCTAATATACTTATAATTTAGAGTAGGGTACATTATCTACTATATAAATTACATTAGGGATACATTATCCTATAAACTAATACAAACCTGTAAATATGCATGGACAATGGACCCACGGGGAATACGGGTGTGTGTGCTTGCAGGGGGTGTGTGTTCTTGAGGTTTGCTGTCCCTTATAAACATGAGTGGTACTCACACATCCTTTGTCCTCAAGGAACTCTAAAACATCAAAAAAATTGGTACACTGGTAGTACACTGACAGTTTTGGTAGTATTTATTTATTAGCCTTCTTGTTAGTGGATAATCACTGCTCCTTTCGTGAAAATTAATGTGTAATGTTAATTCAGTTACTGATTAATATTGAATTTTACAGAAACCTTAAGGCTTGTATGTAAAATATCCATAAGGCAGGGTCTAAATAAAATTGTCATATATTAATGCAGTGCCAGATGGACCAATATGGGGCACCTGTCTAGGCAGAGAAAGAATTTTGTAAGCAGTATATAAAGTAGACACTAGATGGTGCCACAGTGATGCAATATTGGTTTGTCTCTAGTTCAGTGGTTCTCAAACTTTTTCAGGCCATGGCGCACTTGGCAATGCAAATTTTTCTAGAGGCACACCTGTGTTCTTAAGGTTTGTTCACGAGCTCAATATGCGCCTGAGCCGCGACCAGCTACACGCGACGAACGGGCGTTTCGGGCAAGAATGGTCTGTGTGTATGCATTCGGTCGGGGTGGTTCACCGTGTGTAGCCATCAGTGTCAGGGGTGGTGGCTCGAGACGCACATTTTGCGTGAGGGATTTTGGAGTTTTGGTGGATAACAAACTTAAAGGTAGCAAGCAGTGCCAGGTGGCAACAGACAGAGCCAGCATGGTATTGTCTTGTATAAAGAGTGGTATGGATTCACGGGAGGAAAATGTATTTCTCCCTCTTTACAAAGCAATGGAATATGCAGTGCAATTTTGGAATCCTGTGTACAAAAAGGACATGTTTGAAATGGAAAGGGCTCAGAAAAGGCAAATTAATTTAATAAGGGGGCTGAGCAGAGTTGCCAGATCTTGGCTGCCCCTGAGTGGAAGGGGCAGGGCCCGTGACATCACAGTGACGTTGTGGTGGATGAGTTGGGGCACAATGGTGGGACCTTTCCCTAACTTCTTTTTTATAGAACCACGCCCTATTGGTTCCATATGGTTATTATAGGCCCATAGTCACATATACTGTAAGTATTTTAACCCCAGTCTGTTCCTGGTAATTGACCTCAAGTGTTTGCCAAACGTTAATAAAAACCTTATACTAACCTGACAGTTGCTGACCTAGCTGTTGTATAACCTTAGACAGCACTGGACCTGCTGTAAGGAAATAGTGAAACCATGATAACATTATATATGTTCTAGGAAACCCTGGCACACTAAGGTCTATAAATTCATTAAAGGGTTAGTCATATTGCACAGGTAACTGGGAATTGTGTTGAACTTATGGAAAAGCTTTTGTGATAAAACTTGTGACTGATGTAGGAAATTCCTTTTTAAAGGAATAGTTGACTGGAAAAGTAATTAATGTATCGATTGAAGACCGGGAGGATAAGGAGCTATGCCTTACCTTACGTTCTTCAATCAATATCTCAGGAGCCAGGAACGAAGAGAAGAAGCTTAACTTTCCCACGATCCTTCAGCACTGACAGGTCCCAACTGCTTACTGGGTTTAAAAACTATAGGCATAAACGCGATAAATCCATCAGTAAATCTATCGGTAAATCCATCAGATAAATCTATCAGATAATCTATCAGGTAAATATATCAGGTAAATCTATCAGATAAATCTATCAGGTAAATCTATCAGATAAATCTATCAGGTAAATCTATCAGATAAATCCATCAGATAAATCCATCAGATAAATCCATCAGATAAATCCATCATCAGATAAATCCATCAGATAAATCCATCAGATAAATCTATCAGGTAAATCTATCAGGTAATCTATTCAGATAAATTATCAGGTAAATCTATCAGTAATCTATCAGGTAAATATATCAGGTAAATCTATCAGGTAAATCTATCATCAGATAAATCTATCAGATAAATCTATCAGGTAAATCTATCAGATAAATCTATCAGATAAATCTATCAGATAAATCTATCAGGTAAATCTATCAGGTAAATCTATCAGATAAATCCATCAGATAAATCCATCAGATAAATCTATCAGGTAAATCTATCAGATAAATCTATCAGGTAAATCTATCAGGTAAATCTATCAGATAAATCTATCAGGTAAATCTATCAGGTAAATCTATCAGATAAATCTATCAGGTAAATCTATCAGGTAAATCTATCAGGTAAATCTATCATCAGATAAATCATCAGATAAATCCATCATCAGATAAATCCATCAGATAAATCTATCAGGTAAATCTATCAGATAAATCCATCAGATAAATCCATCAGATAAATCTATCAGGTAAATCTATCAGGTAAATCTATCAGGTAAATCTATCAGGTAAATATCAGTAAATCTATCAGGAAATCTATAGGAATACAGGTAAATCTATCATCAGATAAATCTATCAGATAAATCCATCATCAGATAAATCTATCAGGTAAATCTATCATCAGGTAAATCTATCATCAGGTAAATCTATCAGATAAATCTATCAGGTAAATCTATCAGGTAAATCTATCAGATAAATCTATCAGGTAAATCTATCATCAGATAAATCTATCAGATAAATTATAGTAATCATCAGGTAAATCTATCAGGGAAATCTATCAGGTAAATCTATCATCAGATAAATCTATCAGATAAATCCATCATCAGAAAATCATCAGATAAATCTATCAGGTAAATCCATCAGATAAATCTCAGAAAATCCATCAGATAAATCTATCAGATAAATCTATCAGGTAAATCTATCAGGTAAATCTATCAGGTAAATCTATCAGGTAAATCTATCAGGTAAATCTATCAGGTAAATCTATCATCAGATAAATCTATCAGGTAAATCTATCATCAGATAAATCCATCAGATAAATCTATCAGGTAAATCTATCAGGTAAATCTATCAGGTAAATCTATCATCAGATAAATCTATCAGGTAAATCTATCATCAGATAAATCTATCAGATAAATCCATCATCAGATAAATCCATCAGATAAATCTATCAGGTAAATCTATCAGATAAATCCATCAAATAAATCTATTATAGGTCATTATTAACGTGGTATTTAAGCTCGGTAAACACAGTACCAATAAAGCCCCAATACTGTTGGACTCGATCGCTAGTAGAGATGTTCGAAACTGTTGATTTCGTTCCGTTTTCGAATTTTAAACATTTTCGGAAATTTGAAAACGAACCATAGAATTCTATGAGAGAAAAAAATGTGAAAGTTTCTGTCCATTTTGAGGGACAAATAGTAATAGTAGTAATAGTAGTAATAGTAATAGTAGGTTACTGTAAATGACACAGACCTGGGGAATGGTCTGGGGAACCCGGAAATAGAACCAAAACTTATTATAAAACTTTCCTCATGATCAGGCTGTTTTCAAGCTTCCGCATTCTATTTTCGAGAGTTACCGAAATCGATCATTACTTTCGTGGGTTAACGAAATCGATCATTACTTTCGTGGGTTAATGAAATCGATCATTACTTTCGTGGGTTAATGAAATCGATCATTACTTTCGTGGGTTAACGAAATCGATCGTTACTTTCGTGGGTTAACAAAATCGTCTTACTTTCGTGGGTTAACGAAATCGATCATTACTTGCGTGGGTTAACGAAATCGATCATTACTTTAGTGGGTTAACAAAATCGATTGGTACTTTCGTGGGTAAAGAAAATCGATCGTTACTTTCAGGGTTAACGAAATCGATCGTATTCTCTGTTTTGGGTTAACGAAATCGTCATTACTTTGTGGGTTAACGAAATCAATCGTTAATTTGTGGGTTACGAAATCGATCATTACTTTCGTGGTTAACGAAATCGATTATTACTTTCGTGGGTTAACGAAATTGATTATTACTTCGTGGGTTAATGAATCGCATGAAATCGATCATTACTTTCAAGGGTTAACGAAATCGATCATTACTTTCGTGGGTTAACGAAATCGATCATTACTTTCGTGGGTTAACGAAATCGATCGTTACTTTCGTGGGTTAACGAAATCGATCATTACTTTTGTGGGTTAACAAAATCGATCATTACTTTCGTGGGTTAATGAAATCTATCTTTACTTTCGTGGGTTAACAAAATTGATCATTACTTTCGTGGGTTAACGAAATCGATTGCTACTTTTGTGGGTTAACGAAATCGATCATTACTTTCATGGGTTAACGAAATCGATCATTACTTTCGTGGGTTAACGAAACCGATCGTTACTTTCGTGGGTTAACGAAATCGATCGTTACTTTCATGGGTTAACGAAATCGATCATTACTTTCGTGGGTTAACGAAATCATTCGTTACTTTCGTGGGTTCTGTGAAATCCGGGAGTTTGAAAAGTTTTGTCGGGAACTTCGAAAAACTCAGATTCAATTTGATACCAGGTTCTATTCGAACCCACATTACATCTCTAGTGTGTGTAGCTTTCCCAAAAGAGCGCGCGGCATTCCGGTCTGCCGAGTGGTCGTTTTCCTCTGCCACGGTAGGCTCCCTATAGAGGGAAACACACAGTCCCGATCGATTATTACTTTCGTGGGTTAATGAAATCGATCATGAAATCGATCATTACTTTCAAGGGTTAACAAATCGATCATTACTTTCGTGGGTTAACGAAATTGATCATTACTTTCGTGGGTTAACGAAATCGATCGTTTACTTTCTGTGGGTTAACGAAATCGATCATTACTTTCGTGGGTTAATGAAATCTATCTTTACTTTCGTGGGTTAACGAAATTGATCATTACTTTCGTGGGTTAACGAAATCGATTGTTACTTTCGTGGGTTAACGAAATCGATCATTACTTTCATGGGTTAACGAAATCGATCATTACTTTCGTGGGTTAACGAAATTGATCGTTACTTTCGTGGGTTAACGAAATCGATCGTTACTTTCATGGGTTAACGAAATCGATCATTACTTTCGTGGGTTAACGAAATCATTCGTTACTTTCGTGGGTTCTGTGAAATCCGGGAGTTTTGAAAAGTTTTGTCGGAACTTCGAAAACCCTCAGATTCAATTTGATACCAGGTTCTATTCGAACCCACATTACATCTCTAGTGTGTGTAGCTTTCCCAAAAGAGCGCGCGGCATTCCGGTCTGCCGAGTGGTCGTTTTCCTCTTCCACGGTAGGCTCCCTATAGAGGGAAACACACAGTCCAGATCGATTATTACTTTCATGGGTTAACGAAATCGATCATTACTTTCGTGGGTTAACGAAATTGATCGTTACTTCGTGGGTTAACGAAATCGATCGTTACTTTCATGGGTTAACGAAATCGATCATTACTTTCGTGGGTTAACGAAATCATTCGTTACTTTCGTGGGTTCTGTGAAATCCGGGAGTTTTGAAAAGTTTTGTCGGAACTTCGAAAACCCTCAGATTCAATTTGATACCAGGTTCTATTCGAACCCACATTAATCTCTAGTGGTGTAGCTTTCCCAAAAAGACGCGCGGCATTCGGTCTGCCGAGTGGTCGTTTCCTCTGCCACGGTAGGCTCCTATAGAGGGAAACACACAGTCCCGAGATTTTCTCTAGCGATGCTGTGTATATGATGTGTATATGCATGTGTCGTGTGGTATATGGATGTGTATATGATGTGTATGTGGGTGTATATTGCTGCTGATATGCTGTGGTATGATGTGTATATTGCTGTGTAGTCTGATGTGATATGATGTGTATATGATGTGTATGTGCGGTGTATATGATGTGTATATGCTGTGTATATGATGTGTATGTGCGGTGTATATGCTGTGTATATGCTGTGTATATGCTGTGAATATGATGTGTATATGATGTGTATATGATGTGTATGTGCTGTGTATATGCTGTGTATAGGGAGAATCTGGGGACTGTGTGTATCCAGATCTTTGAAATATCTGTACAGTATGTACCCAGCTTTAGAGGTTGAGTGAAATAACAATACAATAAAGTTTCATCTTCAGGTTAGGAAAGGTTTCTTTACAGTGAGAACGGTGAAACTGTGGAACTGTCTTCCAGCAGAAGTGGTAATGGCAAGTTCATTGAATAGCTTTAAAAATGGCCTGGATAAGTTTCTAAAACTAAAATGTTACTGGTATTACTACATATACTATAGTTCAGGTGGATACTTTCCTATTGCCATTTGGAGTCAGGAAGCAATTACAACCCCCTTTTTTTTAGCTGACGGTATAAAGTTTGGACTTGATGGACACATGTCTTTATTCAACCTCAGTTACATACAGAATCTCTCTCTAGATACTGGTAGTTTTTGAGATTCCATTTGACTTTATATCAGGAATAGAAAGGGTTTACATGTTCCCTATGAGCTGGGATCATGTGATGACAATATATGGATGTTTCTCGATGAGATCACACAGTGAGTCAGCACCAAACAGCCAATAGCAAAGCTGTCGCTTGGGCTGTCTCTCCTCCTATAGCAATGCTGAGTCACATTAATTAAAGACATAAAAATCATTACACTGCATAACAGCAAACAGCCTACAAATGTTCCCCTCCTGTCTAAAATAAATGCTGCCCCCGTGATTATCCAGCAGCGGTCCTTGAGATCCCGTCTATACACAGATGTCTAAGGAACCCTCTACAGTATTTCCAGCTCTGTGTTCTGGAACACTCCGTATATTAATTCATTTAATATGCTGCTTTACTGACTATTGGCTAATACCTTTACCATCACTACCACAAACTGACACAGGGGCCCCTTATTCAACCCCTGAACTAAAGTCCTGGTTAAGGCTGTGGTCACATTATCAAAGCACAGTCAGTGCTAGGCCACACAAACGCGTTTTTCACGTGGTTTAAGCATGCAATTTTGGTTAGAATTCACCAAAATTACGGTGCACATGCGATTGCGCATCCGTTTCTGTTTTGCGATCACCATTTTTTGTGCAAACACATGCGTCTCTACAATTCTAAATTGAAAATCGCATGCGCAAACGGTACAATGCACGACAATGCACAGAAATCGCACACGCAATCGATAATGCTCACAATTGTGTACGTGCTTTGGTACGTTGTAGTGGGGCCTCGGCCTAACACGCATTAAGACTGAGGCCACACTGAAACGCGCTCCCGCATGCATGGAAGCGTGCACGTTCCCGGTGCGCGAGAGCACGCGCGCTTGCGACTGTGCAAAAAATGCATATTGCATGTACTCTGATAAATGGATCAGAGGCCTAGCCCTAACTGCCCTCTGGTAAACACTGCACTGGCCTGCAGGGAAGGTTACATCTTTATGGTAAAATATAATTAAATCAGCCTGGAATACGTATCAATCGATTCTCAATGTAAAATGTCATTTTCTAATGATAAACATTCATAAGCTTGGTCTGTATTTATATGAAACATGGAAATACTATTTTAAGAGGGTTCTGGTTATTGGCCCGATGAACTGACCACTGGGCCATACTTTTTGCCCCTTAATAACTTTCAATGTTACCTGTAATATACAGTATATACATGTGCACAGGTACCGTAATATGCACCACTAAGTCATTTTGTAAGCTACACTCAGCAAGTGTACAGCATTGGGGGAATAATGTTTAAAATGAATTTAGTCCAGATTAAATTAGCGTGATAAAGTTAATGTACAATAAAGGAATTCGCATGGCTCCATGGCACACGCAGTCACACACACACACGCATAAGCAATACGCCCTTATTCTTTTGTGCTGCTTCACTCACCTGTCACATGACTTCCAGTGTCACAAGACCTGGCGTTACAGTATAACAGCACCACATAGGATTATTAACTTCGGTTTGGTCAGGGGTCAGCTATGTCACAATAGGAACTGTATCTACACCCTTCAGAGAAACAAGGCAAATTCTGCCCTGTTTTGACCAATTGCATTATACCACAGTAGTGACTTGATGCTGGAATATCTAGCAACCTGACTGACCGAAACGCGTGATGGACAGTCAATCCAGCTGAAATATCTGCCCATGTCATATTTGTTGTTGTACAATAATCATATCACGGGATGCTCAATGAGCAAATATATGGGCTGAAATCTCGAACTCATCTCTATTCCCTGCTGACCAGTAAAGCAAGCAGCCAGCATGAACCACGGTTAAATTGTATTCAATACGTAAACAAACCCTTAGGGCTAGGCCACACTGATGCGCTTTTAAGTGCGATCCAACCACAATTTCTATACGATCGTGTTTTTTAAAGCGCACACTAGTGTGGCCCAGTTGAAGTAGCCACACTAGGGTGCTAGGGAGCATGCGATTCTCATTTTTTTGCACTCCGATTTCAAATTTCTTGCGCGCCAGGAATGCGTACGCAATCACAAGCGTTCACGTGCACGCGGTTCAGTGTAGCCTCAGCCTTACTCCACTCTTAAGAGCTAGGCCACACTAGTCTGCTTTTAATTGCGATCCATTAGCGATTTCGATCCGATTGCGCTTTTAAAAAAGGACATTAGTGTGGACAATCGATGTGGCCACACTAGTGTGCTGGAAAGCGTTGCCTCGCGTGATCCGCTAATCAAATCGCACACGTTCTGCATTTTTTGCGCTCTGATTGCGCAACATTGTTTTCCCCAAGCTTATTAACGCGTTTTGTTTGCACGTCAGAAACACGTGCCAGGCTACGGGGGGGGGGGGGGGGCACACGGTGTGCACTAACATCCGTTCTTGGAGCTCAATCGAATTGCATGTGTTCCGATAACATAATATTGGCAGATTCTCATTTGCGCATTTCACGCGTGGTACCGTTGTAGTGTGGCCGCAGTTTTGCAGCGTTTTGCGTTCCGTTTGCAAAAGTAGGCCCCACTGTGTGCAACGTAACCTCGCATGATCGGCCATTATTTACCAACAGGTCTAATCAGTCATAACGACCAATTTTGCCTGGTAGGAAATTAAATCTGATTGACCAAGATATCAGGCTGGTTATACTGGGATAAACACTGAACCATGTGTACTAGCCCTTTAACAGACCATGTCACATGCTGCTGTGGGGATGACAGGATTGGTTCATTCCAGGACAGGGTGGGGGGAGACACAGCTCAGCACTGGGCAGTAATTAAAATGTCAGGTAGGGACACAGGGAAGGGACCAAACCACAATCGGGACACAGAGGGATCGGTCCTGGGTTATAATTAGCAGTCCCACGTGATACCCACCGCTAGAAAGGGGGCGGTCCCTCCCCTGGATTGACAGCATTTCCTTTGTTTTGCTCGGTTGGCCCCGCCCCGGGGCTGGGATGTCTGACGTCACTGTCCCTTTGGTTGATACATTGTAACAGCTGTGACTATTGTGATTGAAAGGCACGAGATCCACTGATCAGTACGGACCGGGGATAATCCAGGGGAGACAATAACAGCCATGAAATTCCAGTACAAGGAGGACCATCCATTTGAATACAGGAAGAAAGAAGGAGAGAAGATCAGAAAGAAATATCCAGACAGGGTCCCTGTAAGTAATAATCACCCAGATATGGACCCCCATCCCATCACCCAGATATGGATCCCCATCACCCAGATATGGACCTCCATCCCATCACCCTGATATGGACCCCCATCCCATCACCCTGATATGGACCCCCATCACCCAGATATGGACCCCCATCCCATCACCCAGATATGGACCCCCCACCCATCACCCAGATATGGACCCCACCATCCCTCTACACAGATATGAACCCCCCCCATCTCATCACCTAGATATGGACCCCCCATCTCATCACCCAGATATGGACCCCCATCCCTTCACCCAGATATTGACCCCCCATCCCTCTACCTAGAAATGGACCCCCGTCCCTTTAACCAGACATGGTCCCTGTAAGTAATGTCAGGAGGACCACCCCACCCTCTCATCATTATATTATCTATACTCCATCTCTATGTTGTAACCCAGCAGATTCACTATGCCAAGTATAGGAAACCAGTAGCTTTCCTTATGTTTATAAACTGCAAATCCCATCATTCCTCTGCAAGCACTGCAACAGAAAATTGAAGTTAGGGAATGATGGGAGTTGTAGTTTTTGAACCATCTGTAGTGCTACTGGTTTCCTATCCCTGCACTATGCTATGTATCAGGGCCCAGTAACATTGCAATGTAAAGGGGTTAATGACACAAATCCATATAGATGGTCACCTGCCCCCCTCCCCTTTTTCTGTCTCCTCCCCCACGGTCAGCATCAGCCATAAACAAATACGGCACCCTCCATTGCTGCAGAGCTAATGGACGTTTACCTGCCCCCATAGCAAATCCATGGAGATTCACCAACCCCCACAACAAAGCATCTCATTATCTGCTACCTGCATGGTTCAGTCCCCAGCAACAGAGCCATATTGTCCCTGCACGCAGAACTCTAACTACTACGTTGATCTCTCCTTTTGTACCATAGACAATTGTACGCACACATTGTACAACTAACAGGAAATAATAATGTGATTACTGGTCCCTAAATATATAACACTATGGCTTGTTAGATGTCAAACTTGCGGCCCTCCAGATGTTTGAAAACTACAGCTCCCAGCATTCCCTATCTGCGGCCAGGTAATGCTGGGAGTTGTAGTTTTCAAACATCTGGATTAAGGGTGGCTACCATCTATGCAAAAAGTTGTTGTTGTTGAACTACTGGGCCCAGGTTTGGGGAATGAATTGTTTACAGGGTCCGTCTTTCCAAATATTTTCTTGTGGGTTCCTCCGATTTAGCAATCAAACCTGCAAGCTTCGGAAGACTTTGCATTATGAACACGTGACCTTGGAGGCTCTCAGATTATTTCTAGGAACCTACGAAGTTCACGTCATGTCAAAATGTTCTCCACGTATCAATGCGTCTTGATAACAGTCGTGGGAAGCCATTGAGGGGTGGGAGAGCGTCGGATGAGGGTAGAGAATAAAATCTATCAGTTTAAAGGGCATGTCAACTCTTAGGCTGGGTACACACCAGCTGATATTTACGGGCGACCGACCGATTTACGGTACTTTTCGGATCGAACGAAAGAATTTGCCACGACCTACGGACATTTTTCCCAGACGGTCGGGACAAATAGTCCGGCCATGTGTACCCAACCTTAAAGCAAAAAACTGGACCATTGTCAGTTACCTGCCTCCAACCCAACTGATATATTTTGCAATTTATTGCCTGCATTACTAACCATTCTGGTAGAGGAAGCTGGCCCCTCCCTCCATGCAGTCAATCAAGGCTGTGACTGGCAACATCACAGCCAATTATTGACTGCTGTTTCACCTGCTGCCTCCTCTGCACATGCTCAAGCTAATAAAAAGCTCTTTGAGCAGAGGGAGGAGGCGGAAACCTTTTCCAGAACAGAATAAAACTTATCATTAAATATCTGGTTACAAATGCGTGTCATAAACTGGTAAAATAGCAGTTGGGGTTATGGGCAGATTACGTACAAATCACCAGTTTTTTGTTTTAAGGCTGGACATGCTGCAGCCTGCAAACCATAATGGCCAAGGGGAGGCCCAGGCAGGGCAGTATGGTAAGTACAATGTGATGTTCATGGCAGGAATCCCAATGTTTCTCATTGTGTAAGGGAAATTGATCTTTTTACATGACTTTGATTTTCTTTCTACATCCTTCACTATGTCCCCAAGGTGCAGCTGTAATGACAGATCCAGTCCGTGCCTGGTTGGCGGTGTGTTTCTGGGTAGGAGGAAACCATGCATGCGCTGCAGTGAGAGGGGAGGAGCTATGTATGTGTTGTGCTAAGGTTAACCATGTCACTGCTGGAGTGCTGTAACCTTCGCACATTGACTTAATAGCATTGTCCGTCAAGCATGTACCGACATGGCCAGTTAATCTAGAACAATCTAACCCAGGGGCAGACGAGGATTCACATTATCTATCTTGTGACGGTCATACACTATTTAGACATTGGATAGATCCGACGTCATGTATGTTATGTATAACGATTACCTAGCAGGGGCCCCAGATCAGTGCCTGACCCTTGTGCTGACTGTACTGCACATGCATGGTGGTTGGTAATGTTCCTACTAGGTTAAGGATCACTAATCAGTACCAACTACAACTCCCAGCATCCCCCAACAAGCTCTGTAAAACAGAAGGCATCCATGGAATGCTGGGAGTAGTAGTTATCAAACATCTGGAGGCCTGCTGGTTGGAGATTCCTGCATTAGGTCACTCAGTGTGATGATGTATCTCTCCTGTGCTATATCTGCAGTAACTCATTTATACGCTAACATCTGATTGGTTCCTGAAAATTAATAGCACCTCATATTGCATCAGTCCCATAATACTTTAGGTACATTGGGGCTTATGTAATATGAGGTGCAAAATGTTGCACTTGCTGTTAATTTGTAGCAACCAATTAGATGTTATCAAACATATCCGATCGAGGGGCCGACCCACGATGCAGGCGTGTGTACAAAACGGACACTTGGCCGACTATCTTTTAATGTACGTACACTTGGTCAGGTGGCTGATCATCAACGACGCCTGACGGAACGGCGGTTTAGCCCGTCCGAGCGCCCACACCAGCGATAAGTTAATTGAGATGTCCATTCGGAACACACTCGAGTACGGATTGTAACTGATGTAGGCCAGTAAAAAGGGATCATCTGATTGGTTGTTGCAAATTAACAGCACAGGGAGATTTTTGTACCGAGGTAACAGGCAATGATTTTAGTGCTGGGTCCAAACGTTCTCAGTACAACATTTTTTTCGTAACTGTATTAACTGTACAAGCGCCAAGAGACTTGTCCCAGTGTTTGTTGTAGGTAAGGATACCAATAGTGTTACAATGTGTCACCTTGTCTTGTGACTGCAGTAGTCATGTGATTTCCAGATAAACAGGTGAGTCAGACAGTGCTGTAGAGCAGGTGTGTCTGTCCCGGTAATGAGCACATGGATACCCTTATGTTAGTGCCGTTAACCTCATGTAAACCTCTATGCTTTTAATATACACCGACACCCAACCCAACCACATTCCCAGGCTTTGCCCTATCTGGAATGAATGATCCAATCTAGAGCGTTTACTGGATTCCAGTGCGGGACGTATGAGGTTACTTGGCAATGTGTCTAGTGTTTTTCTCAGCTGGTTCTGCCCAGGAGTGGGACCTGTCACGATGTCACTGCTCTATACACTATAACATCTCCTGTCGGGGTTTAAAGGGACTAAATCAAAATACAGATGGGACAATAAGTGACTAATATAAATATATAATATAATGGGACCGCTATGGAATTCCAGTACACGGTGGATTGTCCATTTGGAGGGAAGATCAGGAAGAAATACCCTGATAGGGTTCCTGTAAGTAGGGAGATCACAGCTCGCTGATACCCCTCATGTCACTCGCTGATACCCCTCATGTCACTCGCTGATACCCCTCATGTCCCTCTTACTCTGTTACTAAGCTTTGTACTCCCATGAAATCTCTTAGGGTCAATAGACCTTCCCCTACACAGCAATAAGCTGTTCCCTTGCGCTCTGACCTACTGCCTAGCACAGTGGTCACCCGACCTTTAAAGGAAAGGTTTGTCACTTGCCCTCACTAAATGATGTCCTAGGCATTGCCTGTCATCAACCTTCACTCTAGCCACCTATAATAATCCATACACTGCCATATATTATCACCAACCCCCCTGCTATATGGATGGAGAGCCCAGTCCTGAGCGGCAGAACCAAAGACTATGACATGTCAGAACATTGTTGAACTCTGACTTTTCCCATGGAACAGACCTAGTAATACTAGTATCGGGTCACATTCACATTGCAATGTCTGTCATGATGGATATCAGACCGTCTGTCTCCAACTATAGACTAATCCACCTGCTGGTGTCCTTTGGGTCTGTTAAAATCAGAAACATGTGGACACGACAGGGACTCGGAATGCTGGTACTGTGCCGGCTGTTATGTTGGGTCCATTGCATTTTTATTATTAAAAAATATAAACACAAATAATTGAAATAGTTCATAGAAAACTGCAGCCCCGATGTCTTGTAGGCAACAATGAATGAGATGTATTAAGTCCCTCCCATAGCATCTTTGTTGTCGACATTCTATGACATTTGCATTGGTTACCGCTGCTGATTGGTGGATGTGGTATTGGTGATCAGTGCATAATGACTGGCCACTGACAGCTGATTCCAGATTGTCACAGAGAGGGTCACAGGCCCACATGCTCAGTAGGCCTCTCTCTCTCACTTCTCTGCCAGAGCTTCCAAGTATCAACTGGGTGACCTGTAACCCATAAATATCCATTACAAAGGAGGGGCTGCGGAAATAAGGAAACACCATAAACCTTACAGGAGAAATATAGTGCATATCATTTTTTTTCAAAAACAGTTGAAATGAAAAGTACCTGGAGCAGGGAGGTAGGATTGTTACTTTCTACCTCCCAATAACATTTCTATGAGGACTGGCAGCACAAAGAAAACTGCTTCTGCCAGACTTCCTGAGTGCTTCAGCATTATATTTAATACAGGAAGGCCCAGGGGCACTAACCTGGCAGATGAAAACTGTAGCTCCTCATTGAAACAATATTGGGAGGTGGGAATAATCAATCCTACCTCCCTTCCCCAGATATATTTCATTCATAAAAAGTTAATATTTACAGTATAGTTGTCCTTTAAAGGGCATGTCCACCCCCAAAACTATAATCCCCCCAACTACTGGCCCCATCATGTAGTGTAGCTTAATCCTTACCTCACATCCCAGCTCCATAAGGTTCTCCTGTAGTCCCCCCCCCAAAGTCCCAAAAACTGCCCACCAGGATTGTAGCAGAGTCCATATAGGACTCTGCCTCCTACCTGGCCTCCGGGAGAAGTTTGGCATGCGTACTGCAGCCCTTCTCCCCCTCCCTCCAGGATTCCCCCTGTCCCCCCAGCCCCAACCGCTCCATTTTTATTAGAAAGTGCCCCAAACTTTACTTACCTTCCCTCTTTCCCCCGACGCAATGAACTCCCGGCAGCCGCGTCCGTGATTCACAATCACAGACGCGGCTGCCGGTCCCCCCCCCCCATCTGCTTGCATTTTCTCGCAAGCAAAGGGCCGGCAGCACGGCGGAGGAAAGAGGGGAGGTAAGTAGAGTTTGGGGCACTTTCTAAGAGTAAAAATAGAGCGGTTGGGGCTGGGGGGACAGGGGGAATCATATATCCAAAAATGGTTTTAAGGGTGGACATACCCTTTAAGAATTACAAATGGTGTCTCCCCTAATCTGTTGAAAAAACTGTTAAACAACCTCCCTCCTATTAAACGTATCCAGGACCAAGACCTTAACCACTGGGTCCACCATAGATTGCTAGTAATACTTAATTTATGTTAAAGGGTATTTTTACTTTAAAAAATCTAATTTTCAAAAATAGTACCTTTAGATACAGCAATATTCCACTCCTCCAAAACTTTTTTTAGATTTTAAATCTGAGCAGTAGATTCTGAGAAATCATCATTTTAATCACAGCATTTACAGGGAAAGACTTGTCACTCCAGAAGCAGAAATTATAATATGTGACCCATGCTTGACCTCTTGGCCTGCCTGCCAGCACACTTTCTGCAACATTTATGAGAATCAGCAGAGAAAAGACATCAGGGGGGAGATGTGTAAGCAGAGCAGTGTCCATGGTGAGGCTGTGCAGAACACATAAGTGTTGCAGACTCTAAAAGAAGGCAGTGAGTAAGGGAGGGTGGGGGGAATTAGGAGTACTCCATAAACATTAATAATTTAATGACAAAGCAAGCACAGATAACTTGTCTCAAATTGTAGTTTCAGAAAATTTTAAGTTGTTTCGGTGAGTATAGTGACCCTTTAAGGTATATATATAATGGGAGGGGCCAGGGGACTGGTTAATTGGGGCGTTGTCCTTTAAATCTGTCTGCTAGTCAGGAATAATACAATCCATTCAGGCTTGTTTATATTATAGATTTATTTATTTAATATTTGTGCTTGATGAAGAGTAGCAATTTGACTGGTTTATTTTTGCTTTGCCCTACGTTGTGCTTCCTCTCAGTTTATTAGCGGCTAAAGAAAGGAACATTATGCTAATCGATAATGAATTATAAAGCCATAAAGTATTTATATTATTACTATAGTTACTTTTATTTAAGGAGAACTATAGTGCTTATAAAAACATTTCAAAAACTGTTCAAATGAAAAGTACCTGGGGCAGGGAGGTAGGATTTGTACTTTCTACCTCCCAATATTATTTCTTTGAGGAGCTACAGCACAAAAAATACTGCTTCTGCCATTCTTCCTGAGTGCTTCAGCCCTATATTTAATACAGGAAGGCCCAGGGCACTAACCTGGCAGATGAAAACTCTATGTGTTGTAGCTCCTCAACTAAACAATATTAAAAGGTGGAAATAATCAGTCCAACCAGTCCCTGTGCCAGGCACTTTTCATTTCTAAAAAGTTCATTTTTACAGTGTAGTTGTCCTTTAAATTGTTACTGTAGGAAGGCCAGTCATACTTTATGGCTAGGACACACTTGCTTGTTTTAAAGTGTGATCCGATTGTGTGGGAAAAAGCACTGGCTATTGTTGGCCAATTGGCGCTGCGTTTCACAGTCACAGCGCAAGCGCACGTCATTGCGCATTATCGCACTGGGGGGAAAAAACAGCAGCAACATCTCCATGTGGCAGGTGATATTTAAAATAAAAGATAACTATACCATATTTTTAAAAAAATCTGCCTATAAAATTTATACCAAAAAGAGATCTAATTCTATTCTGCGGTATTTGGCAAGATATCGTCTGCGAGCCTGGCTCATTTCCCTACTTACACATGCGCACCTTCCATGTAAGATTTTATTTTCTGCCAGAGAGGACTGGCGTAATAGTTTGTCCCCGGTCTTAACATTTTAATGTGTCTTAGTTTGAGGAAGAAGTAAAGTCCAAAATGTAGGTTTTGCTTAGGAAATTCCCCACATAATGTCATTCTCAGGCACAGAATTTGCATTCTGACTTCAGTTCCCCTTTAAATTAAATGGGATGCTTCTATGTATGTGATTCATCAGGATCCAGTCCTAGACCCTGTAAAAAACAGAACTTGAATCCTGCCAGGGCCCCCTGGATATTTAGGGTTATGTCAAGTTCTTTCCACATCCCCACTGACAGCTCTGTGTGGGAGAAGAGGATCTTGTTAGGACTTTATTCTCTGTGTGTCCTTGTCAGTGGAACTGCAATCTGTTTGGTTAGCAGGAGAGTGTTTATTGCTAGTAGTAAAAAGATACCAAGGGAGATCCAGATTCCTTCTCTGTCTGCTCTGCAATGATTGGGGTGGAGCGATTTAAATGCTGCGCCAGGGTTAACTATTTACGAGCCAGTGCTGCAGACCAGGGCCTTGCTCTTCTAGCAGTAACTTAAATACTGACTAGCCTCAAGAAGGATCTTTTCATGTATGATTTCCTTATCACGTGCAGGAAGAACATTATTTATGATGTCACACGTGTAAAAAAAAAAAAAATTTAAAATAAAGTCACTAAACGGATCATTTTTTAAAATTTATTTACATATTATATTTTAATTTCTAAAATTCAACCATTGGGACGTCAAACAAACACAGCCCCCATCTCCAATGGGTATTTATTGTTTTTTGGTAAGTTTAAGCAGACATCTTGGGTCAAAATGTATTAAAATATTTTATTTTTTTAGATATTATTCTTGATCAAATTTTAACCCTTTTGAAAATAAGTAAAACGTTGTTTTCTTACCTTCTGAACAAGCCCTGTATCCCACCTCTAAGTGCAGCCAGGCAGAGGTTATGGTGCTGAATGGATTCAAGTTTTCTGCTTTCAGTAGTTTCTGTATTGTCACCGCAAGAAGTAGAAAAGCTTTTCATGGCTACTCTATTATAGTTATTCTTTACAGGAGAAGTTCAACCTAATACAAATGTAAAGGAACACTAAACTGTCCATTTATCTTGCTTGCAGGTGCATCTATTATTCACAGGAATGTATGGTCGCTTATTTCCACCTCCTAGTGAATAATAGAACTGCAGAGTTTGCTGTATTGCACACAGATAAATCTTAGGAACTGATTCATTAAATAAGCAGTTTGTGGCCTTTAGGTCTGAATAATGTGAGATTGTGGCAGCACTTGTGGGTTTATTACATTTTTCAGCTGTGTCCAGGAGTATTTAAGGACCATTACAATAAAAGGTGCACAAATTTGCCTCTGCTATAAATCTGCAACAACCAATCGGATGCTATGTAACTGCAGTCACCCAGTAAAAAGCTAACATTTGATTGGTTCCTGGAAATGAACAGCACTGGCTTATTATTTTACTTATTATATGAGCCACTTAGTCATTGGTTATTTATTTCTAATGGACAATTTTATTTTGTTGTTTTCAGGTTATTGTAGAAAAGGCCCCTAAAGCCAGAGTTCCAGACCTGGACAAGAGAAAATATCTGGTTCCCTCAGATCTCACAGGTATGTGTGTGTTGGGGAGGTTCCATTCCCATGTTTTAGTATGCTAATGGCTCGCGCACACCACACCCCCACAACGTGCGCACGCAGGTGGGTCCGTGCATTCCCCCAACCCCTCGTTGATACGTGCTGAGGTTGGGGGGGTTGTGTGATATGGGGATGTGTGGGGGGAGTTGCGCACTGCAGGTTTCACTATTCTTTTTTTAAGATTCGGGTTTTGCCAGTATATATACAATTGCAAATCTTCGCTAAGTAATGTAACATAAATAGTAATATATTCTTTATTAACGTACCTGTTTGTAAATTCCAACAATTACAATACACACCGCCACAGGTTTACAAGTCACGTTACTCCATGGCGACTTCTAATATTCTTACATTTCACAATAGGGGGGATAGTAAGGTGCCATTTTGGTTTGAACAACAGGGTGTTACCTGCCCTGTGTTGGACAGGTGTTGGAGTATGGCGGTATCTGGCAATGCAAAAAGGCAGTAGCCCTAAAGGAGGGTTGGGAAAATGGATACAGTTCCCAAGATGTAGTTGGACTAAGAACCTCCCTGGGGTGGAAAAGAGGCCCCAAAGTAGAGTGGATGAGAATTTATCAAGGTGCCTCCTGTGCCGGAAAGATGTTGCAGCGTGAGGCTTTTTTGCTGGTGGCCAGTATCCTTTCCTCTCAGAAATTTCAGTGTGGCGTGTTTTATTATAGGGGTGAGGGGGAGGTGGTGGTCATGGTTAAGGGAAAGAACATGAAGGGGTTTGGTTTAAAGTTCCGAAGCAATACTCGGGCATATACCTGTCATGACTTGTACCAGAGTCTGTTGGCAATGGAAAGTCCCAATTAGCATATGACAGCCAGGTGTTAGGAACCTTCTGAATGCAAGGCGTGGATGCATTGGGGTGTTATAGGAACACCCAGGGTAAGGTGTAAAAACAGCATTGTACATGGCAGACAGTTGGTCTCTATTCAGGCTTGGTTTCTTTATTTTCATATAAATGGCCTCCTTGACACCTCTCTTAAACCATTCCTGTTCCTTTGCCAAGATGTTGACAAAACAATCTTCAAAGGTATGTCCTTTATCCTTAAGATGCAGGTAAATGGCTGAGTCCTGGCCAGAGGAATTGGCTCTTCTGTGCTAGGCCATAGGTTGATGCAGTTGCTGTTTGGTCTCCCCCACATACAAATCAGAGCATTCTTCACTGCACTGCGTATATGATGTCGTTTTTCTTGTGTTTCGGTATTGGGTCTTTCGGATGTACCAATTGTTGCCTCAGTGTGTTGTTCGGTTTAAAGCAGACCGGGATACGGTGTTTATTGAAAATTCTTCTTAATTTCTCTGAGACCCCTGCTGCATATGGGATGGCCATGTTCTTACTCCTGTCTTGCTTTTCCCCTTCACTGTTGGTATTTGTGTTCTTTTCTTTCCTTTCTTTTGACAAAGGCCCAGTCTGGATGTCCACAAGTTTTATGGGCTCCTCTGAGATGTTTCATTTCTTTAGCCTTCGCCTCTGTGCTAGTGGGGATGTTCTCAGCTCTGTGTTCTGATGACACCAGCTTGTGATCTAAAGGGTGGTGGGAGTCAAACATCAAATACTGATCTGTGTGCGTTGGTTTTCTGTAAACCCTGACTTCTACCAAACAGTCCAAGAAAGTGAGTGTGTTGTTTTGCAACTGTGACTGGGTACAATGCCCTTAAAGATATTAAGCACTTGTGTTTCCACAATGGGTGAAACAGGAGACCCCAGGGGCACTTTTAGGGTTTTTGCTGCCTGAGCCAAACTTTTGAATGTCGCCTTTGATCATTTCTGGGCGACGCATTTTCTATCTCTGTATCTCTCTATCTGTATCTGTCCATCTATATCTATCCATCCATACATCTCTGTATTTATCCATCTATCTCTGTATCAGTCTTTCTCTCAATCTATCTTTCTGTCCATCTATCTATCCAATCTGTCTGCATCAATCTTTCTGTCCGTCAATCTATCTATCTATCTATCCAATCTCTGTCTGTATCAATCTTTTTATCTATGTTTCGTTCTGTCCATCTATATATGTCTATCTTTCTATCTATCCAATCTGTCTGCATCAATCTTTCTGTCCGTCAATCTATCTATCTATCTATTGATCGATCGATCTATCGATCTATCTATCTATCTATCTATCTATCTATCTATCTATCTATCTATCTATCTATCTATCTATCTATCTATTTGTCTAATCTCTGTCTGTATATCTGTATCTCTCTATCTATCTATCTATCTATCTATCATCTATCTGCTGCCTGTCAGAAAAGATAAGAAGTCTAGAGTTTCAGGAGTGGAGTGTTTTGCTGTTACTGTTATACCTTTTGCACATCAATCAAGAAGGTATGTATCACATGGCCCTTCCTCCGGTTAGCAAGGAAAACAGGGAACTCTGCACGTAGACTGCAGCTCTGCTCCTCAGAGTCGGAGGGGTGTGTGTCTTGTGCAGCATCTCTCTGATTGGCCAGAATCAAGGAAGGTTGCCGAAGACGGAAGGGAGCAGAGAGCATCAGCAGCACTTCTTGTGACAGTCGCGCACGCGCATTATCACGGCGGTGGCAGCCGCCAGTAAAGGGTAGAATTTTTTTCTTTTCCTAATTACCTGCCTGCTGTTTTTGTTCTTAGGGCCCAGGGATGCCGCCTGAGTCACATGACTCAGTGTGCCTAATGATAGATGCAGCCCTGTGAGATCCCATAGCACATCCATGTTTTTGCTTATAGAACTTAGGTGGAATTCAGGCATATGTCCATAAGGGAACACACCTGTTCTGGGTTAAGATCTGTTCTGCTGGTAAGGGTGTTGGCCTAACCCGGTGATCCTCAAACTGCGGCTCTCCAGATGTTTGAAAACTACAACTCCCAGCATTCCTCAACTACAGAGAGAAGCATAGGAATGCTGGGAGTTGTAGTTTTCAAACATCTGGAGAGCCGCAGTTTGCCCATCAGTGGCCTAACCGTTTTCTCATGATTTCAACAGCCTCCTTCATCATCATAGGACACCATCATTTCTTCTGCTGAGTACTATATCTTCAGTCTTGTTAGTGAAATCCTGGGCGTTCCGGATGTGATGCTTAGAATTCCCAACCAATGCTCCTAAGATGCTGGCTAGGTATTTCGCCACCTTGTATGTTACAGTAGTTCATGCTGCTGACTATAGGTCTTAGTGGTGCCCCTTCCTTGTGTATCTTTGGGAGTCCATATAAACATGGATGTGCCTCACCAGGGTAGAGGCGATGATACATTGCTCGATCAATGGCTTTATCCTTTTAAAGCTGTTGTAGTAAGTCTATGACCCTTTTTCTTGGCTAAGGCTGCAGATACCTTAAGGCGAAGTTGTTCTGCCTCACTCTGTGGTACCTTATTATTGTGGATTGAGGCTTCTGTGGCTGCTATAACCACAGGGATGGCTTTAGGAGTTATGGCAGAGTTCAAGCCCTTAGTTAAAACTTCCATTTCCGGCTGGGTCAGGGTCCTGTTGGACAAGTTTCTCACCCATTTCCCTTTGTTTGATAAAGTGACAATTACCCCCTTTTGTCTCCAAGGTAGTTTATCTCCTTTGGGGGTGTTCTGGAATGACAGAATAAAGAATTTGACCAGTTGCCTTTGCTTGCCCTCACAGTGCTGAGAAAGCTGTGCTTGTTTGGTGAACTCCATCTCTTTCCCAGATGGCCACAGGTAGCTGTGAGGCCAGGTTCTGTTCTAGTTGACTGATGTGCATTAAAGCATTGACTGTAAACTGTGTCTGTAGCACTTGTTTGTTTAGAAGCTGTGTTTGGGCCTTTTGCAGTATCTGTTTGGCTCTGATACCCTTTATTGTGGAATCCAGACATATACTGCATGGTACTTACCTGTGTTGTCTGCATTGGAGTTTAAAGCGCAGGTGGTTTCTGTAGTCTGCCAATTTCCTTGTCTTTTCTTATTGCCGTACAAGTCAACTGTCTGCCATGTACAATGCTGTTTTGACACTTAACCCTGTGCAGTTTCAAATAACACCTCTTAGTCATGCCTTGCATTCAGAAGGTCCCTAACACCTGGCTGTCATATGCTAATTGGGACTTTCCAGGGTACATAATTACCAACAGATTCTTGTACAAGTCATTCTGAATTGAGAAAGTCAGTCGGATGACTAGCGAAACGTCTTCAAGAACTAAACTTCAAGTCCAGTTGATCTATCTGAATACAACAGATATACCATGACCTGGATGAATGAATATTACAGATATACCATGACCTGGATGGATGAATATTACAGATATACCATGACCTGGATGAATGAATATTACAGATATACCTTGCCTGGATGGATGAATATTACAGATATACCATGACCTGGATGAATGAATATTACAGATATACCATGACCTGGATGAATGAATATTACAGATATACCATGACCTGATGAAATTGACTATTACAGATATACCATGACCTGGATATGAATATTACAGATTACCATGACCTGGATAAATTGACTATTACAGATATACCATTACCTGGATGAATGAATATTACAGATATACCATGACCTGGATAAATTACTATTACAGATATACCATGACCTGGATGAATGAATATTACAGATTACCAGACCTGGATAAGAATACATTACAGATATACCATGACCTGGATGATGAATATTACAGATATACCATGACCTATGGATTGATATTACAGATATACCATGACCTGGATGAATGAATATTACAGATATACCATGACCTGGATGAATGAATATACAGAAATACCATGACCTGGATGAATGATATACAGATATAACCATGACCTGGATGAATGACTATACAGATATACCATGACTTGGATGAGATGGATATTACAGATTACCATGACCTGGATGGAGAATATTACAGATATACCATGACCTGGATGAATGACTATTAACAGATATGCCATACCTGGATGAATGAATATTACAGATATTCCATGACCTGGATGAAATGACTATACAGACATACCATGACCTGATGAATGACTATTACAGATATACCGTGACCTGATGAATGAATATTACAGATATACCGTGCCTGGATGAATGAATATTACAGATATACCGTGACCTGATGAATGAATATTCAGATTACCGTGACCTGGATGAATGACTATTACAGATATACCGTGACTGGATGAATGAATATTACAGATATCCGTGACCTGGATGAATGAATTACAGATATAACCGTACCTGGATGAATGAATATTACGAATACCGTGACCTGGATGAATGAATATTACAGATATACCGTGACCTGGATGAATGAATATTACAGATATACCGTGACCTGGATGAATGACTATTAAGATATACCGTGACCTGAGAATGACTATTACAGATATACCGTGACCTTATGAATGACTATTACAGATTACCATGACCTGGATGAATGAATATTACAGATATACCATGACGTGATGGATGAATATTACAGATTACCATGACCTGGATGGATAATATTACAGATATACCATGACCTGGATGAATGAATATTCAGTTATACCATGACCTGGATGAATGAATATTACAGATATACCATGACCTGGATGAATGAATATTACAGATATACCATGACCTGATGAATGAATTTACAGATATACCATGACCTGGATGAATGAATATTACAGATATACCATGACCTGGATGAATGAATATTACAGATATACCATGACCTTGAAGAATGACTATTACAGATTACCATGACCTGGATGAATGACTATTACAGATATACCATGACCTGGATGAATGACTATTACAGATATACCATGACCTGGATGAATGACTATTACAGATATACCATGACCTGGATGAATGAATATTACAGATATACCTGACCTGGATATGAATATTACAGATATACCATGACCTGGATGAATGCATATACAGATATACCATGACCTGGATGAATGAATATACAGATATACCATGACCTGGGTGATGAATATTCAGATATACCATGACCTGGATGAATGAATATTACAGATATACATGACCTGGATGAATGAATATTACGATATACCATGACCTGGATGAATGAATATTACAGATATACCATGACCTGGATGATGATATTACAGATATACCATGACCTGGATGAATGAATATTACAGATATACCATGACCTGGATGAATGAATATTACATATACCATGACCGGATGGATGACTATTACAGATATACCATGACTGGATGAATGACTATTACAGATATACCATGACCTGGATGAATGAATATACAGATATACCATGACCTGATGAATGAATATTACAGATATACCATGACCTGGATGAATGAAGATTACAGATATACCATGACCTGGATGAATGAATATTACATAATACCATGACCTGTGATGAATAGTATTACAGATATACCATGACCTGGATGAATGAATTACAGATATACATGACCTGGATAATGAATATTACAGATATACCATGACCTGATGAATGAATATTACAGATATACCATGACCTGGTGATGAATATTACAGATATACATGACCTGGATGACTAGTATTAAGTACATGACCTGATAAATGAATATTACAGATATACCATGACCTGGATGAATGAATATTACAGATATACCATGACCTGGATGAATGAATATTACAGATATACCATGACCTGGATGAATGAGTATTACAGATTACCATGACCGGATGAATGACTATTCAGATATACCATGACCGGGATGAATGATATTCAGATATACAAATACCATCCAATGGATAAGATATTACGATATACCATGACCTGGATGATGAATATTACAGATTACCATGACCTGATGAATGATATTACAGATTATACCATGACCTGGATGAATGAATATTACAGATATACCATGACCTGGATGAAGAATATAATACAGATATACCATGACCTGGATGAATGAATATTACAGATATACCATGACTGGATGATGACTATCGATATACATGACTGGATGATGACTATTACAGATATACCATGACCTGGATGAATGACTATTCAGATATACCATGACCTGGATGATGATATTACAGATAACCATGACCTGATGAATGAATATTACAGATATACCATGACCTGGATGATGAATATTACAGATATATACCATGACCTGGATGAATGAATATTACAGATATCCCTGACCTGGATGAATGAATTTACAGATTACCATGACCTTGAATGATTACTATTACAGATATACCATGACCTGGATAATGACTATTACAGATATACCATGACCTGGATGAATGATATTACAGATATACCATGACCTGGATGAATGAATATTACAGATATACCATGACCTGGATGAATGAATATTACAGATATCCCATGACCTGGATGATGAATATTAAGATATACCATGACCTGGATGAAGATTACAGATATACCATGACCTGGATGAATAGACTATTACAGATATATCATGACCTGGTAAATAATATTACAGATATACCATGACCTAGATGAATGAATATTACAGATATCCCATGACCTGGATGAATGAATATTAACAGATATACCATGACCTGGATGAATGATAACAGATATACCATGACCTGGATGAATGAGTATTACAGATATACCATGACTGGATGAATGAATATACAGATATACCATGACCTGGATGAATGAATATTACAGATATACCATGACCTGGATGAATGATATTACAGATATACCATACCTGGATAATGATATTACAGATATCCATGACCTGGATGACTGACTTTAGATATACGACCTGGTGAATGAATATTACGATATACCATGCCTGGATAATGAATTACATATATACCATGACCTGGATGAATGATATTACAGTATCCATGACCTGGATGAATGAGAACCTTCACAAATTAAAGAATATAATTACGGGAATCATGCTTTGTGCATTATTTAGGATAAATATATATATAATATGTATAAACACACACATTATAACTTTACTTACAAATGTTTTAACTTCCCCTTTCACCTTTCAGTTGGACATTTCTATTTCCTGATTAGGAAGAGGATTCACCTTCGCCCTGGGAGCCCTATTCTTCTTTGTTACCAATACCATCCCCCCCACCAGTGCAACAATGGGGCAGCTGTATGAGGTGAGATCTTCTGTCCTAATGACCAATGGGAACAGAATATCCCTGGTAATTCCATCCTTTATATTATAAAACAAATTGCAAGGGACATGTATGGTGCTAAAATGGAGGGGAAATCAGAGCATGACATGATAAGGAGGTAAATACTATACGTGGCGGATGCGGGAAAGATAAAGACACCCTTATTAACAGTTAATTAATTGTTAATGTTTTTACATTGCACTAGTATCTATGTGATGTATCCCACATCTGGAGGTCACCATTGTGTAACATGGAATTGTGACTGATGGACAATTCTAAATCTAGTGTTTACTACGTTGCAGGATAACCACGAGGAGGACTACTTCCTGTACGTGCGTACAGCGATGAGAGTGTGTATGGAATGATGTAGAAGGAGCGGCCTACACCAAACCTAGCACCATCACTCCTATCACCAACCATTTCATAGAATACCCAATCTCTAGGAATGCACAGCACATGGAACCTACCAACTCTTGATCTTGATTATTGGAGGAATAAGAGGAGGTCTTACCAGCCTCCAGTGATGAAGAGCTCAAGCTGAAGTTAAAGAACACTGTCCAGCCGTGTTTTTGGATGGATGATCCAATCGAACTGTATATACCTTTTGTCTGACTCCAGATCTTTCCAATTTGGGATGAATAAGGGCTGTGTGGTTCAATGGTGCTGAGCTTGCCACCTTTAGAAATTGGGCTAAGCCATTTCTGTACCAATCATGATTAAGTACAACACAGAATGTTTCCACACTAGGCACCTTTATCACTTACATTGGTCTACTCCATGTCTCATAATTTCTTACAATAGATACCCCTAGTATAGTGTACATTGGTCTAGACAAAGTATAGTCATTTCTTACGTAGGCACCCCTACTATATTAACATTGATCTAGACCAAGTCTATCTTCCTTACATAGGCTCCCCTAGTATACTAATTGGTCTAGAACAAGTCTAGTCATTTCTTATCTAGGCACCCCTACTATACTAACATTGGTCTAGACCAAGTCTAGTCATTTCTTACGTAGGAATCCTTTCTATATTAATAGTGGTCTAGACCCTATCTTATAATTTCTTACATAGACAACCCCTACCACACTCATATTGGTCTAGACCAAGTCTAGTCATTTCTTATATAGACACCTCTACCACACTCACATTGGTCTAGAGCAAGTGTCATAATTTCCTACATAGTCTTCTCCCATTTATGGTGAAGTGACCGCCCATTTTATTGTATATAAATTAATACAGGGAGTTAACTGCCTGTTGACAAGAATGTTTAACCTGTGCCAGAAGTACATTAAAAAAACACCCTTTACAGGTCATAGATGATATTGACAGGTTACAGTCTAGAAACTTTATTTTTTATCTAAGGACTAGTTGTAATTGTAGCTACTACAGTTGAGGCATAGTTTTTATAGATAATCAGAGCATTAAGCGTGACATTCAATCACACACAAATAAACTGTTAGTAAAGTGCTAGACATGCTATTTATTACTTTCTGTATGGATACTGATATCTGTGTGCGGTCCTGGTATCTACTGGAGTGTTCACTGCACAGAATATGTCTGTCCTAAAGGTCTTACCAGACATTGTTTCCCATCCCCTTCTGCTGTTCTTCTGCATGGAAGCAGAAGAATAGGATGGACCGGTAGCGTGCGTGATTGGCTGAGTCTCGGCCAATCACATATGCAGCTCACCAGTTCGAACCCTTCTGCTGTTCCGTGTGAAAGGGCAGCAGAAGGGTTGGGAACAAAGCATGGTAGTTCCTTTAGGAGCCGATTTGGAGTTTTTTAAACCTAATGAGGTCTAGGTTTGGGGGCTTTCCCTCCTTTCACTTAATTTTAGTTTTTGGGGGTGGAGATACCCTTTAGCATCTGAAGGGTTATTGGTTGCCCTTCACTGGGTTAAACATGCCTGGACTCAATACATGATACAACACTTTCCCACACTAATAAACACAGGAGAATAATAGTAACAAACTGACAATTGTGTGCAATTTATTTTTAGAATGGCAAAAAAATGTGCTTGCTTTGTTTGATGTGTTAAATTTAAATTTTCTATGTTTTGTTTTTTTTTAAAGGTGAACAAAACCTTAAAGTTTTATTCAGATCATTTCATCCACTTTATGCACATGCGTCACCAGTACTGGTTTCCTATAAATAGTGAAGTCCTCATTTCAGGTGTTTTCCTTCTCCTGTAGCCCCTACACCTTGGGCTGGTTTACTTGTGAAGGAACTTCTTACTGGCTCCTCCCCTAGTCATTGTCACTGACTACTGTCCCATCTCTGACATTGGAGAACATATGAAGGAGGGGGAGGAGCTAGAACACTGCTGTATCTTGCTTTCTTTTCCTACCTCTTCCTCTCCCTCTTTGTTTGAATGATGTCCCAGCTGTGCATTACTATGGTTACAGTGATCACAATGATATCTGATTTAGTTGCCATTTTTTACTAGAATTTCCAAATGAGGTTCTTATTGATGGCAGAAATCCCCTGAACTAAACTTGACATCTGATGTTAAACCCTCCTTTAAGGGTTTAAGGGAATAGATATTTGAAACTGATAAAAAAAATATTGAGTTAAGGTATTGTTTATGTTTTTGTAAAGAGCAATGGGCATGCCCATGCAGGAATGTAAACACATTTTTTGAATGACACATAATTTCATTTAGAAATTCTGGGGAATATTTTAGCAGCGTCCAGTAGGTGTCAGTGCAGAGCAGAAAGTGTTTTCCGTTGAGTAAATTCAATTCTCGATTCCTGACGCAGTGAGGGCAAGTTTAGGGCGAGTTTTAATATCTCTAATATAAAAATAAAGACTGAAGCTTTTGTTTTAATGTTGTAGCCATATAACAATTTAATGCTGCTTTCGTTCCCATTTCATCTGCTACCTATTATTATTATTAACACTAATACGCTTTTATCGGTTACATTACATAAGTCATATTACTTTAATCTGATTTAATCTGGTTTCTGTCATTTTCCGCTGGAAAACAGAATTCATTCCTTTGTTAAAATGCAGCTACAGAGACTTGATCATGAATTGGAGGCTTTCTAGGTGTTGTTAAACTTGAACATGCATGCCTACCATCAGCTGGGCTGGCAGCAGGGCTTCTGGAGATGCAGTTTGAGTATGGATGCTTTTGAAGTTTTATATGGAAAATGCTTAATGTGGTGTTTAGAGCGTCAATCGCTGTGTAGTTTACATTGAACAGTTAAAAGATATTGATTGGTCTAATGTTTAACAGCCAAGGTTTTGATTGGTTGATTAGTTCATCTGCATTGTTCTGGCATAATTCAAATCTTCTCCAACTGGGTATAATTAGAACTTGATATTATTAGAAAGGGATAACTGTAGCCAGTCACATACTTATAAACAACTATATTTTGTATTACCTTATTCATGTATTTGAATGTATAACACACCAGTGAACTTTTTTTCCCCAGCAATCTCCTGATGGCCACATCCAGACAGAGGGCACAGTTTCAATAACTTTTTATGTATTGTCAAGGGGCCATTATTCTTTAACTTCGGTCTCATGTCCAGGGAATTGTTCCAAAGAAGTTTGAATGGGACCATTAACCCTTAACAGCTTGCGTTATCTTTTAGCCCCTTGATTCAGGCTTTGGATCGGGTTAGGTCATGTGTCTGCATACACCCTAATAGCTATTCGCATTTATATTTTTCCCTGGAATGACAACTAATCATAGATTTTTCCCATTGCTCTTATTGCAGTTAACCAGTCAGACAAGCTGGTTATAGATTGCTATGGGGGTGTTCCACTTGGTCACCTTACTCTTGCTCCAATCGGCACAGACCTGTGAATATATGTATCATTCATAAAGGTCACTGCACATTCGCCAGCACCTTGACATAATTCTATGATGTAAGACTTGTGGGACTACATCATATAACTGACACATAGCCCCACCCATTGTCTCCTTTTACTTGCGGCTTCCTGACCTCAACTTTAAAGGGTAGATTAAAACCCATCTAGAGCTGGTGTATATATTTCTACTGTTTTGCAGGGTGTAATTCTGCTCTTGTTTTTTGTGTACAGTTTCCCTGTGTAATTTGTCATTTTTTTTTTTTGCATTATGTGCACATAGTTCAATAAAAACTGGAACCACATTAAATCGGCAAGTTGTGGATTTGTTTTACGCACTGCATTTGTTATCACTGGTTTGTCCTGTGCCACAGCCTCCTGTATTTCTTTACTGTGCTAACCTGGAACTCTTTAAAGGGAAACTAAATCCAAATATCACTTTTGGGGGTCAGATAAGGCAATAATCCTTCACATTTAAAGGAAAACTAAACTAATGTGATAATATGCTACTCGGTATAGGTGTGGGATAGCTAATTCCTTCCATCTGTACTTGGCATTAACAAACCACTTTATTATATTATTGGTAGTATTTAAGGCAGTCGCTGGTATTTTATGTATTATTAATCCCTTAGGCTGGGATTTTTCGACCCAATAGACCTATACTGCTGTGGTATTGGTTGGTTGGGCCAAAAAATCTGTGCTGCTTTCCTTCCGCGCCATGAACTGATGTTAGTTCATCCGGATCAGACAAACGGGCGATGATTTACTAATCATTTATCCAATCAAAAATTTGTTATAGAACAAGTGACCCATGAAAATCCTATTGTGTACCTATTGTCCTGTTGTGGAGAGTAATAATAATATAGACAATACAATCCTCTAGATTTTACTAACATAACAAAAGAATTACACTTATATGAAACATTTTTTTTTTTATTTCTTGTAATTTATTTACAGCACGCAAGTGCACATATTTTAATGGAAAATAACATGAGGAAAATTTCCTTATATTTGTCATCTTCTATGTCAAAGAGTGACAAATAAACCTGAACATTCTTTATAAAGTTTTGCACACACAGAACCCCCCCCCCCATATTCTGGACAGAACAAATAGTCGTGTGCAAAATATAAGGGAATAAATAAATATACAGGCTAGCTGCTGTCTATCCAAACTTACAGCAGTATAAAGGGGGGTGCTTCCTGATTACAAATAATTCCAATAGAGTAACATTGTGCAGAGTAGGAAGAGAGACATTACAAGCCCACATGTTTGGTATAACAACAGCCAGAGACATTATCCACAGGCTTGTTTGAAAGACATGGGAGTTCTCGAGAGGGCAGTTTTATGGAGACCACTGTAACCTTTAAATAGTCTTTTAATTAAAGGCAGCCATTCATGTAGCAATATGAATGATTATATTACTGTAATCGTGCCGATTGATTATAAGTTGGTAATGCTCATACTATGCCCAGCCTATGACTGAGTGGGTGGTAGGCTCGAAACGCGTAAGGCTATGGAGGATTCTGTTGTTATGTTACATGTGTAAATAAAGTTAATTGTAGCAAAGTGTCGCAGATGTCCTCTTGTTGTTCCGGTGTGCGCCAGAGCTCTCGTTGTTCGAAGGAGATTGTGTATTGAGGCCAGTAGCGACGGGTCGGGGCAGGCAGCACCCGGACCACATATCACAAGGGTGAGTTTAGGCCCGTGGCTATTTGTGTATCCCGTCAGCCAAACACTTGGGGAGATGCGTGTTTGATTGAAGCGAAGGACCCTGGCAAGTGTGCACCCGGGTCCACTCTATGAGTTAAACACTTTATTTAATTCATGGCTTTCGTCTCAAATATTGGCCCAAGGGACTTATTTAGGGGTTTATGAGCACTGAATTTTTTTGCTATATATACTTATAATATGGCACCATAAGCCACGCGACTTGTCCTATACTATTCTGGAAGTGTTGAATACAATAAGGGAGATGTAAAAAGTTCTTATTGTAAAAATGGTGCTAATTTTGCCCCAACCAATCAGCTTTCAAATGGTAAATAAGATCTAATTGGTTGGGGAAAATTAGCACCATTTTTACGATAAGAACTTTTATTACATCTCCCTGTTTGTTTTGTTCTTTTTAGTACCTTCTGGTGTAGTGGGCAGATTATTGAACATTCAGTCCTATTCTAGTCTGTCACTGCAGAGCAGTAATTATATTGAGAGGATACAGAGAATCATTTCCCGCAGTGACTTGTATTTTGGTATGTGGCCCACACTCCAATCCTGGGGTTTCTATGTCACACTAGGCGTTCTTTGTCAAACTGTCTGGGAATGCCTCTCTGAGCGTTGTGACTGTGCATGTCATTGGGGGCATTTGTTTGTTCGCGCTGATCGTACAGACGTGACTCCATTGTAAGAATAATTTATCCTAACGACAAAGTTCAAGAAAATAGTCATGATATCGTAATAATAATGAGGACTAAGGCGCGTATTTATAAACGAACACTACTGAACATACTGCACATTATTTTGGAGCGCGGTGGTATTTACACTACTGGACGGGCCATTATTTAACACCAGTGATCGTTGTTTACCATAAAGAGCCTTTGTGAAATATCATAATAATGTTATTTTATACCCACAATGTCACATGCTGAGGCTTAAATCGGGGAGGGAGTTATAAAAGAAACAGCCAGAAAAAAGCCGGCAATATTCTGGCTTGACCAATGGTGTGGCCTATTGGAGACACGCAATCAGATAAAATTTACTAGTATGTCTGACCGATTGATTCTATATTGAAAATTTTTAATTTTTTTCACACTTTTACCACATTTTTTTTTTTTTTTACTCATATTCATTGCACCTACCCCATCCACACTCCCCTTTTCAAACATCCCTTTTCCCAACCCCCCATTCCCCCCTTCCCCATTTACCACTTTTTTCTTCTTCTCCCCCTTGTTTTTTTTTCTTTTTTTTTTTTTTTCCCTCCTTTTTTTTTTTTCTTTCCCTTTCCCTTTTTCCCCCGCCTCCCCTTTTTTTTCTTCTCCCTTTTTTTCCTCCTCTTTCTTTTTTCTTTCCTTTCTTTTTTTTCCTTTTTATCTCTTTTCCCCTTCCCTTTCTTTTTTTTTGCTTCTTTCTTTTTTCCACCCCTTGTCTTTTTTCCCTTTTCTGGTTTATTTTTTCCCCCCCCCGTTTTCTTTTTCCTCCGTTCTTTTTCCCTCTCGTTTCCGCCCCCTGTTATTCCTTCTTTTTTCCTTTTTCCTTCTTTTTTTCCTTTTTCCTTTTTGGCCTTTATCCTTTTTTTCTTTCCCTTATTTCCCTCCTCCTTCCATTTCATCCCTTTCCCCCCCCCCCCCTTTTCCCCCCCCTTTCCCATTTTTTCACACCCTTTTCCACTTCCCTTCCCCCTCCTCCCTCCCTCCCCCTTTCCTTCCTCTTCCCCTTCGTCTTCCTCCCTTTCTCCTTCCCCTCCTTTTCCCCCACCCATTCCTTTTTCCCCTTCCCCCCCTTTCTTCCCTTCTTTCCTTTTTCCCCTTTTCTCCTTTTCCACTTCCCCTTTTTTTTTCCAACTTTTTTCCCATTCCTTTTTCTTTTTCCCCTTCCCTTTTCTTTCCCTTCTTTTTCTTTTTTTTTCCCCCCTTTCTTCCTTTTTTTTCCTTTTTTTTTATCCCCCCCCTTTTTTCTTTCCCCTTCTTTATTTTTCCTTTGTCCCTGTCCTTTTTTTCCCTTTTCCCTTTTTTTCCTCTATCTTTTCTCTTTTCCCTCTTTTTTCCTTTTTTTCCTTCGTTTCCCTCCCTCTCGTTTTTCCTTTCCTTTTTTCTTTTTTTTTTTTCCCCATCTTTTTTCCTCCCCCCTTTTTTCCCTTTTCCCTTCCCTTTTTTTTTTCCCTTCCTTTTTTCCCCATATTCTTTCTTTTTTCCTTTCCTTTCTCTCCCCCCTTCTTTTTTCCTCCCACCCTTTTCTCCCTTTTCTTCCCCCCCTTTTTTTCTTTCCCTTTTTTTTTTTTCTTCCTTTTTTTTTTTTTTCCCTCCCCCTCCTTTTCCTTTTCTCCCCCCCTCGTCGCAATACGCAATGGATGATATATTGGGCCTAAACTATCATCCTGTTTGTACCATGGCCGTAGGCTAATGCATACCCTCCAACATTCCAAAACAGAAAAAGGTACCCACCCCTGTCCGCCCAAACTCACCCATCCTCTCGCCCATCGCTTCCGCCCCAAAACATCTAGCTATAAAGAAAACGGTTTAGAGCTCTGTGCAGCAGTGATGGCGCAACAAGATCCGGCGGGCAAAAAACGCCAAAATGCCAGGACCGGTACAAGCCGTTACTTTGTTATGCCCACTCCTCGTTACCAGTGTTCTCCCCAGAATGTTTTTCCAAGGGGTGGCATGTATACAGTAGCCGGGTGTGGAAAAATGTGCACTGCATTATGCTCATTATATAGTCAGAGAATGTCTAAACTTTGCCACCACTAGATGTTTGAAACTATGGCTCCCAGAGAGGTTGTAGTTCGGCAACATCGCAGGGAGTTGAGTTCGGAAACATCTGTAGGGAGTTTTTAGTTCAGCAACATCTGTTGGCGGGTTGTAGTTCGGTAACATCTGAAGGTAACAGACTGTAATATGGCAGCACAAGCACATGTGGCCACCATTTTTGTTGTTTTTGGTGATTAGAGGATCTTGCAAAAATAATCTTGCAAGTGTACAGAAGGGGCCTGGATTAGGCAGTTGTTGGGAGTTTAACTGATCTATTGTCACCGATTAAACTCTATCTAAATTCTTTTAAATCACAAGTGTTCTGTCAAACTTTTATCCAGCCGGGTGGCAGGAAAAACGTCAGCGGGTGGGACCGACCGGCGCTAAAAGATAAAACCCTAGGGAGAACATCTGCCCGTTACACTTGGAGGGCAATGCTAATGCCACACTATATTGTTGTTCATTTGCTCTGACGATACGGTATATTTCTTTGATCGGAGGCGCAAATCGCACCAAAATGGGGATCGCATGCAGCTTCAAAAAAACTAGGTGACGGACACCAGGCGAAGATAGCCAGACCAAATGGCCAACATTAGTGTGCGCTTTTTTAATGCGAGTTTAAATGGACTGGTGGCCTAGCCCTTGGGTTTATGGTTGTGTACATTTGTAAATTACGTGTTTACTTTATTACTTGTAAGTACCTTGTTGGCTCTTGATCTGTCGTTTAAGAGAAGCAAGGGACAGAGCCCCTCAAGACGGTTAAGTGAAGATTCCTCCCCACCCGATAACAAGCAGCTCCTAGTTCATAACCTACGGAGTAAAGGGAAGGAAGACCATTTGTGGACGTCTCTACTCATCGAGTTATATAGGACATTCTGGTTCTCTGTTACTTTCTCCCACTTACTTCTGACTCAATAAAAGTTGGATCATAGAATCTGATGTTATCCTGTGCGCATAAAGGACACCCCAGACATAGCACAGATACCTTAAAACAAAGGGAAAAAGATTATTCTATAATAATGGTTTCTTTAACCCACAATCCACTCACAGAAGGCGATGTTATTATAAATAATATGATTTGCCTACAACTACAATCCAATCACAGAGGCGTTTAAATAATAATATGATTTGCTAAACTAAATCCAATCACAGAGGGCGATTTAAATAAATAATATGATGTTGCCTAAACTAATCCAATTCACATAGAGGCGATTTTTATAAAAACAATATGATTTGCCTAAACCACAATCCATCACAAGAGGGCGATTTTATATAAACAATTTATTTGCCTAAACACCACTCCAATCACAGAGGGCGATTTTATATAAAAATATGATTTGCCTAAAACTACAAAGCCATCACAGAGGGCGATTTTATATAAATAATAATGATTGCTAAAACCACATCCAACACAGAGGGCGATTTAAATAAATAATATGATTTTGCCTAAAACCACAATCCAATCACAGAAGGCGCTTTTATATAAATAATGATGTTGCCTAAACTACAATCCAATCACGGAGGCGATTTCTATTTGATTAACTGATTACACTTTAACTGACACCATAGTTTTTGTATAATATTTTTATGGCAATTTCTTATTGCTGGTGGATAAAGAGACATGAGGAGATCCTGGTTTAGTTGGGTTATACCTCTTATTTTTTACTTATTTATGTTGCTTCATGTTGATGTTTTACGGGGGAATTAAAGAAAATGTTTACCCAAAAAACAACTTCAATAATTTTTCCTCAGGTTAAGCTTGGTGAAGGTTCTCATTCCTCAGTTACAATGCAAAAGAAAAAGAAAGTGTATGCGAGTTTATAATAAAAGTCCCACCCCTTTTTACACTTAGTGACCAATTTAAAAGTGAGCACTAATTGAGAAATACTACCTTCCACCACCACTTGTAATGCACTGAAATGCGTGATTGGAAAAGCGAAATCCCAATTCCGCATGTTGTACACTGGTTCCATGCATTTCCACTGTGCCTCAGCTGGACAAAATGACTGGTGGACAAAACAATCGATACAGCACGTGAACCCACAGGGAACACCGCACGATTGGCTGGATTACAACAGACCCGATCACCCGTTATATCCGATTGGATGAACGCTGTCCGCGTTTGGTCGCGGTCTGGCCGACCCAACCAGCAGATATTTCCGGCCGACACCAACCAACCTAGGTGCCGGGGTTGGTGGTTGGTGAAAATATCTGCTGGGTGTACCCAGCCTTTCTTATCTGGTCTATAAAGTGTTTTTTTGGGAATGAAAATTGCCTTAAAGGGCAGTGTCCACCCTGAAATTAAACTTTAGTACCTACTGTAGGTAGCACTGCCCACCCCAACTGCTATAATATATTTTTAACAAAACTGCCCAGATGTTACTTACAGCCCATTCGCTCCCGCGCACAGTCTCCTATCCAGCTCCCTGTTGCGGAAGTTGAGGCAAGCAGGGGCTGGTCCGCCATGTCCGCGTTGTGATGCTAAGACGCGGCCAATCACAGACGTGGCTGACGATCATCGAAGACCGCCGGGGGGAGAGAAGGGTCAGTAAGTAACTATCGGGCAGTTTGTTTTCAAAAAGATATGGCTTGTTAGGGTGGGGGAGCTCTTACTTACCTACCTGAGAGGATTTCACGCTAGGTGCCACCGGCCTCAGATGGATCCGGATGGTGGGTGGGAGGAGGGGGGGAGGGTCACTGCGCATGCCTCAGCCTTGATAGGCGTTGGGCACAGACAAGCACAGGTGTCTCATGAGAGCTTCTACACAACAGTTTACTGGACTTTGGAGGGGCATAACAGAAGAACAATTTGGAGCAAGATTTAGGTAGGATTTTTTGAAAACTATAGAATGTGGCCAGTAAGTGTGGGTTAAATTAGTAGTTTTGGGTTGTGGACTGCCTTCTTTAAACACATCAACTCTATTATTAAAGAAGTAAATTATAACCACCAATAAAAAAATGATGAACTTTCATTTGCTTTAATACGAAAATGAACGTCAATGTGCTAGTATTTGGCTATTATATGTCTGCTTGTCTCCTGATAATCTCTATTACACCTATCCAATCAGAAATTACTCACCCGCTCATGATGTAGAGAACCCAGGGAAGCCCAGGTGATTTGGCTTTCATGGCGTTGGTCCTCATCTTAGTAATTTCATCCCAACAAGAGCGAAGATGAGCCAAAGATCCCAGACTGACAGCAGCCAATCAATAAGCCCTCGACAGGCCTGTATGTTGCCCTGGACTAACCAGAGAGGGAGATCCCTAGATGAATATCTCTAGTAAAGGCTACCTTAAACCTAATGAAGGCCCTCACAGGTGGCATGGGGAATGGATGGGGATGATAAAATGGGATCACATGCTAAATGTTTATTGCAACGATGTTATAGTGTAACATAGCTTTCGGTGTTTCTTTATATACAGCATATTACATATAAAGCCTTAACATATATATTGGTGCTAATCTGTCTTAATCCTCATGGCCTTAAGTGGTTTTACCGCACGAAGGAATCGTGGTTGTTAATTCATAGAGATGGGGCGACTCTGTAAAAATCCAGTTTCTGATTCCGGGTTTTCAGTAACATCCAAAATCGGACTCAAAAACCTGAAAGTTTCAATTAAAATAAAGATAAAATATCAATAGTAACTTACTATACACGGCTCTGGGAAATGGTCTGGGGAGACACTACAAATAGCCAGAACTTGAAATAAAGTAACTTCCTTCCACACCCGCAGCTACTTTTAGCCTTCCACATTCAGATAATCTATCCCATATTCCAGGGTTCATCAATTCGGGTAAACTCCCATACATTCCCATAACACGGAATTGAGGGTTCTATAATTCTGTGATTTCTTCCCATGGATGGAAATCGAGGTTAATGATATCATGTAAACCTCCATATACGGAATTGAGGGTTCACAAATCATTTCCATGAAAGTTCGATAATTTCCGAAAATGAATCCCGAATTTAAATTAGTCCAACAATCGAGGGTTCACGATCGCTTTCAGTATTGAACAAACTCCGAACATCAAATCCTGAATTCAAAAATCTTCGATGGCTCTTATCCCTATTAATCGAAAAAGTTTGAAAACTCAAACATCAGAAATCCCGTTCGAGTGGTTGGGTTCGAGTCCATTTCTCTACTCAGTTTACAGAGTGTTAACTGAAAATTAAATATGGTCCGACACTATATGAAACAATACAAACTGTGCACTGCAACATGCTGGTGTTGTGCTGAGCTGCACTAATTGTTGGCCTGGTTTGTTATTTTTGTCACATCTTACTCTCAAAATAAACATTGAATAAGAATGTTGACTTTACATTACATTGCATTATATGAAAATCCTAGGACAACATACAATGCAAATGTATAAGAATCTCTTTATATTTCAGTAAGGGAGTCTTGAATTACGACCACTGATGGCCAAGAGGAGAGAGTGTGCTTTCCAACTTGGTGTCACAGTCTAGGGATGTCGGAAACCACGGCTATAAAATTTCAAACCTTTTGCTTTTTTGTTTACAATATAGCAGATAGAACATCAAAACCAGCCTACCGATAGACGTTTCGGTAACTTTCTTACACTGACCCGGTCCCTAGCCGTTTAAGTGCGACAGCGCTCACTTCCTGGTTTGCGGCGTCAGGGGGAGTTGGGCGTGATGTTCACGTCGTGGCCTTAACTGACAGCTGTCGAGCAAAAGGGGGCACCGGTCAGGTACGGAAGTTCAGGAGTCATCTTTTCAAACTGACAATTGCGAAGAAGTGGGGTTTTTTGGGGGGTAATTACCATTTCAGAGTTTTTTTTTTTCAGTGGCCCCCATTAAAGACATTAGTCCAACCAAATGAAAAATGCCCGCTAACACTTTTCCATACTTAGGCTGAGATATCCTTTCCCTTCGCGTTTACTCTGCAGACCAGGACCATGACAATGCTCTTATGTGTAATGTTTCTCCCTTAAGGGTTATATCATTTTAAAAATTAAAAATGAATGACCAAAATGGATGACTCCCTGACTAAACAACATAAAAGTTATAGAGAACGGGCAACTAAACGATAAGGGGGAGCTGGAGAATGTGTTATGAAAAGATATATCAAAGTTGGGTTGTGGAGGAGAGGGCTAAATTTGATGTACATGGCTAAAGTCTGCCATTTGTAGGACCGCCCGACGTCTGCCAAATTGAATCGGCACGTTCAAATGATCTGGACATAGTGTAACTTGGTACGGACCAGATCGGTTCATGGCCGCCATCCGCTACATCAACTTAACTATCGATACATGTGTTATCATCAGAGAATTGTCATACCAATTAAACATTTCTATTGAAAGGCGTTTGTTGAAATTGAAGTTTGTGGTGAGAAGTGGTAGGTGATTGTGATTGACTCACGTTGCCAAGAGCGTTAACCACAGTAGTCAAGTAATGATATACAAATAAGTGTAACCTGTTACCCTTAACTGGCTCATTTTAAACGGCCCATTAACTCTTAGCACAAAACACGTCAAGATTTATGGGAACGTTTGTAGACCCATGAGATTATTAATTATTTGGATAAAGAGAGAAAGACACTCTCATAGAGGGTGTTAGTGACCTTTGCCACTGACCATAATTCGAATTATCCACATCAAGCCTAAATCAAACCCATGGTATGTACACTACTAGTCTGTTGGTTTCGTGACAGAGTAATTAAACGTTTGAATTTAGCTTACCTTCTACTGTGCTCCTAAATGTGGAATTTTGAATTATTCAAGCTATAACATTCCTATTACTTGCCAATACTCGTTGGAACATTCATCACAGTTCATCACTTTGAGAATTTCTATGATCTACTTTAATGACAACTCAACTAATCCACGTGTTGAACATAATCCCTAATGAAATACAGTCCCTAAAAAAGAAAAGTACAAATCAGATTAAGATCTGTGTATAAAATCTAATGTACAATAATACCATCAACTAAATATGAATTCTTCTTTTAGGAGGGCTTTTCTAGACCATTTTCTGTGAGGTCATAACTCGGTATTTTGGCCTGATCTGAAAGATTAGAGAAATTGCACACACAGGGACGGTGGACCAAAGCAAAATAAAAACATATATAAAAACTATATAAAAAACTGGTGTGCATGGGGCTTTGTAGCATGAAAAGGATATGGTAAATATTCCATTGACACAGAAACCAAGCGTGCATGGGTGTCTCAGTTAATAGAAATCTTTATCTACATACATTATCACAAACTACATAAGAGAAGAAATAGTATCACAAATAAAACTTTTCTCCCTACCCTAGTATATGTATTATTTGAGGTTGACTAAAGACCCCTGACCATCTAGTCCAAACCTACAACAATAAAACCACCTTTTCTGCCCCAACATGTTGATGCCAGGAAGAAGGCCAAATTCCCCAAGGGTACCTGCCCAGGTACATTTTGACTGCGTCCATCCCTTCTGATCATAGACTTTCCATATTTCTAGGCAATGTATCAAAACAACAGGTATACATGGGTCGGTGGATTTATCACCAACTTGATCGAACCAAGTGTCAGAAATATGACCTGTGTATGTCTGGCCACATCTGTCTGCAGGTTCTGCAAAATGTGCCAAAAAAAACATTCACATTCCCTGAATGACCCAGTTAATATGAGCTTGCTAAGACAGATTTTTAGTCCTGGCAGGTTTATCATAAAACAAAGTCGGAATGTGTCTTATATTTGCCTGCACACCCATTAAACACACCTTCCAATGCCAACAGATGATGGAAGTCCTTGCAGTTGGATACTACCTGTTGAGTCAGTGACACACGTCTTCCCGAGTATGTTGACCAGAATGTAGCTGGTGGTAATATAACTGTACATCACACTACTCGAGCTTTCAGTAATCAGGTGGGTAGAGCTAGAACTGACCAGCACCCATCCTGACACGTTCTTCAATAGAACAAACAGGAGCCAGGAGAGAAGGTAAGAACTTACCCGCTCGCTCGCTCCCCCGGCGCTTGGTCTGACAGGTCCCGATGGACCTTGTCTTCTATTGCATAGATCACGCATGCGCATAGAAGACAAGGTCCGTGGGACCTGTCAGACTACGCGCCGGGAGCGAGGCAGCGGGTAAGTTCTTACCTTCTCTCCTAGTTGGGTAGGTCTGGTTCAATGGACGCCGCCATGTTGGCCATTGCTGCCTCGAAAACACCTGTTCTTCACTTTACCTTACCTTTCTTTCCTCACAGTAGGTATTGGATACTCCTCAGAAGGCTTCTAACAAGACCTTGTCAGGGACGGGATTATCGCAATGGCTTTAAAATGACTACAGCAGCTTAATCACAGTTGGGGCTATGCAAGATTTAATTTAATTGGGTCAACAATACATTTTACAGTATGATAAAGAATGATTTAATCTATAATATGGACATTCTAGTCATAACAGACTGTGCAGTAAAGCCATCATTTGAGTAAATGGGATCATCATTTCCATGTGTGTATCCTTGTAAGAGACAACAATAACTAAAATCTGAAAACATCATTTGTTATGGCAAAATAAGACTAGGGAGGAAACAATCTGATGAAAGAAAGGAACATCTTTATTGCGCATTACAATATACTTGCAAGCAGCTCCCTCAGCCCAACAGTAACGGGTGTCACTATTAGGGAGAGAGAATAGAGGACCTTTTGAAGGTGCTAAAATAATACGTCACACATAATGATATAAATTACTTATGTAAAGTGAAGGAGGAGGGAATAAGGAATACATATTCTAATACAGTATAAAACAATGGATATGGCCAGCCGCTTCCACCAACTCATAGATGGTTATTCCAGTACAACTATCCATTACCTCGGTTCCTACATTCCAATAACTATAGAATAACCATTCTTCCCCTCACCCCCAGACCCATCTTCTGGTCATGTGAATGATATACTGACCCACTGCAGAGATCTTGGTTTCTCTACAGCCAGAGACAGGAAGGCTCTGATCATAACTTACAATATGGCAGATTGTACTTCCTATGAACCTAAATCCTTCAGTCCCTGATTCAAGTACACATGGTTTCACACAGAGCCTCAACTTCGTTAATACAGTTTTGCTTGTAACCCTAACATCCATTTAGGTTCCCTTCAGCAGTCGTTAGTCATACACATTATAAGAAATTTCCCTTACATCATTAATAATTCTTTGTGTATTTTCAGCTTCCATTTTGTCTTTATTCTGACTCCATTTTGTTTCTACTTAGTGGGCCACAGGGATAAAGTTTACCAATGTTATAAACCATCAAAAGTGGAAAAACATTTAAAGAAAATGTATTATAGCCCATTATTATATACACTGCACACTTCATGTAGCTGGTGCCTACCATGGTAAGATATTAATAGGACCTATATCAAGGGCACATTAAAGTAAAACATCTCTTGTTTCTAAGAGTGTTTAAGGTATATAAAGGCTAAAGGGGTAAATGGATTCTTTTGGACTGCATGACATACGGTGTCGGGCTGGCCCACAGGGTTACAGGGGAATCCCCAGCGGGCACACAACCCATTCACCCAAGAAAACAGCGAACATTTAAACACAAAAGGTCAGTAAAAAATGTATTTTAATAAAGAATAGGAGTCAGTAGGAGTAAGATAGATATGTAAATGAGTGATATTAAAGATGTAAAATGTTACATGGACCCCTAAATTTGTCATGGTGGGCCCTTGGTCTTAGATTCCCCGGTGGACCCCAACATTCCAGTCCGACACTGCTAACATAATATCACACATTTACATAATCTATAAAATTTATACAACTCCCCTTGCCCCGTTATCTACCATCTCTAGCACAACCTCTAACAGAAATTCTATTACTCAATTTTCGCTGTTGCTTGTGAAGGTTCTCATCCATCCAGGTCATGGTATATCTGTAATATTCATCCATCCAGGTCATGGTATATCTGTAATAGTCATTCATCCAGGTCATGGTATATCTGTAATAGTCATCCATCCAGGTCATGGTATATCTGTAATATTCATCCATCTAGGTCATGGTATATCTGTATAGTCATTCATCCAGGTCATGGTATATCTGTAATATTCATCCACCAGTGATGGTAATCTGTAATAGTCATTCATCCAGGTCATGGTATATCTGTAATATTCATCCATCCATGTGTGTATATCTGTAATAGTCATTCATCCCGGTCATGGTATATATGAATCCATTCATCCAGGTCATGGTATAGAATATTCATCATCTAGGTTGGATATCTGTAATATTCATTCATCCAGGTCATGTATATCTGTAATATTCATTCATCCAGGTCATGGTATATCTGTAATAGTCATTCATCCAGGTATGGTATATTGTAATATCATCCATCTAGGTCTGGTATATCTGTAATATTCACCCATCAGGTCTGGTATATCTGTAATATTATCCATCTAGGTCTTGGTATATCTGTAATATTCATTCATCCAGGTCATGGTTATCTGTAATAGTATTCATCCAGGTCATGGTATATCTGTAATATTCATCCATCTAGGTCTTGATATATCTGTAATATTCATCCATCTAGGTCTTGGTATATATGTAATATTCATTCATCCAGGTCATGGTATATCTGTAATTGCCATTCATCCAGGTCATGGTATATCTGTTATAACCATTCATCCAGGTCATGGTATATCTGTAATAGTCATTCACCAGGTCATGGTATATCTGTATATTCATTCATCCAGGTCATGGTATATCTGTAATAGTCATTCCTCCAGGTCATGGTTATCTGTAATATTTATTCATCCATGTCTGGTATATCTGTAAATTATTCATCTAGGTCATGGTATATCGTAATAGTCATTATCCAGGTCATGGTATATCTGTAATATTTATCATCCATGTCATGGTATATCTGTAATATCATTCATCTAGGTCATGGTATATATGAATAATTCATCCATCCAGGTCATGGTTATCTTGTAATAGTCATTATCCAGGTCATGGTATAATGTAATAGTCATTCATCCAGGTCATGGTATATCGTTAATTCATTCACCAGGTCATGGTGTATCGCTGTAATAGTCATTAATCCAGGTCATGGTATATTGTAATAATAGTCATCATCCGGTCTGGATATATGTAAATTCATCCATTCAGGTCACGGGTATATCTGTAATAGTCATTCCCATGTCATGATTTATATCTGTAATAGTCATTCATCCAGGTCATGGTATATCTGTAATAGTCATTCATCCAGGTCCTGGTATATCTGTAATATTCATTCATCCAGGTCATGGTATATCTGTAATATTCATTCATCCAGGTCACGGTATATCTGTAATATTCATTCATCCAGATCATGGTATATCTGTAATATTCATCCATCCAGGTCACGGTATATCTGTAATATGCATTCATCCAGGTCACGGTATATCTGTAATATTCATCCATCCAGGTCATGGTATATCTGTAATATTCATTCATCCAGGTCATGGGATATATGTAATAGTCATCCATCCAGGTCCTGGTATATCTGTAATATTCATTCATCCAGGTCCTGGTATATCTGTAATATTCAGATAGATAACTGGACTTAAAGTTAGTTCTTAAAGACGTTTTGCTAGTCATCTGACTGGATCTCTCAATTCAGAATTTTTGCTATTATTCTTATTTTGTAGACAGATAATCAAATTATTGGTTTACTAAAACAGAAAAGCAATTTAATAAAGTAAAGTTATTTGAATGATGTCATCTTCTGCCACATTCCAGTGAAGGCTTGGTGAGCTTGTGTTCTGATGGATAAGAGAAATGAATGCATAGATGGGTAGGCTCCAATAAGCAATGAATAAATGCAGTTGATTGAGATGCTAGGAGAGCTTTTTCCTGCTATATAGAGATTAAATGATACAACATAGAGAGAATAAAGAAGAAAGAACTGGACAATTGTTCTCAATGCCTTGTAGAGACCGTCTACTGAAGGTTCCTTGAAGCTGTCCTCTCTGACTCTCATTTTCCTGGTGTGCTTCCAAAGGGAAACTATACCAACAAGCTGCGGCACAGAAGATCAGAAATGGGAAAAGATTCCCAACACAGAGATAAGAATAATTGGGCCAATGTTTGTGCTGGAAAAATGTAACGGTGCAGAGTCTCCCGAGCCGCCCGGTATATTGACATCTTTAAACAGTCGTAAACAGAGGGAAGACTGAAAATCAATGACACCCAGCGCTGACAATAAACAGTAAGGAGAGGGAGCGATCAAAATAAAGTTTCAAGAAAAACCAAGCAACAAAAGGACCCGTAACAATGTGAACGCAGTAGTAGAACACGCAAAGCCACGTGGCAAAACAAAGGCTGGCGTTGCTGAAAACAGGAAGGCATACATTATCTGGGGCAAATACACACTGGCAAAGTCCTCAGAAAGCATAGGAAAAAATGTATGTCTTGCTAAAAGCCAAAGGAAGACAAGCGTGAAAGGCCAAGGCAAACCAATATGGAGTCGCAGGGGCCCAAAGTTCCAGTCGATGCAAAGTCTAATAAATAACTATAACCATGAATCCATTGGAAAGGCTTCAAGTATGACCTCAAATATTACAACGCCCAAGGAGGTTGACAGTGATGCCCCAAAGTGGATGACTGGTTTGTTGCCTGAGTCATATTGACTGATCTGCCTTCCATGGTCAGTGTTTGATTCCCTTATCTCTGTGGCTTTCTTTGAAGTTCTCCAGCTTCATATAATGTCTCTTACACCTACTCAGCCCTTTCTGCTAAAACAAGCAGTAATCTAAAGGTAAAGTCATTTTCCTTAAGTGTTATCACAGGACATGCAAATGTAAAACAACAGTCATGGCCCAAATGCCAATATTCTCGGCTCCTTTGCAAATACTGTACAGTGCTTAATATGCCATTAATCTGCTAGCACATGGAACTCCTAGCAATGCCTATGGACCTGGTAGTTTTCATTTATTGTTGATGCTGTTGATAGGAAATTAAAGTTAAATGATACCTAGAAAGCAGGTAAGATAATAAACCCAGGTGTGGTCAGCAATTCAGTGCAAGTTCATTGGATTCTCTATTTGTATGTATGTATAATTTTATTTATAAAGCGCCACTTGGGTACGCAGCGCTTTACATGATAAAATACAAACAGGGGATAAGTCCAATTATACAGATGATAAAAATTAAATAAAGTTTTATACATCGGTTAAGAAAGCCTATATATAAATTATGTATACATTGATATAAGTGCAACAAGCCTTGACACATTAGGAATGAGATCCCTGCCCCAAAGAGCTTACAATCTAAGTGAGTAAGACAACAAGTGGGGGATGGGTACAAAGTGCTCGAGATGGCTGACAATCATTTATTGTGCTGGGGCTCAGAAAGGTAGGATAACAGTTTAAATTTGAAAATATTAATGGATGTCACCTGGCAAAGTGAGAGAGGTAGGGAGCAGCAAATTTGCTTAAGGTGAGAGGAGGCGGGTGTTTGTGGAGAAGAAGATGTGTTGCGAGGAGTAGAGATGGACTAGAACTCGAACCCGAATTTGAGCCGAACTATTCTAATTCGAATGAATTCGGATCTTGCCAACTATCCCGGGACGCAGAATTTTCGATATTTTCGGGACTTTTGCTAAATAGATGTTAGACCGTTAGACCATATAGGTTTTAAAGTGTCCATTAAAACCTATACGCGAGCATCGAATCGCGAGAGTAAAATGTCCATGGTACTAGGCGCGAACAAACTCGAAAATAGCGCGGAGTGAGAGTAAAATTTATTTTTTTTAATGTCCTGGATATTGGAAACAGTTCCCCAGACCATTTCCAGGTCCCACATCCATTACATTAAGTTACCATTGATATTTTAGTTGTATTTCATTAGAACTTTTCGAACTTGACTCCCTTGACTTTAATGGGTCCGTTTTCGAACTTTCGAACCTTCTATATAGTTCGAAAGTTCGAAAAACTGACCAAACTTCAAAAGTTCGCCATCTCTAGCGAGGAGCGCAGGGCACGTCCAGGAACATAAGGGCCAAGAGGGAAGATAAGTATGGTGGGTGCAGCAGAGTGAAGGGATTTAATGTTCAATGTTAATGTTTTTAAGATTTCTTTGCTTGAGGGAAGCCACCCCATAGACTGAATTACGGGGTTGCAGGTGAGATGATCCGAACTGTGAGTTCAGGATTGACTAGAGGGGGTTCAAATGACAGACTGGGAGACCAAGTAGAAGAATATTACAGTAGTCAAGACAGGAGAGTATGAGGGGCATGCAGGAACATTTTAGTAGTGGAGCGGGAGAGGAGAGAGCGGCGGATCCGGCAATAATGCGAATGAGAAAACGACAAGTCCTAGAGACATTGTTAATGTGATGATGGAGAGGAAAGAGTGGAGTCAAAGATTACTCCAAGGCAGCGTGCAGATTCAACAGGGTTAATGACCCCATTATCAGTTCAATTAAAGAACGGTGGGCTAGGTTGCAGGTTTAATAATAAGTTCAGTTTTGGACATATTAAGTTTAAGGCGGGTGGTACACCATCCAGGAGGAAATAGAGACCAGGCATTTAGAGATTTGAGATTGAAAGGGTAAGTGTGGGGGTGGACACGTAGATTTGGGTATCATCAGCATATAGAAACTGATTATTTCTCCAAAGAGATGTGTATAGGGAGAACAAAACAGTTCCAAGACAGAACCCCCAAATAAGCGGAACAGGAGAGGATAAAGTTATAGTATTTAGCACAGGAGACAGAGAAAGATCTATTGAAGTATATCTGTAATAGTCATTCATCCAGGTCATGGTATATCTGTAATATTTATTCATCCATGTCATGGTATATCTGTAATATTTATTCATCTAGGTCATGGTATATCTGTAATAGTCATTCATCCAGGTCATGGTATATCTGTAATATTTATTCATCCATGTCATGGTATATCTGTAATATTCATTCATCTAGGTCATGGTATATATGTAATATTCATCCATCCAGGTCAATGTATGTAATATTTATTCATCCAGGTCATGATATATCTGTAATATTCATTCATCCAGGTCATGGTATATCTGTAATATTCATTCATCCAAACCATGGTATATCTGTAATATTCATTCATCCAGGTCATGGTATATCTGTAATATTCATCCATCCAGGTCATGGTATATCTGTAATATTCATTAATCCAAGCCATGGTATATCTGTAATATTCATCCATGCAGGTCATGGTATATCTGTAATATTCATTCATCCAGGTCATGGTATATCTTTAATATTCATTCATCCAGGTCATGGTATGTCTGTAATATGCATTCATCCAGGTCACGGTATATCTGTAATATTCATCCATCCAGGTCATGGTATATCTGTAATATTCATCCATCCAGTTCATGGTATATCTGTAATATTCATTCATCCAGGTCATGGTATATCTGCATTCAGCGCGAATCTCTACAATGAACGTTCCTCACTGTCTCCCTCCGCACAGACAGGAAGGTCCCAGGATACAACAACTGTGATCGGATTTCTACTGACTTCACACCTGTCCGACGGGTCTTTCTGGCTCTGTCCCCAGCCCTGTGCTGTAGCTGGGGAGGTATCTGTATACCGGCAAACAGGTGCAGCCGCAGGGCAACTAAGTGTTCACTCTGCAGAACAACAAACCCAGTTAATGGCTATTCGGGGAAAGTGACGGCTTGGGGTACTGTGGCCCTCCAGGACATATAAGACCAGGGCCCCAAGAGGAAATTTTCACTCATCTGTTTATAAATTGACATTTCTACTGTTCCATTGTTGTTTTACTGGGTAAATTGTGTGCACCGGGGGTCCTATTGGGCAGTGGGACCCTGATCTGGGGGTATTAACTAGAGATGTTCGAAAACTATTGTGTTCGTTCCGTTTTTGATTTCCGAAAATTCGAAATCGAACCCATAGAAATCTATGAGAGAATTTTTTTTGAAAGTTTCTGTCCATTTTGAGGGACCAATAGTAATAGTAGTAATAGTAATAATAGTAATAGTAGTAATAGTAATAATAGTAATAGTAGTAATAGTAATAATAGTAATAGTAGTAATAGTAATAGTAGGTTACTGTAAATGGCACAGACCTGGGGAATGGTCTGGGGAACCGGAAATAGAACCAAAACTATTATAAAACTTTCTATGATGGCTGTTTTCAAGCTTCCGCATTCTATTTTCGAGAGTTCCGAAATCGATCATACTTTCGTGGGTTATGGTTAATGAAAATCGATCATACTTCGTGGGTTAATGAAATCGATCATTACTTTCGTGGGTTATGAAATCGATCATTGACTTTCGTGGGTAACGAAATCATCATTACTTCTTGGGTTAATGAAATCGATCATTACTTTCGTGGGTTAACGAAATCGATCATTACTTTCGTGGGTTAATGAAATAGATCATTACTTTCAAGGGTTAATGAAATCGATCATTACTTTCAAGGGTTAATGAAATCGATCATTATTTTGTGGGTTAATGAAATCGATCATTACTTTCGTGGGTTAACGAAATCGATCATTACTTTCGTTGGTTAATGAAATCGATCATTACTTTCAAGGGTTAATGAAATCGATCATTATTTTGTGGGTTAATGAAATCGATCATTACTTTCGTGGGTTAACGAAATCGATCATTACTTTTGTTGGTTAATGAAATCGATCATTACTTTTGTGGGTTAACGAAATCGATCATTACTTTCGTAGGTTAACGAAATCGATCATTACTTTCGTGGGTTAACGAAATCAATCATTACTTTCGTGGGTTAACGAAATCGATCATTACTTTCAAGGGTTAATGAAATCGATCATTACTTTCAAGGGTTAATGAAATCGATCATTATTTTGTGGGTTAACGAAATTGATCATTACTTTCAAGGGCTAATGAAATCGATCATTACTTTCAAGGGTTAATGAAATCGATCATTACTTTGTGGGTTAACGAAATCGATCGTTACTTTCGAGGGTTATTTTAGCGGTTTCGATTTTCGATTTTGATAATCGGCTAATTTCAATTTTCGATAATCGTCTTTTTTCGATAAAAATTGAAAATTTGGGAAATCCGGGTTCCGTAAAATCGACACAAAAGTTTTGTGTTACGAAAGTTTCGTCGGGACTTCAAAACCCCCAGATTCGATTTGAAACCGGGTTTTATTCGAACCCACATTACATCTCTAGTATTAACTACAGTGTGGGGGCAGAAACCCGATATTTGTTATATTTTTACTGGTTTCCTAGATAAAGGGGGGTTAAGTAAAAACTCCATATAGCTGTACCCAGGATGAGGAACTAAAACACTAGACCAGCTGGCATTTAAAAACTAAACTAGGTGCCGTCAATGCTCCGATCTGAATCACCTACCAAGCTTACTATTGGAGGACACATTTTTTGCAAAATTTCATTGGTTAAAACATTGCTAAGTGAAAAGTGCAGGGCCAGACCGGAATGGACGGAGAGGCGACAGACCTAGAAGATAAGTTTTCTATGTGCCAGCTGTGCCACCAGCTTAATTGTTCTGATGATATACTAGGACCGTGTTATAGTAAATCGTCATCTTGTGTCTGCTAAAAACACATATTGTGTATATATGTATTGTGTATTATATATTCATATGCGTCAGTGCATTCACGTGTCTTGTTACAAAGTACATATAACCGGCACGTAATACCCTCCTACTGTATTTAAAGACAAATATAGGCATGATGATTTGGGTTATAATTTGGTTATGTTTTAATTTAAAGGGCAAGACCACCTTAAAACGAAAAAAAAAATCATAATGTTAAAGGAACACCAAACTCGTATTTGTAAGTAGAATACTTAGGGCACGTGGTCGGGACTGCGCTGCTGTCAGCTCAGAAGCAGCTGCGAGTGGAGCGGCGGTAAGGTAAGTTCCAGTGTCCCCTGGGCATTCTATTATTCACAGGTAGGTGGGAATAAATGTTATCACCTCCCTGTGAATAATACAAACCGATGGAATATACTTATAAATACGAGTGTAGTGTAGTGTTCACATTCTAGATTTTACAATCACAATAACGGTTGTTAAAAGGGCAGTATCGCAAAATGCCGATACTGCCCCTTTATAAATATGGCTAATACTCCCTTACCAGTCCTGCTCTGTAACAGTATTGGCTACAGGCTTGTAGTGGGTGGTAACCTGCTGTAACATGCTATTGAAGTAGTTTAGGAATGAGTATGTGCAAGAAAGAAAATGGGAAAGTACTAAACTGGCTGGGAAATAAAACAAATGAGTTCCGTGAGGTTAATTATCACAGATGCATGGCAAGTATAGTATAGTACAGTATAGTATAGTACAGTACAATACAGTATAGTACAGTATAGTATAGTACAGTACAGTATAGTATAGTACAGTATAGTATAGTACAGTACAATACAGTATAGTATAATATAGTATAGTACAGTACAGTATAGTACAGTATAGTATAGTACAGTACAGTATAGTACAGTATAGTATAGTACAGTATAGTATAGTATAGTACAGTATAGTATAGTACAGTATAGTATAGTATAGTACAGTACAATACAGTATAGTATAGTACAGTATAGTATAGTATAGTATAGTATAGTACAGTACAATACAGTATAGTATAATATAGTATAGTACAGTACAGTATAGTACAGTATATAATAGTACAGTATAGTACAGTATATAATAGTACAGTATAGTGTAGTACAGTATAGTATAGTAGAGTAGAGTATAGTATAGTACAGTGCAGTATAGTACAGTATAGTACAGTATAGTGTAGTACAGTATAGTATAGTATAGTACAGTATAGTATAGTACAGTATAGTATAGTACAGTACAGTATAGTACAGTACAATACAGTATAGTATAAAATAGTATAGTACAGTACAGTACAGTATAGAATAGTACAGTATAGTGTAGTACAGTATAGTAGAGTAGAGTAGAGTACAGTACAGTGCAGTATAGTACAGTATAGTATAGTACAGTACAGTATAGTACAGTACAGTACAGTATAGTACAGTATAGTACACTACAGTATAGTACAGTATAGTGTAGTACAGTATAGTACAGTACAGTATAGTACAGTATAGTACAGTATAGTATAGTACAGTATAGTATAGTACAGTATAGTACAGTACAGTATAGTGCAGTATAGTACAGTATAGTATAGTACAGTACAGTATAGTACATTATAGTATATTGCAGTATAGTCTAGTACCGTATAGTACAGTATAGTATAGTACAGTATAGTATAGTACAGTACAGTATAGTACAGTACAGTATAGTCTAGTATGGTATAGTACAGTATAGTACAGTATATTACAGTATAGTATAGTACAGTATAGTATAGTACAGTACAGTATAGTACATTATAGTATATTACAGTATAGTGTAGTACCGTATAGTACAGTATAGTACAGTATAGTATAGTACAGTATAGTATAGTATAGTACAGTACAGTATAGTATAGTACAGTACAGTATAGTCTAGTATAGTATGGTACAGTATAGTACAGTACAGTATAGTATAGTACAGTACAGTATAGTATAGTATAGTATAGTACAGTACAATACAGTATAGTATAATATAGTATAGTACAGTACAGTACAGTATAGTACAGTATAGAATAGTACAGTATAGTGTAGTACAGTATAGTAGAGTAGAGTACAGTACAGTGCAGTATAGTACAGTATAGTATAGTACAGTATAGTATAGTACAGTACAGTATAGTACAGTACAGTATAGTACATTATAGTGTAGTACAGTATAGTACAGTACAGTATAGTACAGTACAGTATAGTACAGTATAGTATAGTACAGTACAGTATAGTACAGTATAGTATAGTACAGTACAGTATAGTATAGTACAGTATAGTACAGTACAGTATAGTGCAGTATAGTACAGTATAGTATAGTACAGTACAGTATAGTACAGTACAGTATAGTACATTATAGTATATTACAGTATAGTCTAGTACCGTATAGTACAGTATAGTACAGTATAGTATAGTATAGTACAGTATAGTATAGTACAGTACAGTATAGTATAGTACAGTACAGTATAGTCTAGTATGGTATAGTACAGTATAGTACAGTACAATATAGTACAGTATAGTACAGTATATTACAGTATAGTATAGTACAGTATAGTATAGTACAGTACAGTATAGTACATTATAGTATATTACAGTATAGTGTAGTACCGTATAGTACAGTATAGTACAGTATAGTATAGTATAGTACAGTATAGTATAGTATAGTACAGTACAGTATAGTATAGTACAGCACAGTATAGTCTAGTATAGTATAGTACAGTACAATATAGTACAGTATAGTACAGTACAGTATAGTACAGTATAGTACAGTATAGTATAGTACAGTACAGTATAGTACAGTATAGTATAGTATAGTACAGTACAATACAGTATAGTATAATATAGTATAGTACAGTACAGTACAGTATAGTACAGTATAGAATAGTACAGTATAGTGTAGTACTGTATAGTAGAGTAGAGTACAGTACAGTGCAGTATAGTACAGTATAGTACAGTACAGTATAGTACAGTACAGTATAGTACAGTACAGTGTAGTACAGTATAGTACAGTACAGTATAGTACAGTACAGTATAGTACAGTATAGTATAGTACAGTACAGTATAGTACAGTATAGTATAGTACAGTACATTATAGTATAGTACAGTATAGTACAGTACAGTATAGTGCAGTATAGTACAGTATAGTATAGTACAGTACAGTATAGTACATTATAGTATATTACAATATAGTCTAGTACCGTATAGTACAGTATAGTACAGTATAGTATAGTATAGTACAGTATAGTATAGTACAGTATAATATAGTACAGTACAGTATAGTCTAGTATGGTATAGTACAGTATATTACAGTACAATATAGTACAGTATAGTACAGTATATTACAGTATAGTATAGTACAGTATAGTATAGTACAGTACAGTATAGTACATTATAGTATATTACAGTATAGTGTAGTACCGTATAGTACAGTATAGTACAGTATAGTATAGTATAGTACAGTATAGTATAGTATAGTACAGTACAGTATAGTACAGTACAGTATAGTCTAGTATAGTATAGTACAGTATAATACAGTACACTATAGTACAGTATAGTATAGTACAGTATAGTATAGTATAGTACAGTATAGTACAGTATAGTACAGTATAGTATAGTACAGTACAGTATAGTCTAGTACAGTATAGTATAGTACAGTATAGTATACTACAATACATTCATCCAGTCCAACCAATCTAGATACCCAGATTTCCTGCCTAACTGTAGATCCAGAGGAAGGCAAAAAAAAAAGGGGGGGGGAAATTCCTTCCTGGCAATATTCCTTGTTATCAGAAACTCATCCCGCTTTTTTTTCAAACTGACCAGTGAACCTGCCATAACAATGTCCACTGGAAGACAGTTCCATAGCTTTACCGTGAAAAACCCTTTCCCAACTTGAAGCCTAAACTTCTTTTCTTCAAGTCTTAAGGGATGTCCGCGTGTCCTCTGACATGTTCTATTGGTGAACAATGTCCCAGATAGTTTATTGTATGGCCCGTTAATGTATTTATACACAGTAATCATATCCCCACGCAAGCGCCTTTTCTCCAGCGTACATAATTGTAACTTATCCAGTCTGTCATATTCAAGATATATATAGTTCCTGGTCTCACACAGAACGGCAGGTCCAAAGTCTCCTGGTGCTTCTGCCCATGAGCACATAAAATACTGGAAACAATAAGTAAGGTAGAGACTGGACCAATATAGCAAGTTGCAGTGGTGCTTTAATAGCAGAAGATACATGGCATGTTACGGGTCCAAACATCCTTTATTTATTTATTTTTTTAAAAAGGGGTGTTTGGACCCAAATCATGTTGTGTATCTTCTGCTATTAAAGCACCACTGCAACTTACTATATTGGTCCAGTCTCTACCTTACTTATTGTTTATATTCAAGCTCCCCCACTCCCCTTATTAATTTAGTTGCCCTTCTCTGAACCCTTTCCATTTCAAAGATGTCCTTTTTGTACACAGGATTCCAAAATTGCACTGCATATTCCAAGTGACGCCATGTACTGTAGCCGTAGCAAGCTTGTTAGCCCAACCCAAACTGCCAGGTGGTTGACACATATAAATATATGAACTTCTAAACCAGGAAAACCTTATTTATCTTTGCCCTTTAGCTGAAAGGTAAGAACAGAAAATCAATGCAGGTTTTTCTGGTTAAAAAAAACAACCTTCTTTTTTTAGAAATGTGAATATTTATTTTTAGAATTACTCAGTTTAAAAGATTATAGAAATTTCCCATAACTGTGTTCCCCCAAAATATTAATGCAATAAAGTTTGTTCAACTATCCCTGGATAGTTTGGGAGGGTGGTATCCATTGTGGGGGTTTCTCGTTGCTCTCAAAGGGACAACATACTCCAAAAAACAGATTGGGTAGTAACATTTACAATCACAGACATTTTATTTGGATGGACAGCCGACATAATCCACTTCTCCAAACACTTTATAGTGGTTCATCAGTGCATCACTGACAGACTTCATTTTGATTTGTTGCGGCCATGGAGCCCACTGACTTTATAATGTGCTTGCTGAGATCAAATGTCCAGAGTCATGCTCAGGTATCCCACCCCTCCCGCATCTTCCCGGAGTCTCCTGCGAATTGGGTTGGTCTCCTGAATCCAGAGTTCTGAATCTCCTCCCCACCAAGCCCTCTTTTTGGCTGCCATGCCCAAGAGCACCAATACCACGCCCCCAGAATGCCCCTTACCCCACCTCCCTCCACCTCTTAGCGCATGCATCCCCCGCCCACTGTATGATGGCATCGCCATGCCTCCTCTCCCACCCTGCCCGGATGCATGAAGTGGCAGGGTGGGATGTCTGCAAGTGTCCTTTATTTAAAGGACATGTCCACCCCCAAAATTAAAATTGAACCCACTAATGGTCCCACTGTGTAATATTCAAAAAAACTTACCTTACACCTCTGCTCCAAATGGTTCTCCTGCAGTGCTTGTTCGAAGTTCCAGAAAGTGAAGAGTAGGAGCTGTCAGTGTGTCATCCGGTCCCTGCTATTTCCTTGTCCATTGGGAGGACTCTGGCATGCGCAGGGAAGCTCTCCACACCCCATCCCCCCTCCATCCCTCTGGATTCATCTTGGCTTCTTAACCTTCTACCTATTAAAGCTTTTTCTGTAGTGTAGCCCACCCTAGAACAGTTTGTTTTGTTAAACAAGCAGTAGAAATGTACTTACACTCCTTTGTTCCCTTGGCTCTCTGCATTGCCGGCAGCCACGTCTGTGATTGACTGCCTCTTAGCCAATCACAGACATGGCTGCCGATCCGGCCCCTGCTTGCTACTTCCGGTAAGCAGAGGGCTGGGAGCCAAGTGCTGGGGAACGAAGGAGTGTAAGTTCATTTTTGCTGCATCTTTTACAAAACTAACTTGGTGGTTTGGTTGTGGGCTACACTACAGCAAAAGTTTATTTTCAGGGTAGAGATGTCATTTAAAAAGATCTCACATACCTTCCAAACAAGCCTCGGATTATGTCTCTAGCTTCCCTAATTATATTATTGTAAAATTGCACGTCCCATACTGAACTGTCTCTGTGTGTCTGTGACACCCCAAAATGAATCTTTTCTGGAGCTAGTTAAAGGGAATGTCCACCCCCCAAACTAAAATTTAACCCCATACTAGCCCCACTATACCGTTTTAAAAAATCCTTACCGTACAATCCTGCTCCTTATGGTTCTCCTGCAATCCATGTACAAAGTCCAGGAAAGTGCAGAGTTGTGTCTGTCTACCTGTCCTAACGTTGCTGCCCTCTGTCTCTCCTCCGGGAGGGATAGTGACATGCGCACAGGAGCCCTTTCACCCCCCTCCCTTCCTCCCGATCCCTCTCTGCAAAGAATTAATGTAGCTTAAAAACCTTCATACCTATTGTAGGGGAACCCTCCCAGCCCCAACTGCTAAGTTAAAAGTTTTAAAATCATTTCCAAACACTAGTTACAGTTCCCGGCTGCCATCGTCTTCTACATTGCTGACAGCCGCGGCTGTGGGTCCGGCCCCCTGCTAGAAGATCCGGCAGGCAGGGGAGCCGGACCAAAGCGACGCTGGAACCAGGCGCTGTATAGGAGCTGTTTTTAACTTAGCAGTTGGGAGTGGGACGATATAAAGGAATGTTGCTATGGGGGGCTGACATGCCCTTTAAGCCCCCATACATCGACATTTTGAGCAATCTGAAGATTTCGATCGGATTGATCTAAATAGTGAAAATCGTTTTTCTGATTGACCGCTCAACAAAACAAAAAACAATTAAGATCAGGCCAGGCGCAAATCCGGCAACCCCCATCTTCAATCCCCATCTCTCCGGAGATTTCAAGTGGTAATCTGTGGCATTGAGTGGTTCTTCCGATTGGATTTCCAATCTTTTGCACTCCGATGGGAAGCTTTACAGACCTGCCCCCATCCTCTGTCCTTTCCTCTACCTATAGGCACCTATAGGCTTGAATGGAGACCACAGTTCCCCTTTAAGAAGGCCATACACTACCTTAATATTGCAAAGGTCTCTGGTTAGGGAAAACTGGGCAATTGGCAATTGGATCGCTCAAAAAATTTCGAAACCCAGTGTCGATCGGTTTATCGGAAAAACAAAGATCCCATCACGCTGATCCCATCTTCTGTCCCAATCTCTCTCCAGGTTTTAAGCTGAAATCTGCACAAACTTCAAGCGGTTCTTCCGATCAGATTTCCGATCGTTGCCCCCGATCGGAAGAACGCCTGCCTGTGTATAGCTAGCTTATAGGGCATGTCCACCCTTTTTAAAAACTCTTGGCATATCCTCCCACCCCCAACGCTATATCCATAACTGTAAAATCGCTGTCAATCTCTACTTACACCGCCTCGTTCCTGCGCTTTAGTTTTTGGGGTGGACGTGCCCTTTAACACAAATCTTTTTTTAAAAAATCCAGCTGTCCAAAATCTTTTTTTTCAAGCCATTCCTCTAAACAGTTTTGGTTTGGCCCTTTACATAAATTGAGCACAAAGGGAGGAGATCACAATCTGATTCAGCACAGTTGCAAACAGGGTACCTGCTAGACATCCAGTCCCTTTTAGCCACCTCTCTGCCAAACATACAGTTATCTCTAACAAAGAAAATAGGGCTGTCCAGTCCTTTAGTTTCCTTGTAAGGGGATCTTGACTCAAATTGTACAAAATGTACAGATTTAAAATCTGAGATTCTGAGAAATCATCATTTTAATCACAGCATTTACAGGGAAAGACCTGTCACTCCAGAAGCAGAAATTATAATATGTTCCCCATCCCTGACTTCTTACTAGGATCTTAGGCTGCCTGCCAGCACACTTTCAGCAACAATTTAAAGAATCAGCAGAGAAAAGAAAGAAGGGGGAAGGAGGGGGAGATGTGTAACCAGAGCAGTGTTCATGGTGAGGCTGTGCAGAACTTATAAGTGTCGCAGACACTACAAGAAGGCAGTGAGTAAGGGAGGGTGGGGACAATTAGGAGCACTCACTACCTAAATATTAAAAATTAAATGACAAAGCAAGCACAGATAAATATGTAAGTATCACCATTTTGCTTCTCTCAAAAAAACACTTGATAAGAGCAGAAATGTTGCGTGTAACTGTGTCTGCACTAATAAAAATGGGATTACCCCTTAAAGGAAACTAAAGGACTGGACAGCCCTATTTTCTTTGTTAGAGATAATCACGATCTGATTTGACAGCCTGAATTCCCGGCGAATTACCTTCAGCGAGCATGTTAGTGCCGGTGTTTGTCCTCTGTCTGGCCCAAAGTGCTTAATGGTTTTAATTATTTTAATGATTTGGATACAGGATCTAACAGCTTGTAGGATGAGTTACTACAAACACCAATCACAATTGGAGATTTAGCCTGACACAATTGGCGTATTTAGTGTAAAACTTCAGCCCAAACATTGAATTAACACAAGTAATGCAGTCAGACCAGTAAGTGGTAAGAGGAACAAGCTACACCCAAGCAGACAATAAACAGTGTATGTAAATATTCCACACGGATCCTGACTCAGAGAGGCTAAAGGGAATTTCAGACTGGCTGATGTCACAACTGAATTGTACTGTGGGTTCCTACACGCCTTATCCGGCCTTTCAGGGCTTTTCTTTCACAACTTTTTTGAAGCTTGACTCCTTCTTTTTTGCAATTAACTAATGATTGCAAAATGAATGGGCCAGACGGGAACGTCGCCAGAACATCTAAAGGCCCACATACACATTGATATTTCGACCAATTTGATTGGCTTATCGAGGACACTTTTTCATGTTTTTCGATAGACAAGTTAGCGACATTGATCGGTCTATCGGAAAAAACCTGATCGGACACAAGATGGAAAACTTTCCATTGACCCCATCTACCAGAACCAGACCTTCTGTAGTCTTCAAGCTGAAATTTATGGAACATCGCCGGTGTAAGGTTCTTCCGATTGGATTTTCCATTGTTTCAGACAATTGCAATTCCGATCGGAAGAATATTCCACTGTGTACCTTTAAATGCCCGTAATACACTTTAATAACATTAGATTTGACAGTAACAATAATGTTGTTATAGGGTATGGCCATAATTCCCCTCCACTGACCCCTGCCCTTAGTTTATCTCCCATTTCAGTAAGACTGGAAGAAAACATTCAGGTGAATTTACCCAGAGCCACAGGCAGGTCTGGGTAGATCTCTGTTACGGAGATCTAATAGCGGCTTTGTGGCTCTGGGTAATTCCCGTAAGGGATTAATAGCTAAGTGGCTATTTGATGCCAGCAGGTGTTAATTAGACACATAGGGCCATATTTGTAAATGAGTGGTATAGCAAATAAGCGATACCGTGCGTTATCTGTAAATGGCCACAATTGTACATTTACGGCGAACATTCAGTCAGTCTTCAATACCATGGTATTCTATGGGGGATCGTAAATCTAAGATCGCGGACATAGATTTATGATCATTATCAGACACTTCTGATTGCTATTGTCGATTATTTGAGGCGCGGTATCGATAAAAAGCAATACCGCGCATTTATAAATGTGCCCCATAGTACAAGCCGCAAAGCTGCAATTTCATATCTTGCGGCACTTGTGGCAAGTAAAGCCGGCTATACACATGCGATTCCACAGCATGTGCCGACAGATCACATTGGTACCTGTCGGCACACATGCTGTGCGAACAGCACACACGGACCCGACCCTTCCCCATACACGGTATGGGAATTAGTCAGCTGTGTGGCCATACACCACACAATCAGATCAGCTCAATCTACTTAAAGCAAAGGGAACCGATACCAACCAACAACATTTTTTTTGTTAATCCCGATCGACTGACGGTCGTTCGTCGGCACCCCAATCGGTCGGGAACAACCGATACACATGAACGATAATAGGTAAATCCCGTCAGATTCCCTGATGGGATTTAACCATTATTCTACGTATGTATGACCATCTTAAGGGGATTGAAGTTGTACTTCCCACTATTGAATAGGTTAGCACTACTTTAGGCTCAAGCAACACTATAGTGCATCCTAGTGGACCAGAAGCGAGCACAATTACGTGTGTGTTTCCTGTGCGCTAGTGTGCAATGGCGCAGTGCAATGCATGGCAGCACTGTTCAAGGAAAGTTACCTGAGCCGTTCCCACACAATTGCCGATAGAGAAACGCCATCTGGAACTGCTCAGATTTGCCGTTCGTCTAAAAGGAGCCTGAGCACGTTTATCTATCGGCACTCAGCACTGCCGATCACATTCATTGGGCCATATCTATAAACCCGATGTATCGCTAAAAGGCTGCGATCGTAAATTAACTATTTTTGTGAATTAATAAACGTTCGATCTTAGAATGCCGTGCGTTAGTAAACTACCGCAATGGTATTCTATGGGGATCGTAAATCTATGATTTTGTTATCGTAGATTTACGATACCGATCGTAAATTTATGATACCGATCTTTAATGTCGCAGTATCGCTTGCGATAACCCTGCTTTATAAATATGGCCCATTGTGTGCTAGTTCCAGGGCCGGATTACCATTAGGCACAGTAGGCACGCGCCTAGGGGCACCTGAAATTGGAATGGCGGCTGTCAATCTCCTCCCACCAATCCAACCCCTTTATAGTCCATTTTCTTCCCTCAAAAAGAGAAAATGGGTGTAGTTTAGGGGTGTGGTCTGTGTTTAGGGGTGGTGCTAAGGGCGCCAGGCTCTTTGGGCCTATAGGCTCCTGAGGTGTAAATCCGGCCCTGGCTAGTCCAATCAAAAAAAAATCAGGTTAACCCTGACCAATCAGATTTTACAGCATTTATATTGCACATCACTGGGAGCAAACCCCTCCTCTAAAGTCACGTGATCGACTTGCTCCAATCAGGTCATTGATCTTTAACCTTGCCCACTCACAGGAGCGGGAAACCTACATTTGAAATCTCCCCAGACGACAGTGTTTGGTTCCAGCTGTTCATAGATAAGGCAAGTAGAAGGGAGATGGGTTCAATTTAAGATAAGGAAACAAGGCAGGGGGTATTAATGACCTTTATATAGTGGATAATGCACCCCCAACTGTAAATTATAAGGATATTAGAAGTCACCCAGGAGTTCCGTGACCATATAAAAGCACAACGCTGCAGGCTGGGTACCTTTTATACAGGGCACGGAACTCCAAGGTGACTTCTAATATCCCTTTACAGTTGGGGGTGCATTATTTATTATAACCTATCCCTTTGTGGCTTCTGGTTTCCTTCTCCTCCTGGAACTGTAAGATTATAAGGTTATAATTTTACAGTTCCTCCCACAGAAATCCACTACAGGGGTAGGTTATATTGGTTTCTATACAAATACCCTGGGGCAGCACGGTGGCTCAGTGGTTAGCACTGATGCCTTGCAGCATTGAAGTCCTGAGTTTGATTCCACCCTTGGACGCATCTGCAAGGAGTTTGTATGTTCTCCCCGTGCTGGCATGTGTTTCCTCCGGGCACTCTGGTTTCCCCCACAATCATAAAGACCTACTGATAGGTTGTATGTGTCAAATAAATGTGCTTAGATTGTAAGCTCTTCGGGGCAGGGACTGATGTGAATATATACGTATAATTGTAAAGCGATATGGAAGATGTTGGCGCTATATAAATCCACAATAATAATAATAATGGGGTATAGCAGTGTCAGTTCTAATCAGTGTTTATGTTTAGGGAGATTATAGAATGATTACAAGCTGTTCGGGCCCTCGTCTATGTTAATTAATATTTTAATTGTCTTCATGCGCTGTCCCAGCAAACTGCTGAGCTTGGCGCCCCCTGTTGGGGACATCAGTAACTGTAAGAGGTGTGTCAGAGTATTTCATTCATTAGGATCCAATATGGATGGAATGTTAGTAGTTTGGGGACAGGTGATGTCACAGGATGTTCACACGGTGATAGACCCCATGTGATGACAGTAATAGGAACATTTATGCTTATTTCCATGGTAACATTTTTTGCATGAACCGGACTCCACTATCTCATGTAACATATGAATCCATTGTGTGATTTATACTGGACAGAAAGAACGAGGACACATAGGACACCGACAATATGGTTTGCACAGGGTTACCAGGGTCCCTATTCGGACGGGACAAAATGCAGAGTCCTGCAGTCAGCGCTATAAATGGGTGACGAGGGTAATTAAAAAAGAAAATGACTCCCTCTCTGTCCCTAGCTGGTCACATAGGTTACCTTTGCTTAGAAACGGTTCTGCCCACTCCAGAACCCCCACTGTGCCCTGGAACACTCAAAATCCTGCCTCCCTGCCCTAGCTCTCCGTTGCATTTTATCTAGGAACGCACACACATATGTAGACAAATAAAATGACGACTGTGTGTTTTTTCCGTACCATAGTGTGAACAAAACTGGTTGGTAAAGTAAGAGGTCCATCTAGTGGCAATTTATGTAAATACCCACATAAAAGGGCAAGGAAATCTCAACTATTTAGGGCACGGCCACACTGCACCCAATTGTGTGTGTGATTCCGGTGCGATCTACATACGATTTGGGCTTGCAATTTCTGCTTTTGAGATAGGAAATGTTATGCGATTGCACATAAAAATGTGTATCACAAATTGCGTATCACTAGTGCAAACAAATTGCACTAATGGGTTTTTAGTTAGTTAATAGGCTACTTCATGTAATGATCCCACAGTTTGGGGGCTGCCACATGGGTAGCTGACAGGCTGCCAGTTGATATATAACCCACCCCCTGTAATGGATCTCTAAAAAATATACAGGGTTATTCAATAAAAGTTCTTATCATTTAAAATGGTGCTAATTTTGCCCCAACCAATCAGATGTTATGTAAAATTTGAAAGCTAACATCTGATTGGTTGGGGCAAAATTAGCACCATTTTAAACAGTAAGAACTTTTATTGAATAACCCTGATATTTATTCTGGCTTTGTGTTTTTATATATGGAACTCCTTATATCCTTATAATTTACAGTACGGTACAGATCGTTCAATCTGGAAGTGTAATAAAGGGAAGTTTAATAATACAATTAATGGCTTCCTCTAAGAGTATAACATAGCGTGTGCTTTTTTTAATGTTTCCTCTAGATGGCAGAATCCTCCACTGACAGCCTTGATTCTGACAATGTCTCCAAAATGTTGACAGACATGAACAAGGATCTTGAAAACATGTTGGAGCAAATGGAAAAGAACTTGGGTAATATTGTTATTTTAACTTAAAGTATAGCAAATTAATTAAAGGGCAAGTCACCCAGAAAACAAGAATTTATATTAATAGCACAGGTCACATTTACCTTACATGAGCGTCAGACTTAGAAATTACCTTCCAAGCAAGTAATCATATGGACATGCTTAAATGGGCATGTCCACCCTTTAAATTTTTTTTTGACATATTGTAGGGCTTCCTCCCCTAGCCCAAACCGCTATAATAGAATTATCAGAAACTCCCCCGATCTTTACTTACCTTCCCTCTCTCCCCCGCCGCACTGTCCAGGCCCTCTGCCTTGCATGGAACTGCCGGCAATTCACAACCGAATCGGACGTTCTTCGTACGAATGTGTCATGGTTGATGGTCGTGCCTCGGTGCACACATCATACATGTGTACATACCAACAGGGCGATGCACCAATGGACGCATCGTTCCTGTTTTGGAGTTTAAGCCACGCTAACCAATGTTATGTCTGTTAGCGTTACTTCCTTAAACTCTTTCCTTGCGGCGGCTGCATGCCTAACGCGAAAGTTAAGCGTGCAGCTGCCGCAATCGATGTTATATTCCGAAAACGGCATTCTATTGCGCCACTTTAAATGACTTCTAATAGCTGCCGTTAAAAGTGCCGGAATAGAAAAGCGCCAGGTAGCGATGTTCCGAGCACCGCTCTCGGTGGATTGCCCTTGGATTGCTTTGTCACCGTTTTCAGTCCAGACCTTGGCCAATCAGAAGATACACTGGGTATCATAACTTTGGAGGTGAAGTCTATGGTAAGCCCAGGGGTGAGTAGCAGGAGTTTAGGCCCTGACCCTGGATACACTGACACTGTCCCTGGGTTGATTCAGTTGCTCAGCAGAAATCTGAGCATGTTTGTCCCATCCAACAGCCAATGAGGTGAAAATAACTGTTGGTCAATGTGCATCAGCGGGAATAAGGACAATTACAGACCCTGAAATGGCAGCTCACTACTGACCACAGCCATGCTTACAGTGGCAATAAATATGAAATTGATTTTTCAAAAATGAATAGAATATGTAGAATAACTTGGTATGTGTAATATAGATAATTGATTGAAGGATATAAATATATAATACATAAGTGTGATATTTTATAATGGGAGCTGCAGTGGTATATAGCCTTATAAAAATCACTCAGCTATGTCACTAAGTGACTCATTTCTTATATCCCTTATATCCCACTACTCCGCCCATTCCAGTGTTCTTGCCTGAACAATGACTCAGCGTTTTTTGCACTAATGGAACCTGCTGGAGCTGCTTCCTGTCACTTCATAACCAATGTCTCTCTCCTCCTCCACAAAGATTTGTTTAACCACATAGATGCTGGGCTGGAATGTTCCTTCCTACTGGGTTTAAGTTACAGAAGGTAGCATGGGGGTTTTATATTAAGGTGGGAATAGGGACTAGAATTTAAAATGTGAATGGGGAGAAGGAATCCGATACTTATGTATTATAAGAAATAATACGCCCCTTTACATTATAATAAAAGGACATTACACCGCCTCGGGGTTCCCTGCTCTGTATAGAGGCACGAGGCCTACAGCCTCGTGCCTCTATATGGTCAGGGAACTCCTCGGTGGCGTAATATCCTTATATTATCTTGTAAGGGGTGCATTATGCCTTATATATATTTTCCAACACTGAACTTTAAAGCAGCAGGGAGGAGGAGAAAGTTATAAGCTATGCATGGCAGTAACAGTAATGAATAACAATATGGTTCTGTTCCCTAGCTACGCCCCCTGCATCTACGGACCAATCGTGTACAGCCTTTTTTCAATACAGGTTCAAGTGAAACATGAAGCCAAGGTTTTGTTTAGGGTAATTTTCCCTTTTATTAGAGTAAACTAAGACATATATTGCTGGGAGTCACTAAATAACAAATTATGAGCGAATATAACGGTTCTTATTTATCCATTGTTACAAGTTCAATGTACAGATTGTAGCACATTGTAGCTTTATTGAAAGCGCCCTCACATTTCTTTATGTGATCACATGTATATAGTGCGGACGACGTGGTTGGCTTATGACATGGTTGTGATCCGCACCGATCCGGCCCTCGCTCAATCAATGAAAAAACTAGAAGATGCCTTTGTGAAATGCAAAGAAGAATTACAGACTAATTGGCAAAAATTACTGGATGAAAATAAGCAGCAGTCAACCCAAGATTAAACGCAAACCCATTAGATTGCATTTTCTGATACCTAATATTGTTACAAAATAAATGTGTTACGGGTTAACTAAGATACTTTAGAAAACAAATATTGCCCTCGCGGTCAGGTAAAAAGCACCGGTTTGCACCTCCATTGCATTACATGGAAGACTATAACGTTGCCTACATTACAATAGCTGTGCTAGTTTTGGAAATGGTGCAGCCCTGCACAATTAGTGGAAAACCTACGCCAACCAGATAATACATAGCATGGGTTTTACACTAATATCGCAGCAAATTATACATAATGTTTTGCCATGACAGGAAGGTCATAACAAAATGTTATTTGGAGAGGGATTTTGGTGATAGTTGTACAGAAAAAAAGAAAACTTATAGGAGAATTTTACTCCCCTCTGCTCCATTTCAGCCTACCACCCATAGTACCCAGGGTGAGGAACTAAACCGCCAGGTCCTCATCACTGGGTTCGTCTTAGAACTGCAGTGGTACTTACCTTAAGTTTCCTTCGCTGCACTGGCCCCTAATCCGCCTTTGTGATGTGGCCAATAGTTTGTCTTCTCGTTAGACACGTCGCCGGTGGACGGAAAGAGGCGCAGAGGACCAGAGCAGCAAAGGAAACTTTTGGTTAGAACCACTGCAGTTCTATAAAGAACCAAGGGGATGAGGATCAAGAGATTTAGGTCCTCACACTCAGCTGTGGAGCATGAGGAGGTGAGTACATGTGTCCTTTAAATTAAATCTGCCATAGTCTATGGTTTACAGTTGGCAAGTCCTGCAAATAGGTGATTTTTAAGTTCAGGTTCAATCAATTCAATGTTTTTTTTGTCGCTCTGCAATGTTTGGTTGTTATTGTTACAGAGTAAAAGGTACAGAATCCGTTAGTCTAGATAATAAAACTGAGTTTGTATTATTTCTTCTGTATTAAAGAGAAGTTAAACTGTATTAACTTTGGGGGTGTAATTGATCTTTAACGCTTTCTTATAATTTATATTAAAGGGTCACTATACTCACCGAAACAACTTTACATTATCTGAAACTACAATGTGAGAGAAGTAAAATGGTGGTACTCCCATATTTATCTGTGCTTGCTTTGTCATTAAATTATTAAGGTTTAGTGAGTGCTCCTAATTCCCCCCCCCCTCCCTTACTCACTGCCTTCTTGTAGTGTCTGCGACACTTATAAGTTCTGCACAGCCTCACCATGGACACTGCTCTGCTTACACATTTCCCCCTCCCTCCCCCCTGCTGTCTTTTCTCTGCTGATTCTCTTACATGTTGCAGAAAGTGTGCTGGCAGGCAGGCAAAGAGGTCAAGCATGGGTTACATATTATAATTTCTGCTTCTGGGGGGACAGGTCTTTCCCTGTAAATGCTGTGATTAAAATGATGATTTCTCAGAATCTACTGCTCAGATTTAAAAATCTGAAAAGTTTTGGAGTTGTGGGATCTTGTATCTAAAGGTACTATTTTTGAAAATTCGATTTTTTTAGAGTAAAGATACTCTTTAAGATAATTATAATTATGACGCATTAATAACGTGAAGGTCCGTATGTATTTTACAAAGATGTTTATTAACATTCCGCCTCACTATGACATAAATGTTTAGCAGAAAATACCAAGGACAAGGTAGAGATAAAAAGCATTAACTAGACAGATACTTTATTTTCCCACAGCAACAAAAAAGGCCACACCAAACCCCAGAGATAAAAGAGGGAGCACTGGATGTGTGCTTGCCCAATACCAATAATCGTGACATCAGTCAATTGGTGCTGGAACACAATGGGCTCAGTGTCACCAGCCTGCCAGCCATTACCTATGCCAGAGGTTCTCAAAGGGTGTGCCAGGGTTCACTCGTGTGATGTCAGAGTGCCAGAGGTGTGACTTCAGAATTTTAAAAGTGGAAATATTTTACTAGTATAACTTTTTTTATGTTTTAATCTAAAAATATAATTATTATGATAGAAATGTCAGTGCAGTCAATGTAATGTATCCTATCATTGCATTAATTATTAAATCTGATAACAATATACACAAAAAACAATGCAAGAAAAATTTGCATTGGCAAGTGTGCCACGGCCTAAAAAAGTTTTAGAACCATTGACCTATGCTACTTCCTCTGCTGTGTTCGTACTCTACAATACACTAAGCAGCAGAGGAGGCATATACCTGCCTGAAAGGGATCAGGAACTATAGGTTTAGAAGCATCTATGGAAAAGGTAAGAAAAGCAAAAAGTAGGTTGGTGGTGTTCTTTAGCAATATACACAGGGGTAGGGTAGATAGTTCCTTTCAGGCCCCACACCCTTCACTAGACAAGAGGGCCAAATGTCAGGATGATGCCTCCTGTAAGTGCCTCTTCCCTTGCGGAGGAGGCAGGGCCATCAGCAAAAGTTTGGTGGTAAGAATTCTGTTGTACACACCACATTACTGTGTACCAGTGCTAACTAAGGCAGCATGTTAAAATAAAGTTATAGCTATAGTATAATAATTATAGTATGGTTATTTAAACTATTTATATATAACTTAAAGAGGAACTTGTTTAATATGATCACTAAAGATGCAATATTTATAAAACGTTTGAATATACAGTTTATATATAGTACAGTGTATATAATGTTTCGGCTGCTTAAATTATTTACCTTTCTATTCACCTTTGCTCCAACCTGCAATGCAACATTCTGTCTAAATGTCATTGTACTGAACTTATTTCATTTATTCTTGTGTGACTGAATAGTTGTGCATTGTAAAAACAATCTTGCCTCTTGCTCATAATATAATGTACCTATATGCTATTTTTAAAGGGCAACTGTGGTCTCAAAACAAGTAAGGGTTAATTAAAAAACCTGCAGTATTTCCTTTAAAATGAGCTGACAATCACATCTCTGGCAAATTTCCTGCTTCCAGTAGGTTGAGTATGCAAACATATACAGGGAGATTCAATAAAAGTTCTTATCATTTAAAATGGTGCTAATTTTGCCCCAACCAATCAGATCTTATTTAACATTTGAAAGCTAACATATGATTGGTTGGGGCAAAATTAGCACCGTTTTTATACCGATAGTTCCTATTAAGATATAGAAGAAAACCTCTAGAATACAATCAAGATAATAATAAGAAAAAAGCCAACAACACTTTATTCTATCATTTAAAATAGTATCAGAAAGTAGTATAGCAAGTAAATGTGCAATATCTCTCAAGTCATTTAGCAAATAAGTGTGCAAATATAACTCAGCTAGACATAGTAATTTTCCTCCCACCCTGTGTGTACTTCAAACAGACGCACAGTTGTTCAACATCCCCCAAACATAACCCTTTCAGTACTTATCACTGCGTCTGTAATCAAGTCAAGTCCAGACCATACATGGACAGTCAGATTTGCTGAGTATCAGGGCTGCAAGTCGCAGGCCATACTAAGTGTGCAGGTCACCATCAGGGGGAGAGAGAGAGGGGGTGTGGAGAAAAAAGCACCCCAAACGCGTTTTCCCTGAAGAGGCTTTGTCAATGGCCTCACTCAACCAGTAGGTTTAGTGACATCACCTGACCTCTGCCCCCTCCCATTTTCCCCCCAGGAAGTATCTGGGGGGAAAATGACAGTTGAAAGGGGGAGCAGAGGTTGGTCATGTGACTGCAAGCTGGTCACATGAAAACAGGAAGTGCTTGTGAAGGTTCTCATTCATCAAGGTCATGGTATATCTGTTGTATTCAATTAGATCAACTGGACTTGAAGTTTAGTTCTTGAAGACGTTTCGCTAGTCATCCGACTGGCTTTCTCAATTCAGAATGACTTGTACAAGAATCTGTGGCAATTATGTACCCTGGAAAATCCCAATTAGCATATCACAGCCAAGTGTTAAGGGCGTTCCTCGAGTCAGGACTCAGCCGTGTACCTGCATCTTAAGGATAAAGGACATACCTTTAAAGATTGTAATGTTAACATATTGGCAAAGGAACGTGACTGGTTCAAGAGAGGTGTTCAGGAGGCCATTTATGTGAAAATAAAGAAACCAAGCCTAAATAGAGGTGGGGGGGTTCGACACCATCTGTCTGCCATGTACAATGCTGTTTTGACACCTTACCCTGGGCGTTCCTATAACACCTCTTAGCCACTATCCAATCACGCCCTTAACACCTGGCTGTGACTAATTTGGATTTTCCAGGATACATAATTGCCACAGATTCTTGTACAAGTCATTCTGAATTGAGAAAGCCAGTCGGATGACTAGCGAAACGTCTTCAAGAACTAAACTTCAAGTCCAGTTGATCTAATTGAATACAACAGATAGAAAACAGGAAGTGTTCAAGCAGAAAGACATATTGCTGAACCTTTTCAGCTATAACGTCTCACAAATTGTATCTAGAGATGTGATTTGGGTTTTATTTTGAAGGTACGATGGAAGGCTTTTTATACAATCCTTACTGGTTTGGATGATTTCGAGACCACAGTTACCCTTTAAATGCATACCCTCCAATATTACCCTTTAATAGATATAATTATAGAAATAACAGGGTACAGAGCTGCATGTGGAGGATAATGAAGTGAAAATGATCTTAGCACAGCTCTGTGCAATGTATTTCTCAATAGTGTCCCTATTTAAAGGACAACTGTCCAGGGCTATAACAGGGGAGCAGGGCTTAGTGACTTCATAAAACCGACTTTGGAAGGCCGGATCTATTGATATAGGTAAGACCCGGCATTGAGGGCTTAGCGATTTAGGACTACACTCTGGGTACTTTAATGTAAATCTTTAGAAGGGTTCAATTGCCCTTTAATGTGGAATGTTTAAAGGTATGTGTATGCTGTAGGCCTACATACTGTATCATTTAGACTGAACACAGGAATACCACAGTGAATGCAGTGCCTTGGAACCATTAGATGCCTCAAGCCTTATATCTAACACCCAATTAAGTCTGTGTTCCCTTGATAGATTTGTATTCAAGTAAAGTGTCATAACAAGCTACAGATTGGATATCTGACATGAGTTACCTTGGTACAGATAATACATTTGGAATAATATTGAAAGAGGAATAATATTGAGCAATAGACAGTGATTCATTCTAAAATATGGGCCATATATGATATCCCATAATGAAGGCCATTGCACTGATTTGGGATATTATAATGAGGATTAGCCAAAATCTGATCTTCTACCGTGTACAGCAGCAGTTGAAGTTCTTACTAAAGTTACACAAACCTGAAATTTGGATAAAATTCTGTTGTTTCCACCGACTAAATTTCATCGGCAAAAATGGTGATTTTGACCAGAATCCACTGGTGCAAGTGAGGCAAAAAAACACTTCTCTATTCTGCATGTTTCCTTAAGGCTGGGGCCACACTATTCCCGAGGGCAACACGTTTCACACATTGGTAAGGTGGCCACCCACATTGACATACACTCCTCTGTGATTTGTTATCGCGTGAGAAAACGTGGCAGTGTGGTCTAGACCTTATAGCCCAGACTGCTGAATAAAACAATGTAGCACCTGCTTTTCTAAGTGATTCCTAACCAAAGATACACTTGTGTTAAATCAGTAAATTCGTTCACTACAGTATCTCTACAGTTACTTTTTTTTACACCCAGAGCTATAATTCAGGCCTCTGTCTGACATGTTGTATCTGATTGGTTAATAATGTCCTATAGGATTGAAAAGCTTTTCAGCCACTGACCTTTATTGGAAGGTTATTTCTGTGACTTATTGAGACATAAACCGTATAACAAGGTCTTGCAGGCCACAGATTGAATCATTAGGTAAGTAAAATAATATATAGTGATAATCTGTGTGTATGTGGCTCTGATATTATTGAGAATTTCATCCTGTAGAGATTTCCATACAATTAAAATTGAGCAACTTTGATGTCACACTGCATAAAAGGTGTCAAACACTTCAATAGAACCAGTGCCCCCAGGGTTACAAGGAAACGTATAGTCAAACACATGTTTGAGACACTGCCCCAGGCAAATTTAACACCACAGGACAAGCAAAACCTTTACCCCTTGCAGGGAAATTTGTGTAAACTGCAGATTCAAACATAACTTCTTCACCATGAATTGTGCATCTAGTTGTTGTTTCCCCATTTAGGCAGTAGATGGCGCCATCTATCACAGTGCACCTGAAGGGCGTCTTGCTACCAGGGAAGATGGCTGTATATTCTGACCAGCTTTTAGTTATAGTATTGTATTTAAAGATGCCAACTTTAGAATCTCTGTGTATGTCAAATCTGTAAAGAACATTCCCAAGTGCTACCATGTCGCAGGATCGACCCTTGCTGGCATTGAATGGACATTCCTCCCATTGGTCAGTAGGTGGGCTGTACTTTAACAGTCGATAAAATAAATGTCCTCCTGAGATAAAAATGTCTCCTCCGCAGGCTACAGCTTCATGAGCCACTGCAAATAACCCATTGGGCATAGGGGCTGTAAATGTCCATTTATTTAATCGAGGGTCGTACTTTTCCACTGTATGCAGACACTCTCCACCTATAGCATAAAGATATCCATCAAGAGCAATCAGCTTTAGCTGGGATCTAGCTTGGTTCATAGGTGTGAGCTGGCTCCAGATGTCTGTTAATGGGTTGTAACAAAATAATTTGTTAGAACACGTTGAACTTTCCCCCGCCTTCTGGATGCCCCCTGCAATAAACAAGTAGTTGTGCATGGAACAAATACTAGATCCTTTAAGGCTTGCTTCTTCCGGGATGCTGGACAATGTTCTCCATTGGTTTTTTTCCATGTCGAGTGCATACAATTGACCTTTGGGCGGAGAGTCCTCAGATGTTTGTATTTTTGCATTCCAGTCAAATATGCTTTTCATTTCAATGATGCAAAGAGACGATTTTCCTCTCATTCGTAAACCAAGGACTTGCTCCCTGTCGGAGCCTGTTAGTTGTCCATAAATCGCTGGGTTCTTGAGAACATGAAGAAAATTGTCACTTATTACAGTATAAACTGCATTGATGAGTTCAGGTATACTGTTCTTTCGTGCTACTTTTAACAGTTCGATGCAGTTCCCCAATGTCAACTGAAATCTCATTGTTTTCCCTAAATGCTGAAGACTTTTCGGGATCCGAACAAAGCATCCTCTTGACAGTTTTTCAACTGGTCCATTTTCCGATGACTGACCCGTTGAGGAATAATATTCTGATAATAAACAAAACATACTTTGCGCTTTGCTTTTCAACGTGGAGCTTTGTTTGGAGAGCTGGGAATATATGTTCTCAAAGCTCTTAGTAACCAGCGGGGCTTCTTTTGTGCAAGGAAAATGATGTTCTGGTTCTGATCTTAATGCAGGATCTTCCGCAATGATGGACAGAATTGTTTTTCCAGGAGGGAATCGATCACCTGGTATATTGGTGTTGGTTGTTGGTAAAACATTAGGTTGGATGATTTCTTTTAGAGGGAAGTCAGAGACTGGTTCCTGTTGAAATTCTTGGGCAGAATTTATTGGTGAAGATGGCTCTCTGTACAAACCATGTTCCATTACAGGGGGACTTGGTACCCGCTCAGACTGCGCTAGCTCTTTCCTCTGTTCCATACAGGAAATTCCATATTGATCATATTCAGCGACTTCCTGGCGTGAAGATGCTGGAGAGTTGTTTGTAGGACTTGGTACAAAACTGAGATCAGATAAAAGGTTTTCAGGAGCTTCCACGTTGACATTCCTTTGGGAAGTTTTAATAAGATGGAATTGTTCGCTTACAATCTTTTCGAGGATTTGATGAACATGGAATGTTTTTTCATGTTTCACCTCATGCAAACTTTCCATAGAACTGTTTTCTTTGTGGTCACTATTAGAAACCAGCTCGTTTTCATAAGAAGGAATGGAATATTGACAGAAGCTTTGACTCTCACAGTAATTATCATATAGCTGTGTGTCTGGACCTATTTGTTCTGTTTTATCAAACCTTCCCACTATAGAGTGACCCTGCACCTTTGCAGGTTTATCGTGCTCATCATCCTTCATGTTCTCCTGAGCAGCAAATACATCACTTGGTACATGTTGGATGGAAGCTACTTTCCCGAAATCACATGGTTGATGTGCCATTTGTGCAGATAGTATCAGGTCAGTGTTTTTCACCATTTGGAGGAAAGTCTCTCTGTAGGACGTAGCATCATAGTTCTTAACCTTTAGACACAGACTATATTCCAATATCAGTGGTAGCGCATCTCTGACCATTAAGGAAGATTTTAAGCAATGTAGGTCTTCCTTTATGATTGTGCAGTAAATGTCTTGTCCCATTGACTTGTGTTGTCTTGTAGTAAGGTTTAGAAAGCTTCTAAGCTTAGCATTCTTATAACATTTCTGCCAGCAATTAATATTAAGCAAACTTAACTGAGACTTAGGTGATAAAACAAGAGACCTGGTATCACACATTGTCCCATTCCATAAAGTTTTCCTGGTTTTGGGTTGGGAAGGACTTGTACTCTCGTCTTTATAGTCCATTTCCAGGTTTCTACACTTAGCTACAGAGTCCATGTTACTTTCATTTCCATTGGTTTCCAGATAATTAAATATTATTCCAGTTTCATTTCCCTCGGGATCTGGAATGAGCATTTCCCCATTTACATTTGCACTGTTATGTTGCATAGAACACTCTGTGCAGTGGATTCCAGGACAAATATGGTCGTTGTGGGCTTTGATCTTGGGAGATATTTCGGATGTAGACCATTCCCTGTACCATTCAGCATCCTCATAACATGCTGGTAGCATTTGATTGGTGCTCAGTGTCTGTGGCGTTTTTGGAGACGTTTCTATTATTGAATGGATGGAAATATTTGGCTCATTAGATAAACTGATGGTATTTAGAGAATCTACACAAACCTCTCCATTATTTAAACTAGTTACAATATCCTTTTCGCCAAAGTCACTGACCTTCAGATGTGCAACTTCTTCTGCACCAACAGAATGAATAAAACTACCACAATCCCTTTGACATTGTCCATCCCTTGCCTTAAGATCCAAGTGGTAATTTGCTTCATCTTCCAGAGTCTTCTCCTCCTTTGTTTTCCATGAAAACAACCACTTAATGACCAAGGCAGTGGTGACTGCTAGTGCCAGTGTCCCTAAGGTACGGACAATGGTTGGGACCACCTGATTAGTTAGAGAGTCTTTTTCATTCATTATTGTAAGCAACTTAATCCGCTTAGCCCGGAGGATGTAGATCACCAATGAGATAGATGTTGCAATGCTTTTAGCTCCTCTACAGAACCATCAGGATACATTCGGCTGCCATTTCTGCAGTTGGTGGGTTAATTGTAAGAAATGTTCATCATTTTTACAGAATTCTGAAACTGTTACCTGCTGTAGGTACCTGTATCAATACATGAATGTTAATGCCTTGCGTCATCTTCCTCCCTTTTCTATGCTGACAGAAAGCCAGAGGAAATGTGATCAGTTCACAACAGGTTCTTTTAAGGTAGCTCTGTGAATCGAATTGTCAGCACAGTTGTGTTATTGTGTATTCATCACAAAGATTGACAACTTAGCAGACAAAAATATACAAAATATTCCTGTGTTTTAAGTTTTATATTTTCATCATCGACTTTATTCTATAGATATAAATAAAAATGCAAAATTAATGATTTTATCGCTTCCTTTCAGTTTATATTATTTTATATTTACATTAACTGTTTCAAGGCTCCGTTAAAAAGCCGATTTCTCCACCGAGTGACAATGAGTAGAATAAATTGAACCTATTTTACACACATGTACGGTAAACAGTATACCCTAATCTTATTGGTTCTGGGGTTATGTCTAGGTCTGATGCTATGCTACTTTATTTATTTGACTAACTTAACAGTGATTATTAAAATATCAATTAAATTTACTTTAAGACTATCCTACACTAGTATATAAAGGGCACATCCACCCCCCTTGAAAAGCATATTTTCCCTAAGAACGAGGACCCTCAAAACCCTATTTTCACAATACAGTACTTACCCAACACCCTGGCATTCCTGGAAGGAGATATTAAAGGGTATGTAAACTAAAAAAATTACTTTGCCTAATCTTATATAAACAAATAAATGTAAGTAGCACTTACTCTAATGTGTGTGTGTTGCTGCATGCCTTCATCCAGTATTTGTTTTGCTCAGGGTAAATATCCCCCTCCCATTATTAACCGCCTCCCCCTTTATCAGACACAACTCTCTGTAGGGGCAAGCATGCTCAGTAATCATGAGGCAGCACTGGGAAAGTGAATTTCCCACAATGCATTTTACTCACAAGGGGTATCCAGGTACAAAGAGCGACGAATCCAGTGCCTTACACTTTTCCAGTCTCCACCATGCTGGAATACCAAGTCTATAAACAAATAGTAAAGTGTAGTAGCAATAACACACGTCTGTAGCTGTGTAAAACAAGAATTTTATTATAACACTGAAACATGTGCTACATATTTCAGACAGGTGTCCTTTCTCAAGCAGGCTGCATGTAACAAATTCCATTTTCCATTTATGGAATTCACTTTGTTACATGCAGCCAAAGGACTCCTGTCCGAAACATGTAGCACATATGTTTCAGTGTTATAATAAAATTCTTGTTTTACACAGCTCACAGACGTGTGTTATTGCTACTACACTTTACTATTTGTTTATGGGATTTTACTCACACTAAAGCTAGGTACACACAGTCCAGATTTCTGAAAGATGACAGATGATCTGCAAGATCCTGTCTGCCATCTTTCAAAGATCTGCATACACACAGTCCCTATGAACTTCATAAGGACAACACTCGGGACTGTGTGTTTCCATCGGCCGCGCTAGACTCCTCTATAGGGAGTCTAGCACAGTCGATGGAAATTTTCGGCCTTTCCCGAACGATCGTTGGCGGCCGCTCGCTCGTTCGGGAAAAGAGCGTACACACATAACGTTAAAGCCCCGATACCGTCGGATCTGATGGTATCGGGGCTTTATCGTTACTGTGTGTACCCAGCTTAACTGTCACCCCTTACTGCACACAGCAGAAATGTTTACAATAATAAGGCACTTGATTGACAGCTGAAATTTAATATGATTCAGGATTTGATATCAAAAAGATATAGGGGGCAGATCAACAAACAAATGGTACAGTGATAGTTGGGGAGAATTATATTCCAGTAATACCCATTAACTGTTAAGTCCACCTATCCCACTTCTTCTATCCACCACTTTTGGTGTAAGCTGTCAGGCACAGTCGTGAAGATGATGTTATGGCCAATGACTTATGATGTCTACACAAATGGCTGCACAAGTTTGTGAAGAGTTTGTGAAGCCGTCTAAGGGGGAAGGGACGCCCTTTAATATATAAATAGGGAGATGTAATAAAAGTTCTTATTGTTAAAAATGGTGCTAACTTTGCCCCAGCCAATCAGATGTTATTTACCATCTGATTGGTTGGGACAAAATTAGCACCATTTTTAACAATAAGAACTTTTCTTACATCTCCCTGAAAGTTTGGAATGTATTCACTTTACCTGGGAGGGAATTCATTCATTAGTTATCTATTTGTAGTGTAGAGATGGTATATTATAATTTATCAGTTAATATGATTAGGATTCTTTTATAGACTGATTTAGAAATTGGATGTGGGTTATTATTAAAATAATGATTTACACAGGAATTACAGTACTGTTTAACTTTAGATATATAGTTGTACTTTGTATAATAGATAGATAGTATTTCTATTTCAAGGCTTGTTAACTATAGAAGATTTTGTAGTTCTTTTCATCTGAATTTAATTACAAAATGGCAGAGTGTATTAGTGTAAAGGAGATGAATTTGCTAGACTTAAAGAAAAATTTTACCCAAGCAGTGGCTGCTTTCTGGCAATAACTGAAAATATTCAAGCTCCACCCCTCCTTCATTACCATATATTTTCCAATATCAGATAATGGACATATTGTCAGTGACAATGACTGTGGGAGGAGCCAGAATGAAGTCAATTCTCTTTTAAGGTGCCCATACACTTCAAACTCACCTTCCACCTGAAACGTTCTCCTGACATTCACAATAAAACGTTGAGTCTATTTAATGTCTTTATATTATTACTGTCATTTGCAATAAAACACAATTTACTTTCTGTGGAGGGAAACGTAATACCAATAATACATTGTGTGTTTGTTGTGTGTATTACACTATATAGACGGTGATTGTATAGTAGTGTTTACTAACATTTCATTGAGAATTCTCGTCTTTGCTTTTCCTTCACATTCGTTAGTAGTAACCAGTCAGTCCTCCTTAAGAAGAAGCAGACACGTTTTCAGGTGTATCATTACTGGAGTCACATGCTGTGTCAGGTTACCATTGTTTATCTTGCAGCAGTTACAGTGCCCATGGGACTATAGAAGCATTGAAAATAACTTGGATTTAGAAAGTTAAAGAGGGGAAGTGTAAAGTACAGAGCGTTACCATTGTAATGTAGATATAGACCAAATGTACATAACAATTACAGGACCAGGTAGACAAACACAATGTTCTTAGTATATAGGAAAAGGAATAGATATAGTGACATATACAGGCTCATTTACCCAGAGCCGCTATTGCTCTGGGTAAATGCTCCTTTCACGATTCAATAAAAGTTGAATTAAAGTCACGCTAACCGGTAGCTAACCGGTTATATTTGCCCAGTGAGTGTAAATTGGCCCCATAGTCTTACTATAATAGTATAACACTGTAAGTGTTTTGCCACATGAAGGCTGCTAGGATTATTCTGCATCAACCAATCAGTTACCTAGTAAATCAACCAACCGCTGTTACCTAGTAAAAAGGTAACATCTGATTGGTTGCTGCAAATGAATTGCACAGGTAATCATTGGTTCTTATTGCATCAGGGACACTGTGTACACATTAATCATACATTATAAGGCTCGTGCAAACACCTCCTGATCCTGTGCGCAAGGGATGCGGAACAAACAAACGGCACAGCCAATAAAACACAAGGCAGATACTTGAATTTTTTTTTCAATCACAACTTTATGTCCTCCCACACTGTCTGATTTTTAAGGCATCCATTGGTTTGTGAAAAAAACAAAACATTTTGCTGTGAGCCGAGGTCATTTCGAGGGCCATGATGTCATCAGAATCGTAACAGCCAAGAGAGGGAGTTTGGTTGAAACGGAAATGTGTAGGTCTAGACTGGAGAAGCAGCGGTGTAGCTTCCTTGCTATGGAACTGACAAAACGTTGGCTCAAATTAGATAGCAGGGTGATAATGTAATGTGTATACATATATATCATTATATACACACACACACACATATATTGATAAATTAACAGCGTGGTTATCTTAACAGCAAAGAAGCAATATAGTTCTCCCCCTTATACTTAGGCATCTAAAGCATTTTGTAAAGTAAGTAGTCAATAGGCCACTAATGACGACAGTGTTCTCTCCTCTCACTATTCACCTAGAAAAAACAAACATAGGTAAGTGACATAAGCAACTTAGATCACAGGAACTATACTGTACATACTGTGTGGAAATACACAGCGGGAGACAAGATCCCAGTTACTGAGATCACAGGAACTATACTGTACATACTGTACGGATATACACAGCGGGAGACAAGATCCCAGTTACTGAGATGACAGGAACTATACTGTACATACTGTACGGATATACACAGCGGGAGACAAGATCCCAGTTACTGAGATCACAGGAACTATACTGTACATACTGTATGGAAATACACAGCGGGAGACAAGATCCCAGTTACTGAGATCACAGGAACTATACTGTACATACTGTACGGAAATACACAGCGGGAGACAAGATCCCAGTTACTGAGATCACAGGAGCTATACTGTACATATTGTACGGAAATACACAGCGGGAGACAAGATCCCAGTTACTGAGATCACAGGAACTATACTGTACATACTGTACGGAAATACACAGCGGGAGACAAGACCTCAGTTCAAGTGCGTAACTGCAGAGGCGTGGGCCCCCCACCCTCCTCGCCTCCCCTGAGGTTTGGTGATCAGCTGTTTTTAAGTGGAATCTAATAACAGATATGAAGGATGCACGCTAACAAATTTAGAAAAAATATACTATATTTCTATGTGACATATTAAACCAATATGTCACGTTGAAATATAGTATATTTTTTTGAAATTTTGTTAGTGTGCATCCTTGTCATATAACAGTGATTTATTCAAATTAAAAACTCCATAAAAATCAAAGAAATGACCGTTCCTTAAGCTGGCCATACACTAGATAGACATTATGGCCATACACTAGACAGACATTATGGCCATACACTAGAACAGGCTCTGTCTGACATGTTTATCTGATTGGTAATTAATGTCCTATAGGATTGAAAAGCTTTTCAGCCACTGACCTTTATTGGAAGGTTATTTCTGTGACTTTTGAGACATAAACCGTATAACAGGTCTTGCAGGCCACAGAATTGAATCATTAGGTAAGTAAAATAATATATAGTGATAATCTGTGTGTATGTGGCTCTGATATTATTGAGAATTTCATCCTGTCGAGAGTTTCCATACATTAAAATTGAGCACTTTGATGTCACACTGCATAAAAGGTGTCAAAACACTTCAATAGAAACCAGTGCCCCCAGGGTTACAAGGAAAAGTATAGTCAAACACATGTTTGAGACACTGCCCCAGGCAAATTTAACACCACGGACAAGCAAAACCTTTACCCCTTGCAGGGAAATTTGTGTAACTGCAGATTCAAACATAACTTCTTCACTATGAATTTTCACTTTGCATCTAGTGTGTTTCCCCATTTAGGCAGTAGATGGGCGCCATCTATCACAGTGCACCTGAAGGGCGTCTTGCTACCAGGGAAGATGGCTGTATTTCTGACCAGCTTTTAGTTATAGTATTGTATTTAAAGATGCCAACTTTAGAATCTCTTGTATGTCAAATCTGTAAAGAACATTCCCAAGTGCTACCATGTCGCAGGATCGACCCTTGCTGGCATTGAATGGACATCCTCCCATTGGTCAGTAGGTGGGCTGTACTTAACAGTCGATAAAATAAATGTCCTCCTGAGATAAAAATGTCTCCTCCGCAGGCTACAGCTTCTGAGGACCACTGCAAATAACCCTTGGGCATAGGGCTGTAAATGTCCATTTATTTAATCGAGGGTCCTACTTTTCCACTGTATGCAGACACTCTCCACCTATAGCATAAAGATATCCATCAAGAGCAATCAGCTTTAGCTGGGATCTGCTTGGTTCATAGGTGTGAGCTGGCTCCAGATGTCTGTTATTGGTTGTAACACAAATAATTTGTTAGAACACGTTGAACTTTCCCCCGCCTTCTGGATGCCCCCTGCAATAACAAGTAGTTGTGCATGGAACAAATACTAGATCCTTTAAGGCTTGCTTCTTCCGGGATGCTGGACAATGTTCTCCATTGGTTTTTTCCATGTCGAGTGATACAATTGACCTTTGGGGGGAGAGTCCTCAGATGTTTGTATTTTTGCATTCCAGTCAAATATGCTTTTCATTTCAATGATGCAAAGAGACGATTTTCCTCTCATTCGTAAACCAAGGACTTGCTCCCTGTCGGAGCCTGTTAGTTGTCCATAAATCGCTGGGTTCTTGAGAACATGAAGAAAATTGGTCACTTATTACAGTATAAACTGCATTGATGAGTTCAGGTATACTGTTCTTTTCGTGCTACTTTTAACAGTTCGATGCAGTTCCCAATGTCAACTGAAATCTCATTGTTTTCCCTAAATGCTGAAGACTTTTCGGGATCCGAACAAAGCATCCTCTTGACAGTTTTTCAACTGGTCCATTTTCCGATGACTGACCCGTGAGAATAATATTCTGATAATAACAAAACATACTTGCGCTTTGCTTTTCCAACGTGGAGCTTTGTTTGGAGAGCTGGGAATATATGTTCTCAAAGCTCTTAGTAACAAGCGGGGCTTCTTTTGTGCAAGGAAAATGATGTTCTGGTTCTGATCTTAATGCAGGATCTTCCGCAATGATGGACAGAATTGTTTTTCCAGGAGGGAATCGATCACCTGGTATATTGGTGTGGTGGTTGGTAAAACATTAGGTGGATGATTTCTTTTAGAGGGAAGTCAGAGACTGGTTCCTGTTGAAATTCTTGGGCAGAATTATTGGTGAAGATGGCTCTCTGTACAACCATGTTCCATTACAGGGGGACTTGGTACCCCTCCAGACTGCGCTAGCTCTTTCCTCTTGTTCCATACAGGAAATTCCATATTGATACATATTCAGCGACTTCCTGGCGTGAAGATGCTGGAGAGTTGTTTGTAGGACTTGGTACAAAACTGAGATCAGATAATAAAAGGTTTTCAGGAGCTTCCACGTTGACATTCCTTTGGGAAGTTTTAATAGATGGAATTGTTCGTACATCTTTCGAGGATTTGATGAACATGGAATGTTTTTTCATGTTCACCTCATGAAATTTCCATAGAACTGTTTTCTTTGTGGTCACTATTAGAAACCAGCTCGTTTTCATAAGAAGGAATGGAATATTGACAGAAGCTTTGACTCTCACAGTATTATCATATGCTGTGTGTCTGGACCTATTTGTTCTGTTTTATCAAACCTTCCCACTATAGAGTGACCCTGCACCTTTGCAGGTTTATCGTGCTCATCATCCTTCATGTTCTCCTGAGCAGCAATACATCACTTGGTACATGTTGGATGGAAGCTACTTTTCCCGAAATCACATGGTTGATGTGCCATTTGTGCAGATAGTATCGTCTGCCCGATCCTCCTCATCCCGTACTCCCCCATCCCCCCCCTACACACAGCCAAATCCCCAGTACAACAAAGCACAAACCACAGCTTAGCAACCTAACACACATCCACACAAATAACAAACAATAACTAGCTTAAAACAACCACAAACAACAATTGCCCCATCCTTCCTTTTCCTGGTAGAGTTTTCCTTGGCGGAAAGTCTCTGTTAGGACGTAGCAATCATAGTTCTTTAACCTTTAACACAGACTATATTCAATATCATGTGAGGAATCTTGAACCCTTAAGGAACATTGTTAAGCAATGTAGGTTCATTATGGCATAAATGTCTGTCTTGTGTGTTGTCTTGAGTTTTAGAAAGTTTAGTAGCATCTTTCATTTCTGACAGCTTTATTAAGCACTTACTAGTTAGTGATAAACAGACCTGATCACATCATTCCATTCCATATTTCTTTTTTGAGATTGACCTCGTCTAAGTCTTTCAGGTACACTATCATCCTGTTTACATTTCAGATATTAGTATTTTCCAGTTTCATCCCTCGGATCTGGAATGAGCATCCCCTGACATTGCACTGTAGTTGCATAGACCTATGTGCGTGGATCAGACATATGGTCGTTGTGGCTTGATCTTGGACTATTTGATACATCTGTCATCAGCCTCATAACATGCTGTAGCATTTGATTGGTGCTCATGTCTGTGGCGTTTTTGGAGCGTTTCTATTATGAATGATGGAAATATTTGGCTATTAGATAATGATGGTATTTAGAGAATCTACACAAACCTCTCCATTATTTAAACTTTACAATATCCTTTTCGCCAAAGTCACTGACCTTCAGATGTGCAACTTCTTCTGCACCAACAGAATGAATAAACTACCACAATCCCTTTGACATTGTCCATCCCTTGCCTTAAGATCCAGTGGTATTTGCTTCATCTTCCCAGAGTCTTCTCCTTTGTTTTCCATGAAAACACCACTTATGACCAAGGCAGTGGTGACTGCTAGTGCCAGTGTCCCTAAGGTACGGACAATGGTTGGGACCACCTGATTAGTTAGAGAGTTCTTTCATTCATTATTGTAAGCAACTTAATCCGCTTAGCCCGGAGGATGTAGATCACCAATGAGATAGATGTTGCAATGCTTTTAGCTCCTCTACAGAACCATCAGGATACATTGGCTGCCATTTCTGCAGTTGTGGGTTAATTGTAAAGAAATGTTCATCATTTTTACAATTCGAAACTGTTACCTGCTGTAGGTACCTGTATCAATACCTGAATGTTAATGCCTTGCGTCATCTTCCTCCCTTTTCTATGCTGACAGAAAGCCAGAGAATGTGATCAGTTCACAACAGGTTCTTTTAAGGTAGCTCTGTGAATCGAATTGTCACACAGTTGTGGTTATTGTGTATTCATCACAAAGATTGACAACTTAGCAGACAAAAATAACAAAATATTCCGTGTTTTAAGTTTTATATTTTCATCATCGACTTTATTCTATAGATATAAATAAAATGCAAAATTAATGATTTTATCGCTTCCTTTCAGTTTATATTTTTATATTTACATTAACTGTTTCAAGGCTCCGTAAAAAGCCGATTTCTCCACCGAGTGACAATGAGTAGAATAAATTGAACCTATTTTACACACATGTACGGTAAACAGTATACCCTAATCTTATTGGTTCTGGGGTTATGTCTAGGTCTGATGCTATGCTACTTTATTTATTTGACTAACTTAACAGTGTTATTAAAATATCAATTAAATTTACTTTAGACTATCCTACACTAGTATATAAAGGGCACATCCACCCCCCTTGAAAAGCATATTTCCCTAAGAACGGAACCCTCAAACCCTATTTTCAAATACAGTACTTACCCAACACCCTGGCATTCCTGGAAGGAGATATTAAGGGTATGTAAACTAAAAAATTACTTTGCCTATCTTATATAAACAAATAAATGTAAGTAGCACTTACTCTAATGGGTGTGTGTGCTGCATGCCTTCATCCAGTATTTGTTTTGCTCAGGTAATATCCCCCTCCCATTATTAACCGCCTCCCCCTTTATCAGACACAACTCTCTGTAGGGGCAAGCATGCTCAGTAATCATGAGGCAGCACTGGGAAAGTGAATTTCCCACAATGATTTTACTCACAAGGGGTATCCAGGTACAAAGAGCGACGAATCCAGTGCCTTACACTTTCCAGTCTCCACCATGCTGGAATACCAAGTCATAAACAAATAGTAAAGTGTAGTAGCAATAACACACGTCTGTAGCTGTGTAAACAAGAATTTTATTATAACACTGAAACATATGTGGTACATGTTTCGGACAGGAGTCCTTTGGCTGCATGTAACAAAGTGAATTCCATAATGGAAAATGGAATTTGTACATGCAGCCTGCTTGAGAAAGGACACCTGTCTGAAATATGTGCACATGTTTCAGTGTTATAATAAAATTCTTTTTTACACAGCTACAGACGTGTGTTATTGACTACACTTTACTATTTGTTTATGGGATTTTACTCACACTAAAGCTAGGTACACACAGTCCAGATTTCTGAACGATGACAGATGATCTGCAAGATCCTGTCTGCCATCTTTCAAAGATCTGCATAACACAGTCCCTATGAACTTCATAAGGACAACACTCGGGACTGTGTGTTTCCATCGGCCGCGCTAGACTCCTCTATAGGGAGTCAGCACAGTCGATGGAAATTTTCGGCCTTTCCCGAACGATCGTTGGCGCCGCTCAGCTCGTTCGGGAAAAAGAGCTTACACACATAACGTTAAAGCCCCGATACCTGTCGGATCTGATGGTACGGGGCTTTATCGTTACTGGTGTACCAGCTTAACTGTCACCCCTTACTGCACACAGCAGAAATGTTTACAATAATAAGGCATTGATTGACAGACTAAATTTAATGATTCAGGATTTGATATCAAAAGATATGGGGGCAGATCAACAACAAATGGTACATGATAGTTGGGGAGATTATATTCCAGTAATACCATTACTGTTAAGTCCACCTATCCCACTTCTTCTATCCACCACTTTTGGTGTAAGCTGTCAGCACAGTCGTGAAGATGATGTTATGGCCAATGACTTATGATGTCTACAAAATGGCTGACAAGTTTGTGAAGAGTTGTGAAGCCGTCTAAGGGGGAAGGGACGCCCTTTATATAAATAGGGAGATGTATAAAGTTCTTATTGTTAAAAATGGTGCTAACTTTGCCCCAGCCAATCAGATGTTATTTACCATCTGATTGGTTTGGACACAAATTAGCACCATTTTAACAATAAGAACTTTTCTTACTCTCCCTGAAGTTTGGAATGTATTCATTTACCTGGGAGGGAATTCATTCATTAGTTATCTATTTGTAGTGTAAGATGGTTATTATAATTTATCAGTAATATGATTAGGATCTTTTATTAGACTGATTTAGAAATTGGATGTGGGTTATTATTAAAAAATGATTTACACAGGAATTACAGTACTGTTTAACTTAGATATATAGTGTACTTTGTATAATAGATAGATAGTATTTCTATTTCAAGCTTGTTAACTATAGAAGATTTTGTAGTTCTTTTCATCTGAATTTAATTACAAAATGGCAGAGTGTATTAGTGTAAAGGAATGAATTTGCTAGACTTAAAGAAAAATTTTACCCAAGCAGTGGCTGCTTCGGCAATAACTGAAATATTCAAGCTCCACCCCTCCTTCATTACCTATATTTTCCAATATCAGATAATGGACATATTGTCAGTGACAATGACTGTGGAGGAGCCAATGAAGTCAATTCTCTTTTAAGGTGCCACATACACTTCAAACTCACCTTCCACCTGAAACGTTCTCCTGACATTCACAATAAAACGTTGAGTCTATTTATGTCTTTATATTATTACGTGTCATTTGCATAAAACACAATTTACTTTCTGTGAGGGAAACGTAATACCAATAATACATTGTGTGTTTGTTGTGTGTATTACACTATATAGACGGTGATTGTATAGTAGTGTTTACTAAATTTCATTGAGAATTCTCGTCTTTGCTTTTCCTTCACATTCGTTAGTAGTAACCAGTCAGTCCTCACTTAAGAAGAAGCAGACACGTTTTTCAGGTGTATCATTACTGGAGTCACATGCTGTGTCAGGTTACCATTGTTTATCTTGCAGCAGTTACAGTGCCCATGGGACTATAGAAGCATTGAAAATAACTTGGATTTAGAAAGTTAAAGAGGGGAAGTGTAAAGTACAGAGCGTTACCATTGTAATGTAATATAGACCAAATGTACATAACAATTACAGGACCAGTAGACAAACACAATGTTCTTAGTATATAGGAAAAGGAATAGATATAGTGACATATACAGGCTCATTTACCCAGAGCCGCTATTGCTCTGGGTAAATGCTCCTTTCACGATTCAATAAAAGTTGAATTAAAGTCACGCTAACCGTAGCAACCGGTTATATTTGCCCAGTGAGTGTAAATTGGCCCCATAGTCTTACTATAATAGTATAACACTGTAAGATGTTTTTGCCACATGAAGGCTGCTAGGATTATTCTGCATCAACCAATCAGTTACCTAGTAAATCAACCAACCGCTGTTACCTAGTAAAAAGGTAACATCTGATGGTTGCTGCAATGAATTGCACAGGTAATCATTGGTTCTTATTGCATCAGGGACACTGTGTACACATTAATCATACATATAAGGCTCGTGCAAACACCTCCTGATCCTGTGCGCAAGGATGCGGAACAAACAAACGGCACAGCCAATAAAACACAAGGCAGATACTTGATTTTTTTTTCAATCACAACTTTATGTCCTCCCACACTGTCTGATTTTTAAGGCATCCATTGGTTTGTGAAAAAACAAAACATTTTGCTGTGAGCCGAGGTCATTTCGAGGGCCATGATGTCATCAGAATCGTAACAGCCAAGAGAGGGAGTTTGGTTGAAACGGAAATGTGTAGTCTAGACTGGAGAAGCAGCGGTGTAGCTTCCTTGCTATGGAACTGAAAAACGTTGGCTCAAATTAGATAGCGGGTGATAATGTAATGGTACATATATATCATTATATACACACACACACACATATATTGATAAATTAACAGCGTGGTTATCTTAACAGCAAGAAGCAATATAGTTCTCCCCCTTATACTTAGGCATCTAAAGCATTTGAAGTAAGTAGTCAATAGGCCACTAATGACGACGTGTTCTCTCCTCTCACTATTCACCTAGAAAAACAAACATAGGTAAGTGACATAAGCAACTTAGATCACAGGAACTATACTGTAACATACTGGTACGGAAATACACAGCGGGAGACAAGATCCCAGTTACTGAGATCACAGAACTATACTGTACATACTGTACGGAAATAACCAGGGGATAGATCCAGTTACTGAGATCACAGGAACTATACTGTACATACTGTACGGAAATACACAGCGGGAGACAAGACCCAGTTACTGAGATCACAGGAACTATACTGGCATACGTACGATATACCAGCGGAGACAAGATCCCAGTTACTGAGATCACAGGAACTATACTTGTACATACTGTACGGAAATACACAGCGGGAGACAGATCCAGTTACTGAGATCACAGGAACTATACTGTACATACTGTACGGAAATACACAGCGGGAGCAAGATCCCAGTTACTGAGATCACAGGAACTATACTGTACTACTGTACGGAAATACACAGCGGGAGATAAGATCCAGTTACTGAGATCACAGGAACTATACTGTACATACTGTACGGAAATACACAGCGGAGACAAGATCCCAGTTACTGAGATCACAGGAACTATACTGTACATACTGTACGGAAATACACAGGGGAGACAAGATCCCAGTTACTGAGATCACAGAACTATACTGTATAATGTACGGAATACACAGCGGGAGATAAGATCCCAGTTACTGAGATCACAGGAACTATACTGTATATACTGTACGGAAATACACAGCGGGAGACAAGATCCCAGTTACTGAGATCACAGGAACTATACTGTACATACAGTATGGAAATACACAGCGGGAGATAAGATCCCAGTTACTGAGATCACAGGAACTATACTGTACATACTGTATGGAAATACACAGCGGGAGATAAGATCCCATTACTGAGATCACAGGAACTATACTGTACATACAGTATGGAAATACACAGCGGGAGATAAGATCCCAGTTACTGAGATCACAGGAACTATACTGTATATACGTACGGAAATACACAGAGGGAGAAATGATCCCAGTTACTGAGATCACAGGAACTATACTGTACATAATGTACGGAAATACACAGCGGGAGACAAGATCCCAGTTACTGAGATCACAGGAACTATACTGTACATACTGTACGGAAATACACAGCGGGAGACAAGATCCCAGTTACTGAGATGACAGGAACTATACTGTACATAATGTACGGAAATACACAGCGGGAGACAAGATCCCAGTTACTGAGATCACAGGAACTATACTGTACATACAGTATGGAAATACACAGCGGGAGACAAGATCCCAGTTACTGAGATACAAGGAACTATACTGTACATATGTACGGAATACACAGCGGGAGACAAGATCCCAGTTACTGAGATCACAGGAACTATACTGTACATACTGTACGGAAATACACAGCGGGAGACAAGATCCCAGTTACTGAGATCACAGGAACTATACTGTACATACTGTACGGAAATACACACGGGAGACAAGATCCCAGTTACTGAGATCACAGGAACTATACTGTACATACTGTACGGAAATCACAGCGGGAGACAAGATCCCAGTTACTGAGATGACGAAACTATACTGTACATATGTACGGAAATACACAGCGGGAGACAAGATCCCAGTTACTGAGATCACAGGAACTATACTGTACATACTGTATGGAAATACACAGCGGGAGACAAGATCCCAGTTACTGAGATCACAGGAACTATACTGTACATACAGTATGGAAATACACAGCGGGAGACAAGATCCCAGTTACTGAGATCAGAGAACTATACTGTACATACTGTACGGAAATACACAGCGGGAGATAAGATCCCAGTTACTGAGATCACAGGAACTATACTGTACATACAGTACGGAAATACACAGCGGGAGACAAGATCCCAGTTACTGAGATCACAGGAACTATACTGTACATACGTAGGAATACACAGCGGGAGACAAGATCCCAGTTACTGAGATCACAGAACTATACTGTACATACTGACGGAAATACACAGCGGGAGATAAGATCCCAGTTACTGAGATCACAGGAACTATACTGTACATACGTATGGAAATACACAGCGGAGACAGATCCAGTTACTGAGATCACAGGAACTATACTGTACATACTGTATGGAAATACACAGCGGGAGACAAGATCCATACTGAGATCACAGGAACTATACTGTACATACAGTATGGAAATACACAGCGGGAGACAAGATCCCAGTTACTGAGATCACAGAAACTATACTGTACATACTGTACGGAAATACACAGCGGGAGATAAGATCCCAGTTACTGAGATCACAGGAACTATACTGTACATACAGTACGGAAATACACAGCGGGAGACAAGATCCCAGTTACTGAGATCACAGGAACTATACTGTACATACTGTACGGAAATACACAGCGGGAGACAAGATCCCAGTTACTGAGATCACGAACTATACTGTACATAATGTACGGAAATACACAGCGGAGACAAGATCCCAGTTACTGAGATCACAGGAACTATACTGTACATACAGTACGGAAATACACAGCGGGAGACAAGATCCCAGTTATTGAGATCACAGGAACTATACTGTACATACAGTATGGAAATACACAGCGGGAGACAAGATCCCAGTTACTGAGATCACAGGAACTATACTGTACATACTGTACGGAAATACACAGCGGGAGACAAGATCCCAGTTACTGAGATACAGGAACTATACTGTACATAATGTACGGAAATACACAGCGGGAGACAAGATCCCAGTTACTGAGATCACAGGAACTATACTGTACATACTGTATGGAAATACACAGCGGAGACAGATCCCAGTTACTGAGATCACAGGAACTATACTGTACATACAGTATGGAAATACACAGCGGGAGACAAGATCCCAGTTACTGAGATCACAGAAACTATACTGTACATACTGTACGGAAATACACAGCGGGAGATAAGATCCCAGTTACTGAGATCACAGGAACTATACTGTACATACTGTACGGAAATACACAGCGGGAGATAAGATCCCAGTTACTGAGATCACAGGAACTATACTGTACATACTGTACGGAAATACACAGCGGGAGACAAGATCCCAGTTACTGAGATCACAGGAACTATACTGTACATACAGTATGGAAATACACAGCGGGAGACAATACCCAGTTACTGAGATCACAGGAACTATACTGTACATACTGTACGGAAATACACAGCGGGAGACAAGATCCAGTTTACTGAGATCACAGAACTATACTGTACATACTGTAGGAAAATCACAGCGGGAGACAAGATCCCAGTTACTGAGATCACAGGAACTATACTGTACATACTGTACGGAAATACACAGCGGGAGACAAGATCCCAGTTACTGAGATCACAGGAACTATACTGTACATATGTCGAAATACACAGCGGGAGAAGATCCCAGTTACTGAGATCACAGGAACTATACTGTACATACTGTACGGAAATACACAGCGGGAGACAAGATCCCAGTTACTGAGATCACAGGAACTATACTGTACATACTGTACGGAAATACACAGCGGGAGACAAGATCCCAGTTACTGAGATCACAGAAACTATACTGTACATACTGTATGGAAATACACAGCGGGAGACAAGATCCCAGTTACTGAGATCACAGGAACTATACTGTACATACTGTACGGAAATACACAGCGGGAGACAAGATCCAGTTACTGAGATCACAGGAACTATACTGTACATAATGTACGGAAATACACAGCGGGAGACAAGATCCCAGTTACTGAGATCACAGGAACTATACTGTACATACTGTACGGAAATACACAGCGGGAGACAAGATCCCAGTTACTGAGATCACAGAACTATACTGTACATAATGTACGGAATACACAGCGGGAGACAAGATCCCAGTTACTGAGATCACAGGAACTATACTGTACTACTGTACGGAAATACACAGCGGGAGACAAGATCCAGTTACTGAGATCACAGGAACTATACTGTACAATACTGTACGGAAATACACAGCGGAGATCAAGATCCCAGTTACTGAGATCACAGAACTATACTGTACATACAGTACGGAAATACACAGCGGGAGACAAGATCCCAGTTACTGAGATCACAGGAACTATACTGTACATACTGTGGAAATACACAGCGGAGACAAGATCCCAGTTACTGAGATCACAGGAACTATACTGTACATACTGACGGAAATACACAGCGGGAGACAAGATCCCAGTTACTGAGATCACAGGAACTATACTGTACATACTGTACGGAAACACAGCGGGAGACAAGATCCCAGTTACTGAGATCACAGGAACTATACTGTACATACTGTAGAAATACACGCGGGAGACAAGATCCCAGTTACTGAGATCACAGGAACTATACTGTCATACTGTACGGAAATACACAGGGAGACAAGATCCCAGTTACTGAGATCACAGGAACTATACTGTACATACGTAAGGAAATACACAGCGGGAGACAAGATCCCAGTTACTGAGATCACAGGATATACTGTACATACTGTAGAAATACACGCGGGAGACAAGATCCCAGTTACTGAGATCACAGGAACTATACGTTATACTGTACGGAAATACACAGCGGGAGACAAGATCCCAGTACTGAGATCACAGGAACTATACTGTAATACTGTACGGAAATACACGCGGGAGACAAGATCCCAGTTACTGAGATCACAGGAACTATACTGTACATATGTACGGAAATACACAGCGGGAGACAAGATCCAGTTACTGAGATCACAGGAACTATACTGTACATACTGTACAGAATACACAGCGGAGACAAGATCCCAGTTACTGAGATCACAGGACTATACTGTACATACAGTACGGAAATACACAGCGGGAGACAAGATCCCAGTTACTGAGATACAGAACTATACGTACTACTGTACGGAAATACACAGCGGGAGACAGATCCCAGTTACTGAGATCACAGGAAACTATACTGTACATACTGTACGGAATACACAGCGGGAGACAAGATCCAGTTACTGAGATCACAGGAACTACTGTACATACTGTACGGAAATACCAGCGGAGACAAGATCCCAGTTACTGAGATCACAGGAACTATACTGTACATACTGTACGGAAATACACGGGAGACAAATCCCAGTTATGAGATCACAGGAACTATACTGTACATATGTACGGAAATACACAGCGGAGACAGATCCAGTTACTGAGATGACAGGAACTATACTGTACATACTGTACGGAAATACACAGCGGGAGACAAGATCCCAGTTACTGAGATACAGGAACTATACTGTACAACAGTATGGAATACACAGCGCGGAGACAAGACCCAGTTACTGAGATCACAGGAACTATACTGTACCATACTGTACGGAAAATACAGCGGGAAACAAGATCCAGTTACTGAGATCACAGGAACTATAACTGTACATTCTGTACGGAAATTACACGCGGGAGACAAGATCCCAGTTACTGAGATCACAGGAACTATACTGTACATCTGTACGGAAATACACAGCGGGAGACAGATCCAGTTACTGAGATCACAGGAAACTATACTGTACATACTGTATGGAAATACACACGGGAGACAAGATCCCAGTTATGAGATCACAGGAACTATACTGTACATCGTACTGGAAATACACAGCGGGAGACAAGATCCCAGTTACTGAGATCACAGAACTGTACTGTACATACTGTACGGAATACACAGCGGGAGATAAGATCCCAGTTACTGAGATCACAGGAACTATACTGTACATACAGTAGGAAATACACAGCGGGAGACAAGATCCCAGTTACGAGATCACAGGAACTATACTGTACATACTGTACGGAAACACAGCGGGAGATAAGATCCCAGTTACTGAGATCACAGGGACTATACTGTACATACGTACGGAATACAGCGGGAGACAAGACACAGTTACTGAGATCACAGGAGACTATACTGTACATACTGTAGGAATACACAGCGGGAGACAAGATCCCAGTTACTGAGTCACAGGAACTATACTGTACTACTGTCGGAATACACAGCGGAGACAAGATACAGTTACTGAGATCACAGGAACTATACTGTACATACTGTACGGAAATACACACGGGAGACAGATCCCAGTTACTGAGATCACAGGAACGTATACTGTACATACTGTACGGAAATACACAGCAGGAGACAAGATCCAGTTACTGAGATCACAGGAACTATACTGTACATACTGTACGGAAATACATCAGCGGGAGACAAGATCCCAGTTACTGAGATCACAGGAACTATACTGTACATACTGTAACGGAAATACACAGCGGGAGACAAGATCCCAGTTACTGAGATCACAGGACTATACTGTACATACTGTACGGAAATACACAGCGGGAGACAAGATCCCAGTTACTGAGATCACAGGACTATACTGTACATACTGTACGGAAATACACAACGGGAGACAAGATCCAGTACTGAGATCACAGGAACTATACTGTACATACTGTACGGAAATACACCAGCGGGAGACAAGATCCAGTTACTGAGATCACAGGAACTATACTGTAATACTGTACGAAATACACAGCGGGAGACAAGATCCCAGTACTGAGATCACAGGAACATATACTGTACATACTGTACGGAAATACACGCGGGAGACAAGATCCCAGTTACTGAGATCACAGCGAAACTATACTGTACATACTGTATGGAAATACACAGCGGGCGAACAGATCCCAGTTACAGAGAGCACAGGAACTATAGTACATTCTGTACGGAAATACACAGAGGGAGACAAGATCCCAGTTACTGAGATCACAGGAACTATACTGTACATACTGTACGAAATACACAGCGGAGATAGACCCAGTTACTGAGATCACAGGAACTATACTGTACATACGTACGGAAATACACAGCGGGAGACAAAATCCAGTTACTGAGATCACAGGAACTATACTGTACAACTGTACGGAAATACACGCGGGAGAAAGATCCCAGTTACTGAGATCACAGAGACTATACTGTACATACTGTACGGAAATACACAGCGGGAGACAAGATCCAGTTACTGAGATCACAGAGCTATACGTACATACTGTACGGAAATAACAGCGGGAGTACAAGATCCAGTTTACTGAGATCACAGGAACTATACTGTACATACTGTACGGAAATACACAGCGGGAGACAAGATCACAGTTACTGGATCACAGGAACTCTACTGTACATACTGTACGGAAATACACAGGGAGACAGATCACAGTTACTGAGATCACAGGAACTATACTGTACATACTGTACGGAAATACAAGCGGGAGATAAGATCCCAGTTACTAGATCACAGGAACTATACTGTACATACTGTACGGAATACATAGCGGGAGACAAGATCCCAGTTACTGAGATCAGGAACTATACTGTACATACTGTACGGAATACACAGCGGGAGACAGATCCCAGTTACTGAGATCACAGGAACTATACTGTACATACTGTACGGAAATACACAGCGGGAGAAAGATCCCAGTTACTGAGAGTCACAGGAACTATACTGTACATACTGTACGGAAATACACAGCGGGAGACAGATCCCAGTTACTGAGATCACAGGAACTATACTGTACATACTGTACGGAAATAACACGGGAACAGATCCCAGTTACTGAGATCACAGGAAACTATACGTATATACTGTAAGAAATACACAGCGGGAGCACAAGATCCCAGTTACTGAGATCACAGGAACTATACTGTACATACTGTACGGAAATACACAGCGGGAGACAAGATCCCAGTTACTGAGATCACAGGAACTATACGTACATACTGTACGGAAATACACAGCGGGAGACAGATCCCTTACTGAGATCAGGAACTATACTGTACATACTGTCGGAAATACACAGCGGGAGACAAGATCCCAGTTACTGAGATCGCAGGAAACTATACTGTACCATACTGTAGGAATACACAGCGGGAGACAAGATCCCAGTTACTGAGATCAGGAACTATACTGTACATACTGTACGGAAATACACGACGGGAGACAAGATCCAGTTACTGAGATCACAGGAACTAGTACTGTACATACTGTACGGAAATACACAGCGGGAGACAAGATCCCAGTTACTGAGATCACAGGAACTATACTGTACATACTGTACGGAAATACACAGGGAGACAAGATCCCAGTTACTGAGATCACAGGAACTACTGTACAACTGTACGGAATAACACAGCGGGAGACAAGATCCCAGTTACTGAGATCACAGAACTATAGTACATAGTACGGAATACACAGCGGGAGATAAATCCCAGTTACTGAGATCACAGGAACTATACTGTACATAACTGTATGGAAATACACAGCGGGAGACAGATCCAGTTACTGAGATCACAGGAACTATATGTACATACTGTATGGAAATACACAGCGGGACAAGATCCCAGTTACTGAGATCACGAAACTATACTGTACATACTGCTGAAAATACACAGCGGGAGACAAGATCCCAGTTACTGAGATCACAGGAAACTATACTGTACATATGTACGGAAATACACAGCGGGAGATAAGATCCAGTTACTGAGATCACAGGAACTATACTGTACATACTGTACGGAAATACACAGCGGAGACAAGATCCCAGTTACGAGATCACAGGAAACTATACTGTACATACATGTACGGAAATACACAGCGGGAGATAAGATCCCAGTTTGAACACAGGAACTATACTGACATACAGTACGGAAATACACAGCGGGAGACAAGATCCCAGTTACTGAGATCACAGGAACTATACTGTACATATGTACGGAAATACACACGGGAGACAAGATCCCATACTGAGATCACAGGAACTATACTGTACATACTGTACGGAATACACAGCGGGAGACAAGATCCCAGTTACTGAGATCACAGGAACTATACTGTACATAACTGTACGGAAATATACAGCGGGAGACAAGATCCCAGTTACTGAGATCACAGAATATACTGTACATAACTGTACGGAAATACACACGGGAGACAAGATCCCAGTTACTGAGATCACAGGAACTATACTGTACATACAGTACGAAATACACAGCGGGAGATCAAGATCCCAGTTACTGAGATCACCAGGAACTATACTGTACATACAGTATGGAAATACACAGGGGAGACAAGATCCCAGTTACTGAGATCACAGGAACTATCTGTACATACTGTGGAAATACACAGCGGGAGACAAGATCCCAGTTACTGAGATCACAGGAACTATACGTACATACTGACGAAATACACACGGGAGACAAGATCCAGTTACTGAGATCACAGAACTATACTGTACATACTGTACGGAAATACACAGCGGGAGATAAATCCCAGTATTGAGATCACAGGAACTATACTGTACATACATATGGAAATACACAGCGGGAGACAAGATCCCAGTTACTGAGATCACAGGAACTATACTGTACATACTGCATGGAAATACACAGCGGGAGACAAGACCCATTACTGAGATCACAGGAACTATACTGCATACTGTACGGAAATACACAGCGGAGACAAGATCCCATTACTGAGATTCACAGGAACTATACTGTACATACTGTATGAAATACACAGCGGGAGACAAGATCCCAGTTATTGAGATCACAGGAACTATACTGTACATACTGTCGGAAATACACGGGAGACAAGATCCCTGTTACTGAGATCACAGGAACTATACTGTACATACTGTAGGAAATACACAGCGGAGACAAGATCCCAGTTACTGAGATCACAGGAACTATACTGTACATCTGTACGGAATAACACGGGAGACAAGATCCCAGTTACTGAGATCACAGGAACTATACTGTACATACTGTATCAGAATACACAGCGGGAGACAAGATCCCAGTTACTGAGATCACAGAACTATACTGTAGATACTGTACGGAAATACACCGCGGGAGACAAGATCCCAGTTACTGAGATCACAGGAACTATACTGTACATACTGTATGGAAATACACAGCGGGAGTCAAGATCCCAGTTACTGAGATCACAGGAACTATACTGTACATACAGTATGGAAATACACAGCGGGAAACAAGATCCCATTACTGAGATCACAGGAACTATACTGTACATACAGTATGGAAATACACAGCGGGAGACAAGATCCCAGTTACTGAGATCACAGGAACTATACTGTACATACTGTAACGGAAATAACAGCGGGAAACAAGATCCCAGTTACTGAGATACAGGAACTATACTGTACATCTGTACGGAAATACACAGCGGGAGAAAGATCCCAGTTACTGAGTACAGGAACTATACTGTACATACTGTACAGAATACACAGCGGAGACAAGATCCCAGTTACTGAGATCACAGAACTATACTGTACATACTGTAGGAAATACACAGCGGAGACAAGATCCCAGTTACTGAGATCACAGGAATATACTGTACATACTGTAAGGAAATACACAGCGGGAGACAAGATCCCAGTTACTGAGATCACAGGAACTATCCTGTAAATACTGTACAGAAATACATCAGCGGGAGACAAGATCCCAGTTATTGAGATCACAGGAACTATACTGACATACTGTAAGGAATACACAGCGGGAGCACGATACCCAGTTACTGGATTACAGGAACCTAAACTGTATATACTGTACGGAAATACACGCGGAGACAAGATCCCAGTTACTGAGATGACAGGAACTATACTGTACATACTGTACGGAAAACACAGCGGGAGACAAGATCCAGTTACTGAGATCACAGGAACTATACTGTACATAATGTACGGAAATACACAGCGGGAGACAAGATCCCAGTTACTGAGATCACAGGAACATACTGTACATATGTATACGGAATACCCACGCGGGAGACAAGATCCCGTTACTGAGTATCACAGGAAACTATACTGTACATACCGTACGGAAAACACAGCGGGAGACAAGATCCCCAGTTTACCGAGATCACGAAACTATACTGTACATACTGTACGGAATACACAGCGGGAGACAAGATCCAGTTACTGAGATCACAGGACTATACTGTACTACTGTACGGAAATACACAGCGGAGACAAGATCCCAGTTACTGAGATCACAGGAACTATACTGTACATACTGTACGGAAATACACAGCGGAGACAAGATCCCAGTTTACTGAGATCACAGGAACATATGTACATACTGTACGGAAATACACAGCGGGAGACAAGATCCCAGTTACTGAGAGACAGGAACTATACTGTACAAATGTAACGGAATACACAGCGGGAGACAAGATCCAGTTACTGAGATGACAGAACTATACTGTACATACTGTAGAAATACACAGCGGGAGACAAGATCCCAGTTACTGAGATGACAGGAACTATACTGTACATAATGTATGGAAATACACAGCGGGAGACAAGATCCCAGTTACTGAGATCACAGGAACTATACTGTACATACTGTACGGAAATATACAGCGGGAAACAAGATCCCAGTTACTGAGATCACAGGAACTATACTGTACATTCTGTACGGAAATACACAGCGGAGACAAGATCCCAGTACTGAGATCACAGGAACTATACTGTACATTCCTGTACGGAAATAACAGAGGGAGACAAGATCCCAGTTACTGAGATCACAGGAACTATACTGTACAACGTATGGAAATACACAGCGGGAGACCAAGATCCCAGTTACTGAATCACAGGAACTATACTGTAATCTGTACGGAATACACAGCGGGGAGACAAGATCCCATTACTGAGATCACAGGAACGTACTGTACATACAGTACGGAAATACACAGCGGGAGTAAGATCCCAGTTACTGAATCACGGAACTATACTGTACATACAGTACGGAAATACACAGCGGGAGCAAGATCCCAGTTACTGAGATCACAGAGAACTATACGTGTACATACTGTACGGAAATACACGCGGAGAAAGATCCAGTTACTGAGATCAAGGAGCTATACTGTACATACTGTACGGAATACACAGCGGGAGACAAGATCACAGTTACTGAGATCACATAGCTATACTGTACATACTGTACGAAATACAGCTGGGAGACAAGATCCAGTTACTGAAGATCACAGGAACTATACTGTACTACTGTACGGAAATACAAGCGGGAGACAAGATCACAGTTACTGAGATCACAGGAAATATGTACATACTGTACGGAAATACACACTGGGATGACAAGATCACGTATACTGAGATCACAGGAACTATACTGTACATACTGTACGAATACAGCAGGAGACAAGATCCCAGTTACTGAGATCACAGGAACTATACTGAACATACTGTAACGGAAATACAAGCGGAGACAAGTATCACAGTTACTGAGATCACAGGAACTATACTGTACATACTGTACGAAATACACAGCGGGAGACAGATCCAGGTATGAGACACAGAACTTACTGTAAACTCGTACGGAAATACCAGGGGGACAGATCCAGTACTGAGATCACAGGAACTATCGCTACATACTGTACGGAAATACACAGCGGGAGACAAGATCCAGTTACTCGAGTCACAGGAACTATACTGTACATACTGTACGGAAATACACAGCGGGAGACAAGATCCAGTTACTGAGTCACAGGAAACTATACTGTATATACTGTACAGAAATACACAGCGGAGCAAGATCCCAGTTACTGAGATCACAGGAACATACTGTACATTCTGTACGGAAATACACAGCGGGAGACAAGATCCCAGTACTGAGATCACAGGAACTATACTGTCATACTGTATGGAAATACACAGCGGGAGACAAGATCCCAGTTACTGAGATCACAGAACTATACTGTACATTCTGTACGGAAATACACGCGGGAGACAAGATCCCAGTTACTGAGATCACAGGAACTGTCTGTCATACTGTAGCGGAAATACACAGCGGGAGATAAGATCCCAGTTACTGAGATTCACAGGAACTATACTGTACATACGTACGGAAATACACAGGGGAGACAAGATCCCAGTTACTGAGATCACAGGACTATACTGTACATACTGTACGGAAATACACAGCGGGAGATAAGATCCCAGTTACTGAGATCACAGGAGCTATACTGTACATACTGTACGGAAATACCACAGCGGGAGACAAGATCACAGTTACTGAGATCACAGGAGCTATACTGTACATACTGTACGGAAATACACAGCGGGAGACAAGATCCCAGTTACTGAGATCACAGGAACTATACTGTACATACTGTACGGAAATACACAGCGGGAGACAAGATCACGAGTATGAGATCACAGGAACTATACTGTACATACTGTACGGAAATACACAGCGGGAGACAAGATCACAGTTACTGAGATCACAGGAACTATACTGTACATACTGTACGGAAATACACAGCAGGAGACAAGATCCCAGTTACTGAGATCACAGGAACTATACTGTACATACTGTACGGAAATACATAGCGGGAGACAAGATCACAGTTACTGAGATCACAGGAACTATACTGTACATACTGTACGGAAATACACAGCGGGAGACAAGATCCCAGTTACTGAGATCACAGGAACTATACTGTACATACTGTACGGAAATACACAGCGGGAGACAAGATCCCAGTTACTGAGATCACAGGAACTATACTGTACATACTGTACGGAAATACACAGCGGGGACAAGATCCCAGTTACTGAGATCACAGGAACTATACTGTACATACTGTACGGAAATACACAGCGGGAGACAAGATCCCAGTTACTGAGATCACAGGAACTATACTGTATATACTGTACAGAAATACACAGCGGGAGACAAGATCCCAGTTACTGAGATCACAGGAACTATACGGTTACAACTGTACGAAATACACAGCGGGAGACAGATCCCATTACTGAGATCACAGGAACTATACTGACATACTGTACGGAAATACAAGCGGGAGAACAAGATCCCAGTTACTGAGAGCGCAGGAACTATACTGTACATACTGTACGGAAATCACACACGGAGACAAGATCCCAGTTACTGAGATCGCAGGAACTATACTGTACATACTGTACGAAATACACGCGGAGACAAGATCCCAGTTACTGAGATCGCAGGACCATACTGTACATACTGTAACGGAATAACAGCGGAGAACAAGAAACCAGTTACTGAGAATCCACAGGAAACTTATGTACATACTGGTACGGAAAATACACCAAGCGGGAGGACAAGATCCCAGTTACTGGATCACGAACTCTACTGTACATACTGTTACGGAATACACAGCTGAGGGGACAAGATTCCCAGTATGAGATCACAGGAACTAACTGTACATACGTACGGAAATACCACGGGAGACCAGATTCCCATACTGCAGTACAGGAACTATACTGTACATACACGTACGGAAATACACAGCGGGAGAGTAGATCCCAGTACTATTTTATATGCTTTATTTATGATCACAGAACTAGTACTGTACATAAGTATGAAATACACAGAGGGAGACAAGATTCCCAGTTAACTGAGATCACAGAGACTATACTGTACATACTGTATGGAAATACCAGCTGAGACACCAGATCCCATTACTGAGATCACAGGAACTATACTGTAATACTGACATAAAATCCACAGCTGGAGACAAGATCCCAGTTAACTGAGATCCAGGAACTAACCTGTACATACGTCGAAATACATCAGCGGATAAGTCCAGTTACTGAGATCACCGAACATACTGGTCCATACTGTACGAAATACACCAGCGGGAGGACAAGATCCCGTTACGATATCACAGGAACTATACTGTACATTACAGTAGAATACACAGGGGGAGATAAGATCCTACCAGTTATTGGATATCACAGGAAATTACTGTACATACGTACGAAATACACAGCGGAGACAAGATCCAGTTTACTGAGATACACAGGACCTATTACCTGTACTACTGTACGGAAAAAACACAGCGGAGAACACGATTCCCAGTTACTGAGATCACAGGAACTTAGAACGTACAGTACTGTACGGAATACACAGCGAGGAGACAAGATTCCCCAGTACGTGAGATCACAGGAACTATATGTACCATACTGTACGGAATACACCAGCGGAGACAGATCCAGTTACTGAGATCACAGGAACATACTTACCACTGTACGAAAATACACAGCGCGGAGACAAGATCCCAGTTACTGGATCACAGGAACCTATACTGTACATACAGTACGGAAATACACACGGCGTAGATAAATCCCAGTTACTATAATCACAGAATATAACTGTACATCGATGGAAAATACACAGCGGGAGACAAGATCCCAGTTACTGAGACACAGAATTACTGTACTAACTGTATGGGAAAGACACGCGGTGAGACAAGATCCCATTTACTGAGATCACAGGAACTATAATATCGTACATACTGCATGAAAATACACAGCGGGGACAGACCCGTTACTGAGATCACAGGAAAATATACTGTACATACTGTATGAAATAACGCCGCGGAGATAAATTCCCCAGTTATGTGAGATCATCAGGAAACTATACTGTACAGTACGATGGAAATACACAGCGGGAGACAAGATCCCGTTACTGAGATCACAGTGAACTAGTACTGTACATACTGCATGGAAATACCACAGCGGCGAGACAAGATCCCAGTTACTGAGATCAACAGGAACTTATACTTACATACTGTACGGAAATACACAATGCGTGAGACAAGATTCCCAGTTACTGTGATAACAGGAATTTTTTTTTTCGTATATGTTACACCTACTGTATGGAAATACAATCAGCAGCGAGACAAGATACCATTATGAATCACAGGAAAACCTATACTGTACATCTGTACGGGAAATACACAGCGGAGACAAGATCCCTGTTATGAGATCCCAGAACTATAACTGTACATACTGTAAGGAAATACACAGGGGAGGACAAGTCCCAGTTTACTGAGATCACAGGAACTTAACGTACATACTGTACGGAATACACAGCGGTCGACAAGATCCCGTTACGTGAGATCACAGGAACTATACTGTACATACTGTACAGAAATACACAGCGGGTAGACAAGATCCAAGCTATACTGAGATCACAGGAACTATACTGTAGATACTGTGACGGATCAAATTACACCGCGGGAGACAAATCACCCCCCCAGTTTACTGAAGATCAGCCGGGAACTATATGTATCGGTACTGTAATGGAAACACGCGGAGTCAAGATCCCCAGTACTGAGATCAAGAACTATACTTACATCCCCCACCAGTATGGAAAATACACAGCGGAAACAAGATCCAGCTTTATGAGATTCACAGGAACTATACGTACATACAGATGGAAAACACACGGGAGGGACAAGATCCCAGTTACTGAGATCACAGGAATATACTGTACATTGTACGGAAATACACAGCGGTAAACAAGATCCCAGTACTGAGATCACAGGGGGGGCAGAACTATACTGTACATACTGTACTGGAAATACACAGCGGGAAGACACAGATCCAGTTACTGAATCCAGGAACTTATGTCCATTACTGCATACAAATACACACGGGAGACAAGATCCCAGTACTGAGATCAACAGGAACTATATACGTACATACTGTACGGAAATACACAGCGGGAGACAAGATCCCAGTTACTGAGTACTTCACAGGAACTATACTAAATACTTAGGAAATACACAGCGGAGACAATATCCTCAGTTACGAGTCACAGGAACATACTGTACATACTGACAGAAATACACAGCAGGAGACAAGATCCCAGTTACTGAGATCACAGGAACTATACTGTACATTATGTACAGAAAACACAGCAGGAGACAAAGACCCAGTTACTGAGAAACCACACAGGAGCTATACTGTATACTGTACAGAATACAAGCAGGAGACAAGATCCCAGTACTGAGATCACAGGAACTTATACTTTCACATACTGTTACGGAAATACACAGCGGGAGACAAGATTCCCAGTTACTGAGATCACAGGAACTTATGTACATACGTAAGGAATACACAGGGGAGGACAAGATCCCAGTTACTGAGTTCACAGGAGCTACCTCTACTTTACATATGTACGGAAATACACAGCGGAGCGACAAGTATCCCAGTTACTGAGATCACACGGAACTATAACTAGATTCAACTGTACAGAAATACACAGCGGGAGGAACAAGATCCCAGGTACTGAGATCACACGAACTATCTGTAGATACTTACGGAATAACAACACCGCGGGAGCAAGATCCATTACTGAGATCACGAGAACTATACTGTAATACTGTATGGAAAACACAGCGGGAGTACAAGATACACAGTTACTGAGATCACAGGAATCCTATACTTACATACAGTATGGGAATACACGAGCGGGGAGACAAGATACCAGTACGACACAGGGAACTATACTGTACATCAGGTACGAAATACACAGCGGGAGACAAGATCCCAGTTACTAGAATCACAGAACTATACTGTTACGATCGTACGGAATCACAACAGCGGAGAGAAGATCCCAGTTACTAAGATCACAGGAACGATACTGGACATACTGTACGGAAATTACACATCGAGGGACAAGCTTCCAGTTCACTGAGATCACAGGAAACTAGACTGTCATATGTAACGGGATTAACACAGCGGTAGACAAGATCTCCATTTACTGGATCACAGGAATATACTGACACGTATGGCAATACACGCGGGAGATAAGATCCCAGTCTAGAGATCCAGGAACTATACTGTTCAGTACTGTACGAAATACCCCAGCGGGAGATAAGATCCCAGTTATTAGAGTCACAGGAACTATACTGTACATACATATGGGAATACACACGGGGAGACAAGATCCCGTTACTGAGATAACACAGGAAACATATTACGACATACGTAACGGAATACACAGCGGGAGACAAGATCCAGTTACTGAGATCACAGAAACTACTAATGTACATACTTACGAAGATACACAGGGGAGACAGATCCCAGTTACTGCGATCACAGGAACTATAACTGTACATACTGTAGGAACTACACAGCGGGAGGACAAGATACCAGTTACTAGATTACAGGAACTATATGTACACTACACGTACGGAAATACCAACGGGAGACACAGATCCAGTTGAATGAGAATCACACCCCCCCGGGAACTATACTGTCACACCAGTATGGAACTACACAGCGGAGACAAGATCCCAGTTACTGAGATCACAGGAAGCTATACTGTACATACTGTATGTAGAAATACACATCGGGAGACAAGTCCCAGTTATGAGATCACAGGAACTACTGTACTAACTGTACCGGAAATACACAGTCGGGAGACAAGACCAAGTTACTGAGATCACAGGAACTATACGGACATACTGCTGAAATACAGAGGGAGGACAGATCCCATTAATGAGATCACAAGGAACTATCTGTACATCTGTACGAATAACAGCGGAGATAAGATCCCAGTTACTGAGATCACAGGAACTATATGTAGCATACGTTACGGAAATACACAGCGGGAGACAAGATCCAGTTACTGAGATCACAGGAACTAACTGGTACATACTGTATGGAAATACACAGCGGAGACACGATCCCAGTTTACTGAAGTCACAGGAACTATACTGTACATCTGTACGGAAATACCAGCGGGGACAAGATCCCAGTTACTGAGAATCACAGGAACTATACTGTAGTACTGCAGGAAAAATAACACAGGGGACGACAAGAGCCAGTTACGAATCTACAGGAAATACTGTACATATGTACGAAATACACAGAGGGAGAAAGATCCCCCAGTTACTGGAGATCACAGGAATCTTACTGTACAACTGTACGAAATACCAAGCGGGAGACCAGATCCCAGTTACTGAGAATACAGGAACATACTGACATACCATACGGAAATAGAACCGCCGGAGAGAAGACCCAGTTATTGAGATCACAGGACACTATACTGTAACATCAGTACGGAAATCCACACGGAGAACAAGATCCAGTTTACTGAGATCAACGAACTATACTGTACCTACTGCATGGAAATAACACAAGCGGGAGACAAGCTCCCAGTTACTGAGATTACACAGGAATATACTGTACATACTACTGTACGGAAATACAAGCGGAGACAGCCATTTCCCAGTTACTGAGATACAGGAACTACTGTACATACTGTACGGAAATACACAGCGAGACAGATCCCCAGTTCTGAGATCACAGAACTATCTGTACATACAGTACGGAAATACCAGCGGAATAATGATCCCAGTTATTGAGATCACAGGAAACTATCTGTACCTACAGTCGGAAATACACAGCGGGAGACAAGATCCCCAGTTATGAGATCACGGAACTATACTGTAGCATACGCATGGAAATACACAGCGCGGAGACAAGATCCAGTTACTGGATCCACAGAACTATAACTGTACATACTGACGGAAATACACAGCGGTAGACAAGATCCCAGTTACTGAGACACAGAACTATACTGTACATACTGTAACGGAACCTACACAGTCGGGAGACAAGATCCCGCTTATGATCACAGAAACTATACTGTACATATGTATGGCGGAAATACACAGCGGGAGACAGATCCCAGTTTATGAGATCACAGGAACTAATCTGTACATACTGTCACGAAATACAGCAGCGGGAGACAAGATCCCAGTACTGAGATCACAGGAACTATATGTAGATACTGTACGGAAATACACCGCGGAGCAAGATCCCAGTTACGGAGGATCACAGAACTATATACTGTACATACTGTAGGAATACACAGAGGGAAGCAAGATCCCAGTTACTGAGTCACAGGAAAAACATACTTACATTATGTCGGAAATACACACGGGAGACAGATCCAGTTATGAGATCACAGAAACTTATACTGTACATTACTGGACTACGAGAAATATCACTAGCGGGGAGAGAACACAGATCCCAGTACTGAGATCACAGGAACTATACTGTAGATATATGTACGAACATAACACGCGCGGAGAAAGATCCCAGTTACTCGAGGGATCACAGGAACTATACTGTACATCTGTATGGAAATACACAGCGGGAGTCAAGATCGCCAGTTACTGAGATCACAGGAACTATACTGTACACTAGAGTAATTGGGCAATACACAGCGGGAAACAAGATCGCGTTACGACAATCACATGAACTATACTGTACATACCAGTATGGAATCACAGCGAGACAAGATTCCCAGTAATGAGATCCAGGAACTAACTGTTACATACTGTAACGGAAAATCACAGCGGGCAGACCAAGGATCCATTACTGATATCACAGGAGCTATACGACATCGTTACAGAAATACACAGCGGGAGACAAGACGCCGTTACTGAGATCACACGAGAACTATTACTGTACATTACGACGGAATACACAGCGGGAGACAGATTCCCCAGTTACTGAGATCACAGGAAACTATTCTGTACATATGTAGGAATACCAGCGGGAGACAAGACACAAGTTTACTGAGATCAAGGACTCTACTGACATACAGTAAGTGAGAATTAAACAGCGGGAGACAAGATCCCAGTACTGAGATCACAGGAACTATACTGTTACCTACAGTACGGAATAACACAGCGGGAGACACAGATACCCAGTTCTGGAATCACAAGAAACTATCACTGTACAAATGTACGGATATACACCGCGGGAGATAAGATCCCCGTTACTGGCTATCACAGGAACTTAACTGTACATACTGTACGGAAATACACAGCGGGAGAACAAGCTCCATCTACTGAGATCAAGGACTATACTGTACAACTGTACGGGAATAACAGCGGGAGAAAGATCCCAGTTACTAGGATATCACAGGAAAAACTATACTGTAATACTGTATGGAAATACCAGCCGGAGATAAATCCAGTTACTGAGATCACATGGACAACTATATGTAACATACAGTACGGAAAACACAGCGGGAGATACGACCAGTTTATTTGAGATATCACAGGAATATGTACAACAGTACGGAAATTAACGCGATGGAGACAGGATCCCAGTTACTGAGCTCACAGGAAAACTATACTGTACATACAGACGGAAATACACAGCGGGAGAAAGATCCCAGTTACTGAGATCCACAGGAAACTCTATACTGTACTACAGTATGGAAATAACAGCGGGAGACAAGATCCCAGTTACGAGATCACAGGCAACTATACTGTAATACTGTATGGAAATACACAGGGGGAGACAAGATCCCAGTACTGAGATCACGGGAAATATATGTACATACTGCATGAAATACACGCGGGGAGCAATGATCCCAGTTTAATGAGATCACAGGCAAGGAACTATACTGTACTAAGTCCGGACATACACAAAAGCGGGAGATAAGATCAAGTTATTGAGGATAAAAGGAACTATACTGTACATACAGTATGAAAGACACAGAGGGAGAACAAGGATCCAGTTACGAGCTCACCAGGAACTTATACTGGACATACTATGCAGGAAAATACCCAAAGCGGGAGACAAGATCCCGTACTTGAGATCACAGGAACTATATGGACATATGTCGGAAATACCAGCGGGAGACAAGATCCCGTTACGAGATCACCAGGAACTATACTGACATACTGTCTGGAACTACACAAGCGGAGAGACCAGGATCCAGTTACTGAGATACAGGAAACTATTACTGTACATACTGTGGAAAATACCAAAGAGGAGACAAGATCCCGTGTTACTGAGATCACAGGAAATATAACGTACATACTAAGGAAAATACACGAGCGGGAGACAGATCCCATTTTTACTGAGATCACAGGAACTATACAGTGTACATACGTGTACCGAAATACCAAACACCGGGAGACAAGATCCCAGTTAGAGAGCCACAGGAACATAACTGTACATACTGTAACGGAAATAACACAGCGTGGAACAAAGATCCCAGTTTTTTAACTTGAGATCACAGGAAACTAATACTGTTAGCATACTGGTACGGAAATACATCACGCGGGAGACAAGATATCCCAGTACGAGGATCACAGGAACTAATGACAAACTGTAGGGAAATACAAACAGCGGGAGCACCCGATCCCACGTTCACTGAGGATCAACAACGGAAACTATTACTTGTACATACAGTATAGGAATCATCAGCGGGAAAGAAAGATCCAGTACTGAGATCAACAGGAACTAGCACTGTATCATACGTATATGGAAATACACCAGCGGAGAGACAAGATCCCAGTTAACTGCGATCACAGGAACTCTATTATACTGTACATACTGTACTGGAAATACAACGGGGAAAAAGAATCCCAGTTTACTGAGATCACAGGAACTATTACTGTCACATACTGCGAGAAAATACACAAGCGGGAGACAAGATCCCCAGTTCTGACTGAGATCACACAGGAACTTATGTACATACTGTATACGCGGGATAGTTCTTATGAATACAACAAACTGTACATCTAGGATCAGGGAGACAAGATCCCAGTTACTGAGATCACAGGTAACTTAACTGTACATACTGCAGGAAATACACAGCTGGAGAAAAATCCCAGTTACGTGAGTATCACAGGAACTATATGTTACATTACTGTAAGATAAATAACATACAGCGGGAGTACAAGATCCAGTTCTGAGATACGAAGAACTATACTGTACATACTGTCAGAAAGACAACAGCGGGGGAGACAAGATCCCCCGTTATCTGAATCGACAGACATGAAACTATACGTACATACGTAAGAAATACACAGCGGAGGACAAGATCCACGTTAACTGAGATCACAGGAAACTATGTACTTAGAACTGTACGGAAATACACAGCGGGGATCCAAAATCCCAGTGTTACTACTCAGGATCACAGGAATATCAACTTTTACATACTGTACGAAATAAAACAGCGGTGAGTACAAGATCCCAGTTAACTGAGTACACAGGAATATACTGAACTTGTAGTACTTACGAGAAATACAACAGCGCGGGGAAAGTCCAGTACTGAGATCACAGGAACTATACTGTAAGTACTGACGGAAATCCATCAAAGGTGGACAAAGCGGGAGACAAGATCCCAGTACTGAGATCACAGGAAACTATACTGTACGAACGTACTGGAAACTACACAGCGGGAGACAAAGATCCCAGTTACTAGATCACGGGAGTGGAACTATACTGTACATCAGTATGGAAATACACAAGCGGGAGACAAGATACCCAGTTGACTGGAGATTCTCACAGAAAACTATTACTGTACTACTATACAATACCACAGCGGAGAGACAAGACCCAGTGACTACTGAACGAATATCACAACAATAACTATAAGTAACACTGTACGGAAAAATACACAGTGGGAGAAACAAGATCCCAAGTTACGAGATACCAGGAACTATTAACTGTACATACTGTGACGGAAATACACAGCGGGAGAGAGACAAGATCCCAGTTAAGATATCAACAGAATATACTGTACATAAGTACGAAATACACAAGCGTGAGACAATGATCCCATTAAACTGAGATACAGGAAACTATTGACTGTACATAATGTACGGAAAAATACACCCAGCGAGGAGACAAGATCCGTTTACTGAGAGACCGGAACTATTACGTACAACTAGTAGGAAATACAGCAGCGGGAGGACAAGATCCCAGTTGACTGAGATCACAGGAAACTATACTGTCATAGTACGTAAAATAACAGCGGAACAAGGAATTCCTCCCAGTTAACGAGATCACAGGAACTATAACTTTCTGTACGGTAACAAACACACAGCAGGAACAAGATCCCAGTTATGAGATCACAGAGACTAATACTTACATACTGTACGAGAAATACACAGCGGAGAGACAAATACCATACTCTGCAACAAGTATATACTGGAGAATCACAAGGAGCATCCATACTGAATCACATGTGTTATTAATACTGTACATACTGTATGGAAATACAACGCGGGAGACAAGATCCCATTACTGAGCTTCACAAGGAACTATATGTCACATTCTGTACGGAATACAAAGCGGGAGACAAGCATCCCGTTACTGAGATCACAGGAGAACTATACTGTTACATACTGTACGGAAAGTACACACGCGGGAGAACAGAATCCCATTACTGAATCCCACAGGAACTATACTGTACGAAATACTACGTACGGAAATACACAGTAACAACACGCGGGAGACAAGTCCCAGTTACTGAGATCACAGGACTATAAGTAATACTGTATGGAAATACAAGCGGGAGAAGAAGATCCAGGGTTACTGAGATCAAAGGAGACTTATACGGTGACATACGTACTGGCGAAACACAGGGGGGAGACAAGATCACAGTTATTCTGAGACACAGGAGACTATACTGTCCTATACTGTACGGAAATACACCAGCGGGAGACAAGTATCCCAGTTACTGAGACACAGAAACTATAATGTTACATACTGTACTGCAATACACAGACGGGGAGCAAAGATCACAGTTACTGAGATCACAGGAACTATTAATGAAATACTGTACGGAAATACCCAGGGGAGACAAGACTCACAGTTACTGAGATCACAGGAACTATTCATGTACATCTGTACTGAGAATACGACAGCAGCACAAGATCCCAGTTTACTGAGATCACAGGAAATATAACTTTAAATACTTACGGAAATACATAGCGGGAGACTAAGATCCCAGTTACAGATATCACAGCGCAACAAACTATTACTGTTACATACTGTACGGAAGAACACACACAGCGGGAGATAAGATTCCCCAGTACTGGATCACAGGAAACTATACTGTACATACTAGTACGTGAAAATAAACTACAGCGGGAGACAAGATCCCAGTATTACTGAGACACAGGACAACTATAATGTACTGTACATACTGTAACGGAAAATACACGCGGGAGACAGATCCCCAGGTACGAGCATCACAAGGAACGATACTGTACATACTGTACGGAAATCACAGCGGGAGACAAGATCCCAGTTACTGAGATCACGGAACTATACTGTACATACTTACAGAAATACACAGCGGGAGACAAGATCCCAGTTACTGGAGATCACAGGAACTCTACTGTGTACATACGTACGGAATACACAGCGGGAGACAAGATCCCAGTTACTGAGATCACAGGAACTAACTGTACATACTGTAGGAATACACAGCGGGAGACAAGATCCCAGTTACTGAGATCACAGGAACTATACTGTACATACTGTAGGAAATACACAGCGTGGAGACCGATCCCAGTTACTGAGATCAACAGGAAAATATACTACGGTACATACTGTACGAAATACACGAGGGAGAAAGATCCCAGTTACTGAGATCACAGGAACTATACTGTACATACGTACGATAATACACAACGGGAGACAGATCCCAGTTACTGAGATCAACAGTGAACTATACTGTCATACTGTACGGAAAACACAGCGGGAGATAAGATCCCAGTTACTGTAGATCACAGAACTATACTGTACATTACTGTACGGAAATAAACAGCGGGAGACAAGATCCAGTACTGAGATCACAGGAACTATACTGTACATACTGTACGGAAATACACAGCGGGAGACAAGATCCCAGTTTGAGATCACAGAACTATACTGTACATACTGTACGGAAATACACAGCGGGAGACAAGATCCCAGTTACTGGATCACGGAACTATCACTGTACATAAGTACGGAAAATACACATCAGTGTGATGACAAGATCACCAGTTACTGAGATCACAGGAACTATACTGTACAATACTGTACGGAAATACACAGAAGGAGACAAATCCAGTTACTGAGATCACCGGAACTCATACTGTACATACGGTACGGAAATACACAGCGGGAGACAAGATCCCAGTTACTGGATCACAGGAACTATACTGTACATACGTTACGGAAATGACACGCGGAGGACAAGGATCCCAGTTACTGAGATACAGGGAGGAACTATACTGTACATACTGTACGAAAACAAGCGGGAGACAGATCCCAGTTACTGAGATCCACGAAATACTGTCATACTGGACGGCACTACACAGCGGGAGACAAAGATCCCAGTTACTGAGATCACAGGAAACTATACTGTACATACTGTACGGAAATACACAGCGGGAGAAAGATCCCAGTTCTGAGATCACAGGGAAACTATAGATGATTACTGTACTATGGTAATACCACAGGCGGGAGACCAAGATCCAGTTACTGAGATCACAGGAACTAACTGAAATACAGTACGGAATACACACGCGGGAGACAAGATCCCAGTTACTGAGATACAGGAACTATACTGTACATACTGGAACAATACACAGCGGGAGACATAAGATCCCAGTTACTGAGATCACAGGAACTATACTGTACATTATGTACGGAAATACACAGCGGGAGACAAGATCCCAGTTACTGAGATCACAGGCACTATACTGTCATCCTGTACGGAAATACACAGCGGAGAACAAGATCCCAGTTCTGAGATCAGGAACTATTACTGTACATACTGTACGAAATACAACAGCGGGATAGAAGATCCCATGTTAAACTGAGATCACAGAACTATACTGTACCATACTGTACGGAAATACACAGCGGGAGAGCAAGATCCAGTTACTGAGTTCACAGGAACTATACTGTACTACTGTACGGAAATACACAGCGGGAGACAAGATCCAGTTACTGAGAATCCACAGAACTATACTGTACACTGTACGGAAAATACACAGCGGGAGACAAGATCCCAGTTACTAGACTTCAGGAAACTAGAACTGTACATACAGTACGGAAAATACACCAGCGGGAGACAGATCCCAGTTACTGAGATCACAAGGAACTATACGGTACATACGTATGGAAATACACAGCGGGAAGACAAGATCCCAGTTACTGAGATCACAGGAAATATACTGTCACATACTGTATGGAATACACCAGCGGGAGGACAGATCCAGTTACTGAGATCACAGGAACTATACTGTACATACTGTGAAAAATACACAGCGGGAGACAAGATCCCAGTTTACGAGATCACAGAACTAAATCTTTACGTACGGAAATACACAGCGGGAGACAAGATCCGTAGTTACTGAGATCACAGGAACATATGTACATACTGTAACGGAAATACACAGCGGGGACAAGCATCCCAGTTACTGAGACACCGGAACTATACTGTACATACAGTACGGAAATACACAGAGGGTAGACAAGATCCCAGTTACTGAGATCACAGGAACTATACTGTTACATACAGTGGAATACACAGCGGTAGACAAGATCCCAGTTACTGAGATCACAGGAACTACTGTACATACTGTACGGAAATCACGCTGGGAGAAAATCCCAGTTACTGAGATCAAGGAACTATACTGTAACATACTGTCGGGAAACTACACAGCGGGAGACAAGATCCCAGTCTGAGTTCACAGGAACTATACTGTACATACTTTACGGAAATACACAGCGGGAGACAGATCCCAGTTACTGAGTATCAAGGAACAAATGACATACTGTACGAAATACACAGCGGGAGACAAGATCCCAGTTACTAGATCAGGAACTATACTTTACATACATACGGAAATACACAGCGGGAGACAAGATCCAGTTACTGAGATCACAGGAACTATACTGACAGACAGTATGGAAATACACAGCGGGAGACAAGATCCCAGTTACGAGTCACAGGAAATATACTGTAACATGACTGTATGGACGTAATACACAGCGGGAGACAAGATCCCAGTTTACTGAGATCACAGGAACTATCGTACATACTGCATCTGAATACTGAAATACCCGCGGAGACAAGATCCAGTTACTGAGATAACGGACATACTGTACATACTGTACGGGAAATACACAGCGGGAGATAAGATCCCAGTTATTCTGAGATCACAGAACTATACTGTACATACAGATGGAAATACACAGCGGAGATAAGATCCAGTTACTGAGATACAGGAACTATACTGTACATATCAGTGGAAATACACAGCGGGAGACAAGATCCCAGTTACTAGATCACAGGAAATATTACTGTACATACTGTAGGAAAACACAGCGGAGACAAGATCCCAGTTACTGAGATCACAGGAACTATAACTGTGACATACTGTATGGAAATCACAAGCGGAGACAAGAGATCCCAGTTACTGAGATCAAAGGAACTATACTGTACAAGTACTGTGGAATACACAGCGGGAGACAAGATCCCAGTTACTGAGATCACAGGAACTATACTGTACATAATGTAGGAAATACACAGCGGGAGACAAGATCCCCAGTTACTGAGATCACAGGAACTTACTGTACATACTGTACGAAAACACCAGCGGGAGACAAGATCCCGTTACTGAGATCACAGACATAAGGTACATACTGTAATGGAAATACACAGCGGGAGACAAGATCCCAGTTACTGAGATCACAGGAACTATACTGAGATACTGTACGGAAACACGGGGAGACAAGATCCCAGTTACTGAGTCACAGGAACTATACTGACATACTGTACGGAAATACACAGCGGGAAAGCAAGATCCCAGTTACTGAGATAACAGGAACTATCTGTACATACAGTATCGGAAATACACAGCGGGAAACAAGATCCAGTTTTGAGGATCACAGGAACTATACGAATACAGTAATGGAAATACACACAGCGGAGACAAGATCCCAGTTACTGAGATCACAGGAACTATACTGTACATAACGTAGGAAATCACCGCGGAGGGAACAAGACCCAGTTACTGAGATCACAGAACTATACTGTACATACTGTAGGAAATACACAGCGGGAGACAAATCCCAGTTACTGAGATCACAGGAACTATCTGTACATGACTGTACGAAATACACAGCGGGAGACAAGATCCCAGTTACTGAGATCACGGAACTATACGTACTACGTCGGAAAACACAGCGGGAGACAAGATCCAGTTCCTAGATCACGGAGGAAACTATACGTACAACTTACGGACATACACGCGGGAAAAGCCCAGTTATGAGACACAGGAATACTGTACATCTGTACGAATACACCGCGGAGACAAGATCCCAGTTACTGAGATCACAGAACTATAACTGTACATACAGTACGAATGAAACAACAGCGGGACAAGATATCCCGTTATGAGATCACAGGAACTAACTGTACATACTGTACAGTAAAATACCAGCGGAGACAAGATCCCAGTTACTGAGATCACAGGAACTATACTGTACATACTGTACGGAAATACACACGGGGTGAGACAAGATCCCAGTACTGAGATCACAGGAACTATACTTACATACTGTAAGGAAAACACAGCGGGAGACAAGATCCCAGTTTTACTGAGTTACACAGGAAACTAATACTGTACATACTGGACAGGAAATCACAGCGGGAGACAAGATCCCGTTACTGAGATCACAGGAACTATACTGTACATACTGACAGAAATACACACAGGGAGCAAATCCCAGTTACTGAGATCACAGGAACTATACTGTAGATACTGTACGGAAATACACCGCGGGAGACAAATCCCAGTACTGAGATCACAGGAACTAACTGGTACATACTGTAAGGAAAATACCAGCGGGAGACAAGATCCCAGTTACTGAGATCACAGGAACTAACGTTACATACAGTATGACGAAATACAGCGGGAGACAAGATCCCAGTTACTGAGATCACAGGAACTATACTGTTACATACTGTACCGAAATACCACAGCGGGAGACAGATCCCAGTTACTGAGATCACAGAACTATACTGTACATACTGTACGGAATACCAGCGGAGACAAGATCCAGTTACTGAGAATCACAGGAACTATACTGTACATACTGTCGGAATAACAGCGGGAGACAAAGTCCCCAGTTACTGAGATCACAGGAACTATACTGTACCATACAGTAGAAATACACGCGGGAGAGAGACAGTCCCCAGTATCGAGATCACAGGAACTATACTGTACATACGTAGGAAATACACAGCGGGAGACAAGATCCCATATTACTGAGATCACAGGAACTATACTGTACATACGTAGGGAAATACACAGCGGGAGATAATCCCATTTACTGGATCACAGGAAACTATACTGTACATACCAGTTATGGAATAATACACAGCGGGAGACAAGATCCCAGTTACTGGATCACAGGACTATACTGTAAATACTACGGAAATACCAGCGGGAGACAGATCCCGATTTACTGAGATCCACAGGAACTATACTGTACATACTGTACGGAAATACACAGAGGAGACAAGATCCCATTACTGAGATCACAGGAACTATACTGACATACTGACGAAATACCAGCGGGAGACAAATCCCAGTTACTGATACAGAAACATTACTGTCATAGCCGAAGAAAATAACAGCGGGAGACAAGATCCCAGGTTACTGAGATCACAGAACTATAACTGTATACACAGTACGTGAAATACACACAGGGGAGACAATCCCAGTTTACTGAGATCACAGGAACTATACTGTACATACTGTATGAAATTACAACAGCGGAGACTAGATCACGTTACTACTGAGATCACAGGAATATAACTGTACCTACTGTACGGAAATACACACAGCGGGAGAACAAGACTTCCCAGTTACTGAGATCACAGGAACTATACTGTACATTAACGGAATACGGGGATAGTCCCAGTATGATCCGACTACCACGAACATACTACACGATCACAGCGGGAGACAAGAGCCCCATGTACTGAGATCACAGGAACTATACTGTACGTAACTGTTACGAACTACACACGGGAGATAGACTCCCAGTTACTGAGATACAGAGAACTTATAACTGTATTACAGCTGTACGGGATACCACAAGGGCGGAGACAGATCCCAGTTACATGAGATCACAGGACTATACCTGTGCACGCGGGATACACACTCATTTACTGATACAGAACTATACTGTTCAGTCGAAATACACAGCGGGAGACAAGTTCCCAGTACTGAGATCACAGGAACTATACTGTACAACTGTACGCAATACACAGACGGAGAGACAAGATCCAGTTACTGAGATCACAGGAACATACCTGTACATACGTACGGAATACACAGCGGAAGGACAGATCCCGTTAACTGAGAGCACAGGACTATACTGTACATTACGTACGGAAATACACAGCGGAGAAAATCCCAGTTTGAGTCACAGGAACTTCTAACTGGACATACTAGTAACGGGAACTCACAGAGGGGACGATAAATCCTCAGTTACTGGAGATCACAGGTAACTAACTGTTAACATAAAGTATGGCAAAATACACACGGGAGAAACAGATCCCCAAGTTATATGAGATTCACAGGGAACTATATGTCATACAGTACGGAAATACACAGCGGGAACAGATCACAGTTACTGAGTATCACAGGAACATAATGTACTTACTGCATGGAAAATACACAGCGGGAGAAAGATATCCCGTTTATCTGAGATCAAGGAATATACTGTTACATATGCTAACGGAAAATGACAACAGCGTGGAGAAAGGATCCCCAGTTACTGAGATACACAGGGACTATACTGTACATACCTGTACGGAATACACAGCGGGAGACAAGATCCCAGTTACTGAGATCACAGGAACTATACTGTAGCATACAGTGCGGTAAATACACGCGGGAGATAAGATCTCCCAGTTATATGAGATCACATGAAACTATCTTGACATACAGTACGGAAATACACAAGCGGTGAGTACAAGATCCCAAGTTACTGAGATCAAGGAACATAACTGTACATATGCCATGGAAAATACACAGCGAGACAAGATCCCAGTTGACCTGAGAATTCACAGAATATACTGTACATATGTCCGGAAATACACAGCGGTTAGACAAGATCCCAGTCATTACTGAGAGTCACAGGGAACTAACTGTACATACTGTACGGGAAATACACAGCGGGAGTACAAGATCCCGTTTATACTGATTCACAAACAGGACTATCTGTACATACTGTAGGAATACAACGGGAGACAAATCCCAGTTTACTGAGTATCCAGGAAGATGACTGTACATACTGTACAGGAAATAACACAGGGGAGACAAGATCCAGTTACTGAGATCACAGGAACTATACTGGTATACTGTAGGAAATACACCAGCGGGACAAGATCCCGTTTACCTGAGGTCACAGAATATACTGTAACTGTACGGAAATACAAGCGGGAGACAAGATCCCAGTTACGTGAGGCTCACAGGAAATATACTGTAACATACTGTACGGAGAAATACTACAAGCAGGGAGACAAGATCCAGTTATGAGATCACAGGAACTATACTGTCATTCCTGTACAGAAATAAACAGACCGGGAGAAAGATCCCGTTTCTGAGAATCCACACAGGAACTATACTGTTAATACTGTATGAAATTACAAGACGGAAGGGAGACAATCCCAGTTACTGAGATCACACGGAACTATTACTGTACTATACTATGGAAATAACACAGCGGGAGCAAGATCCCAATTACTGGAGCACAGGAACTAGAATACTGTACATACAGATGAAATACCCATCGGGAGAAACAAGATCCCGATCGAATCACAGCAACTATTAACTGTAATACATGTACGGAAATACACAGCGGGAGACAAGATCCCAGAGTTATGAGATCACAGGAAACTATACTGTACATTACTGGCATACCAGACGGGAGTACAAGCGAGAGCAGATCCCAGTTACTGAGATCCACGGACTATACTGTACATACTGTACAGCGAAATACACAGCGGGAGACAAGATCCATTACTGAGTCACAGGACTTATACTTGTACATACTGTACATGAAATACACACGGGGAGACAAGGATACCCAGTTACTGAGATAACACAGGAACTATATGTACATACTGTACATAATACACAGACCAGCGGAGACAAGTCCAGTTACTGAGAGCACGGAGAACGATAACTGTACATACCGTATGGAAATACACATCGGGAGACAAAAATCCAGTTACTGAGATCCAGGGAACTATACTGTACGATACCAGTACTGAAATACACAGCGGCGGACAGATCCCAGCTTCACGGGAAATCAAAAGTCGAATACACACGGAACCAAGATCAATCTGTCAATACTGTACATACTGTACGGATTAGACACAGCGGAGAATAAGGATCCCAGTTTACTGTAGATCACAGGAACTATCTGGTACATACTTGTACCGGGAAAAATAAAACACAGCGGGACCAAGTCTCCGTTATGAGATCACAGGAATATACTGTAATACTGTTACGGGGAAATAACAGGCGGAGGACAAGAATCCCAGTTACTGAGATCACGGAACTATAATGGTACATACGTATGGAAATACAACATCGGGAGATAAGGATCCCAGTTTTACTGAGTATCACGACTATAATTACATACAGTACGGAATAGCACCAACTAGCCGGGAGATACAGATCCCAGTGTAGCTTAGATCACAGGAACTATACTGGTACATACGGTACGAAATACACCAGCGGGTAAGAAAAGATCCCAAGTTACTGAGACACAGAACTATATATGTAATACTGTAGGAGGGAAATATAACAGCGGGCGAAAGTACCCTTTTGAGATAGCAGAGGTCGTAAGTAACATACTATGGAGATAAGCGAGGACAGATGCCGTGGAAGGGGGAGTCAGAGGGGAATGAGTACCTGTATAAGTGAGTGGAGGGTAAGAGGAACGCAGGGAGAAAGAGAGTGCCTTCCAGAGCGAGATCAAGGATAATGGCACGTGGACACAGGCCGGGGAGCACAAGATCCCAGGTACGGAGGACTCGACAGGCCTGATACGCGGCGTGTACACAGACGAGTGGAGGGAGAATCAGGGGGTGAGAGGAGGTCTAAGATCAGTTACTGAGATCCACAGGAACTATATGTACCTATACGTAACGGAAAATCACAGCGAGCAATCCAGTAAGAGACCAGTACTGTATAGATACAACCGCGAGCATCCGTTTACTGAGATCACAGGAACTATACTGTACCATACGTACGGGAAATACACAGCGGGGACAGATCCCATTTCTGAGATTACAGGAAAACTATCCTGTACATACAGTCAGGAAATACACAGCGGGAGACAAGATCCAGTTACGATGATCCACAGGAAATATCTGTTTACATCAGTATGGAAATAACAGGGGTGGAACAAGATCCCGTTACTGGATCAACAGTGAAAACTATACTGTACATACGTATGGAAAAACTACACATGCGGGGCAGATCCCATTCTACTGAGATCACAGGAACTATACGTATACTGTACGGAAATACACAGCGGGAGACAAAGTCCCAGTTACTGTAGAATCACAGGAACTATATGTATATACTGTACGGAAAATACAACAGCGGAGACCAAGATCCCAGTTATGAGTCAGGAGACGATACGACATAACTGTACGGAAATACAACAGCGGGAGAAAAGATCCCAGTTACGAGATCCAGAGAACTATACTGTCATACGTACGGAAATAACAGCGGGAGACAAGATCCCCAGTTACTGAGATCACAGGAACTAATGTACATACTGATCGGAAATACAAGCGGGACGGAGACAGATCCCAGTTAGACGAATACAGAACTGATACTGTACATACTGTATCGGAATACTAAAACACAGCGGCGAGACTAAGTATCCCAGTTATGATACACCGGAACTATACTGTACATACTGTACGGAACACTACACGCGGAGACAAGACTCCCAGTTACTGGCATTCACAGGAACTATACTGTACATTACCCTGAAAGAATAACCACAGCAAGAGGACAGATCCCGTTATCTGAGCATCACAGAACTATACTGTACAGTACTGTACTGGGAAATGACACAGCGGATATAATCCCAGTTATGAGATCACAGGAAACTTTACTGTAATACAGTCAGGAAATACAACAGCGGGATGACCAAGGATCGCCAGTTACTGGATCACACAACTATACTGTACATCACGTACGGAAATACACACGCGGGAGATAAGATCCCAGTATTACGAGATCAACGAGAAAACTATTATTACAACAGTACTGGAAATACACGCGGGAGACAAGATCCCAGTTACTGTATCCACAGGAACTATACTGTACATAATGTTGGAATACACGCGAGGGAGACAAACTCCCAGTTACTGAGATCACAGGAGACTATCTGTACTACAGTATGGAATACACAGCGGGACGACAAGATTTTTTTTCCCCAGTTACGAGATCACAGGAACTAACGGTACAACGTTGTCGGCAAATAACAGCGGGAGACAAATCCCAGTTCTGAGATCAAGGAAATATACTGTACAAACTTATGTGAATCCAGCGGTCAAAGACACTAGATCACGAACACTGATCTGCGGCCACGCGGGAACAAGTAGTACGACCAGGCTATACTGTTTACGGTCATACACAGCGGAGAAGACCAACTGAGATACGACTATACGTAATACAGACGGAAATACACAGCGGGAGACAAGAATCCCATTAGGGCGAGACTCACAGAACTAACTGTACATATCGTAATGGAAATACACACACGGGGAGACAACGACACCAGTTACGGGGATCACAGGGAACTATACTGTAATACTAGTATGGAAATACACAGCGGGAGACAAGTTCCCAGTTACTGAATCACAGGAACTACTCTGTACATACTGTGGTATACAATAACCGCGGGAGACAAGCAATCCCAGTTACTGAGATCCACAGGAATATACTGTGGACAACTGTATCGGAACATACCAGCGGGAGACAAGATCCCAGTTACTGTAGATCACAGGAAGTGTTAAACTTACGTAATAACACTGGTAACAACTTACTATCAAGAACTTATGCAACGTAACGAATAACAAAGCGGAGAACATTACTGGTACAGCTATGTACTAAGTACGTACCAGGAGCAATCCCAGTTACTGAGATCCACAGGGAATATACTGTACATACAGTATGGAAAATACACAAGCTGGGAAAAGATCCCAGTTACTGAGATCACAGGAACTATACTGTACATACATGGTTAAATGGAAATAGCACAAGCGGAGACAACGTCCCCAGTTATGAGATCACAGAAGACTGATACTGTACATATGTACGGACAATACACAGCGGAGACAAGATCCCAGTTATGAATCACAGGGAACTATATGTACATACGTACGTAAAATACACAGCGGGAGACAAGATCCCAGTTACTGAGATCACAGGAACTATACGATAACGTACTGTACGGGAAATACACAAGCGGGAGACACGTCCCATTAACTGGAGATCACAGGACTATACGTCATATCTGTAACGAATACACAAGCGGGAGACAAGCATCCCAGTTACTGAGATCACAGGAAACTATAATACGCTACATACTGTAACGGAAATACACAGCGGAGAACAAGATCCCAGTTAGAGATCCAGGAAACTATCTGTACATACTGTATACGGAAATACACAGCGGGGAGACACGATCCAGTTTTTCATGATACACAGGAACATACGTAAATACTGTACTACGTATGGAAATACACAGCGGGAGACAAGATGCCCAGTTTACGAGATTCACAGAACTATAGGTACATACAGTACGAAATAACCAGCGGAACAAGATCCCACTTACTGAGATCACATGAAACTATACTTTAACATACTGTACGAGAATAACACAGCGGGAGATAAGATCCAGTTCTGAGATCACAGGAAACGATTACTGTAACATTACTGTAGGAAATACACAGCGGGAGGGGACAAGCTCCCAGTTACTGAGATACAGGAACTCAATGTAATACGTAGGAAATTACAACCCGGGAGATAAGATCCAGTTACTAGCTCACCAGGAAACTATACTGTACATATGCTCGGAAAATACAAGGGGGACAAGCCCCAGTACTGAGGATTCACAGGAACTATACTGTAAACTGTACGGACATAAACCGCGGAGACAAGTCCAGTTACTGAGTCACAGTAAACTATCGTACCATACTGTAGGACTACCAGCGGGAGACAAGATCCCAGTACTGAGATCACAGGAACTATTACTGTAACATACTTGTAGGGAATACACAGGCGGGAGACAAGATCCCAGTACTGAGATCAACAGGAAAACGATACTGTACATACAGTACGGGAAAAATACCACAGCGGGAGAACAAGATCCCCAGTTACTGAGAATCACAGGCAACTTTACTGTACATACGGTACGGAAATACACAGCGGGAGACAAAGATCCCGATTACTGAGATCACAGGAACTTTACTGTACATACTGTACGGAAATACACCGCGGGAGACAAGAATCCAGTTACTGAGATCACAGGAACTATACTGTACCATACTGTACGGGAAAGGAAATACACAGCGGGAGGACAGATTCCAAGTTACTGAGATCACAGGAAATATACTGACATACAGTACGGAAAACCACAGCGGGGAGATAAAGGATCCCAGTTATGAAGAATCCAGGAACTATCTGTAATACAGTATGGAAATACACAGGGGAGACAAGATCCCAGTACTGAGATCACGGAACTATCTGTACATACTTGTAGGAAAACACAGCGGAGAAAGATCCCAGTTATGAGATCACAGGACCTATATGTACATACTGCCATGAAAATACACAGCGGGGAGACAAGATCCCAGTTACTGAGAATCACAGGAACTATACTGTAATACTGTACGGAAATACACAGCGGGAGATAAAGATCCCAGTTACTGAGGATCACAGGAAACTATACTGTACATTACTGTACGGAATAACAGCGGAGACGGAGAGGAGGCCAAGATACCAGTACTGAGATCACAGGAACTATACTTACATTACAGTACGGAACTACACAGCGGGAGATAAAGATCCAGTTATTGAGATCACGGAACTATAATTACATCAAGTACAGGAATACACCAGCGGGAGACAAGATACCAGTTTACTCGAGATCACCGGAACGCTACTGTACACATAATTGCATGAAATACACAGCGGGAGACAAGATCCAAGTTACTGAGATCACAGGAACAGACTGTACACTGTACGGAAATACACAGCGGGAGACAAGATGCCAGTTACTGAGGATCACAGGAACTATCGGTACATTACTGTACGGAAATACACCGCGGGAGACAAGGATCCCAGTACTGAGAGATCACAGGAAAAACTATACTGTACATACTGTATGGAAATAACGCGGGAGACATGAGCCCAGTTACGAGCTTCACAGGAACTTATACTGTACATACTGTCGGAACTCCCCCGCGGGAGACAAGATCCCAGTCCTGAGATCACAGGAACTCAGACTGTACATACTGTAAGGAAATACCACAGCGGGGAGACACGATCCCAGTTTACTGAGATCACCGGAACTATACGGTAACATACTGTACGGAAATACACAGCGGAGACAAGATCCCATTACTGAGATCACAGGAAAATATACTGTACAGACTGTACAGAAATTACACAGCGGGAGGGAGACATAGATCCAGTTTACTGAAGATCACAGGAAAACTCTACTGTAGATACTGTACGGAAATACACCGCAGGGAGACAAGACCCAAGTTACTGAGATCCCGGAAAACTATACTGTACATACTGTATGGAATTACACAGCGGAGTCAAGATCCCGTTACTGAGATCACAGGAACCTATACTGTACATACAAGTATGGAAATACACACGGGAAAACAAGATCCCAGAAATTACGAGATACAGGAAACTATAGTACATTGACAGTATGGAAATACACAGCGGGAGACAAGATCCCAGATAATGAGATCCACAGGAAAACTATTACTGTACTACTGTACGTGAAATACACAGCGGGAGACAAGGCTCCCAGGACTGAGATCACAGGAACTATACTGTACATACTGTACAGAAATACACAGCGGGAGGACAAGATCCCAGTTATGAGATCACGGAACTTATAACTGTACATACATGTACGGAAGCATACACAGCGGAGACAACGATCCCATTACTGAGATCACAGGAGTATATGACATAATGTCAGGGAAAATACACAGCGGGAGCACAAGATCCCAGTTACGGAGATCACAGGAACTATACTGTATACTGTACGGAAATACACAGCGGAGACAAGATCCCAGTCTGAGATCACAGGAACGATACTGTACATTTACTGGTTTGATGGAAATACACGCGGGAGGGAAAGATCACAGTTATATGAGATCACAGGAATATACTGTACATACAGTATGAAATACAAGCGGAGACAAGATCCCAGGTATGAGATCACAGGAACTAACTGTAAATACAGTCGGAACTACACAGCGGGAGACAAGATCAGTTACTGAAGATCACAGAAAAAACTATACGTACATACGGTACGGCATCTACACAGCGGAGATAAGATCCCAGTTACTGAGATCACAGGAACTATACTGTAATTTAACTGTACGGAAATTAAACAGCGGGAGACAAAGCTCCCAGGTAAGGAGATCCAGGAACTATATGTACTACTGTAGGGAATACACAGGCGGGGACAAAGATCCCAGTTACTGAAGATCACAGGAACTATACTGTACATTACTGTATGGAAATACACAGCGGGAATAAGATCCCAGTTTATGAGATCACAGGAAACTATAATGACATACAGTATGGAAAACACAGCGGGAGGAGACAAAGATCCCAGTTACTGAGGTCACAGGAACTATAATGTACATACGTACGGAAAATCCAGCGGGAGAGATAAGATCCCAGTTGACGAGATCCAGAAAAAACTATACTGTACATACATATGGGAAATTACACAGCGGGGAGAACAAAGATCCCAGTTATGAGATCACAGGAATATATGTAACATAATGTTGGAAATACACGCGGGGAGACAAGATCCAGTTAATGAGACACAGGAACTATACTGACATACAGTATGGAAATACACAGCGGGAGACAAAGAGGACCAGTGAATGGATACAGGAATTACTGTACATACTGTGGAAATACCAGGGGAGACAAGGATCCGTTACTGAGATCACGGAACTATTACTGTACATACTGTATGGAAATACAAGGGGAGACAAGAACCAGTTACTGAGATCAACAGGAAACTATACGGTAATATACTGTAGGAAATACACCAGCGGGAGACAAGATCCACCGTTACGAGATCACAGGAGACTATACTGTAACATATGTACGGAATATACACCAGGGGAGACAAGATCCCGAGTTACTGAGATCACGGGAACTATACTGGATACTCAGTACGGAAATACACAGCGGGAGCTACAGATCCCAGTTAATGAGATCACAGGAATATTACTGTACATACGTACGGAAATATACACAGCGGGAGACAAAGATCCCAGTTACTGAGATCACAGGAAACTATACTGTACATTACTAGTAAGGAAATACACAGCGGGAGACAACGATCCGAGACTGAGATCACAGGAACAACGATACTGTTGATACAGACAATCCATACAGTCCCAGATTAACAATACGGAAAATACACAGCGGGAGACAAGATCCCAGTACTGGATCACAGGAACTATACTGTATATATGTACGAGGAAATACCACAGGGGAGCACAAGATCCCCAGGTACTGAGATCACAGGAAGAACTATACTGTACTTACTGGTACGGAAAATTACACCAGGAGGAGACAAGATCCCCAGTACTGAGATCACAGGAAACTATACTGAATTACAGTACGGAAATACACAGCGGGAGACAAGGATCCAGTTACTGAGATCACAGGAACTATACTTGTATCAACAGTACGGAAAAATACACAGCGGGAGGACATAGATCCCACCCTTTACTGCGATCACAGAAACTATACTGTACATTACTGTACGGATATACACGCAGGGAGATAAAGATCCCAGTATGAGAGATCACAGGAACTATACTGTACATACTGTACGGAAATTACACAGCGGGAGACAATGCTCCAAGTTACTGAGATCACAGGAAAACTATACTGTACATGCCTGTACGGAAATACACAGCGGGTGAGAAAATCAGTTACTGAGATCACAGGGAATATACTGTACATACTGTGATGGAAAAACACAGCGGGAGATAAGATCCCAGTTACTGAGATCACAGGAACTATACTGTACTGACAGTATGGAAATACACAGCGGGAGGAGGGACAAAGATCCCATAATGAGATCACGGGAACAATATACTGTACATACGTACGGAAATACACAGCGGGAGATCGATCCCAGTTACTGAGATCAAGAGCAACTATGCCGTTACACACGTATGGAAATACACAGCGGGAGACAGATCCCAGTACTGAGCATCACAGGAACTATACTGTACATACTGTATGGAAATACACAGACGGGGGACAAGATCCCAGTTACTGAGTCACAGGAACTATACATGTACATACAGTATGGAAATACACAGCTGGAGACAAGATCCAGTTACTGAGATCACAGGAACTATACTGTTACATACTGTGTGGAAAATACACAGGCGGGAGACACGATCCAGATTACTGAAGATTCACAGGCAATACTGTACATACTGTATGGAAATACACAGCGGGAGACAAGGATCCCCGTTACTGAGAGTCACAGGAACTATACTGTATATACGGTACGGAAATACACCGCGGAGACACAAGATCCCAGTTACTGAGATCACAGGAAACTATATGTACATACTGTACGGAAATACACGCGGGAGAGACAAGATCCCAGTTACTGAGATCCGCAGAGACTATATCTTACATTACAGTACGGGGAAATACACAGCGGGAGACAAGATCCCCGTTACTGAGATCACAAGGACTATATGTACTTACAGTATGGAAATACACAGCGGGGACAAGACTCCAGTTACTGAGATCACGGAACTATACTGTACATACAGTATGGAAATACACAGCGGGAAGACAAGATCCCAGTTATGAGATCACAGGGAACTATACTGTACATACTGTGTGGAAAATACACAGCGGGAGACAAGATCCCAGTTACTGAGATCACAGGAACTATACTGTACATACTGTAGGAAATACACAGCGGGAGACAAGATCCCAGTTACTGAGATAAGGAACTATACTGTATATACTGTACGAAATACACACGGGAGACAAGATCCCAGTTACTGAGATCACAGGAACAATTACTGTACAATACTGTACGGAAATACACAGCGGGAGACAAGATCCCAGTACTGAGATCACAGGAACTCTACTTGTACATACAGCATACGAAATACACAGCGGGAGACAAAGATCCAGTTACTGAGGATCACAGGAAACTATACTGTACATACAGTATGGAAAATACACAGGGGAGATAAGATCCCAGTTACTGGATCACAGGAACTATACTGTACATACTGTATGGAAAATACACAGCGGGAGACAAGCTCCAGTTACTGACGATCAAAGGAACTATACTGTACATTAATGTATGGAAATACACAGCGGGAGACAAGATCCCAGTTACTGAGATCACAGGAAACTATACGTACATACTGTACGGAAATACACAGCGGAGGGAAAGATCACAGCAGTACGGAATACTGTAATACGTAAGGAAATACACAGCGGACAAGATCCCAGTTCCTGAGATCACAGGAACTATACTGTACATACTGTACGGAAATACACGGGAGACAAGATCCCAGTTACTGAGATCACAAGGAACTATACTGACATACTGTACGGAAATACACAGCGGGAGGAGACAAGATCCCAGTTACTGAGATCACAGGAACTAATGCTGTACATTACTGTACGGAAATACACAGCGGGAGACAAGATCCCAGTTACTGAGATCACAGGAACTATACTTGTACATATGTACGGAAATACACAGCGGGAGACCAAGATCCCAGTTATGAGATCACAGGAAATATACTGTAAATACTGTACAGGAAATACACAGCGGGGAGACAAGATACCAGTTACTGAGATCACAGGAAACTTACTGTAATTACTGTACGAAGAAATACACAGCGGGGAGACCAAGATCCCAGTTACTGAGATCACAGGAAATAACTCATACTATACGTAGAAAGTACACAGCGGGAGACAAGATCCCAGTTACTGAGATCACAGGAATAACTGTACATAGTACGAAGGAAATACACAGCGGAGACAAGATCCCAGTTACTGAGATCACAGGAAACATACTGTACATACTGTACGGAAATTACACAGCGGGGAGGACAAGATCCCAGTTACTGAGATCACAGGAAAACTATACTGTACATACAGTAGGGAAATACACAGCGGGAGACAAGATCCCCGTTATGCGATCAACAGGGAAACTATTACTGTACGCTACTGTACGGAAAATACACAGCGGGAGGACAGATCCCAGTTACTGAGATCACAGGAAACTATACTGTACATACTGACGGAAATACCACAGCAGGAGACAAGATCCCAGTTACTGAGATCACAGGAAACTATACTGTACATACTGTACGGAAAACACAGCGGGAGACCAGACCCCAGCTCAAGTGCGTAACTGCAGAGGCGTGGGCCCCCACCCTCCCTCCCCTGAGGTTGGTGATAAGCTGTTTTTAAGTGGAATCTAATAACAGATATGAAGGATGCACGCTAACAAATTTAGAAAAAAATAACTATATTTCTATGTGACATATTAAACCAATATGTCACATTGAATATAGTATATTTTTTGAAATTTGTTAGTGTGCATCCTTGTCATATAACAGTGATTTATTTCAAATATTAAAAACTCCATAAAAAATCAAAGAAATTACCGTTCCTTAAGGATGGACATCTACATAGATAGACCATTATGGCCATACACTAGACAGACTTATGGCCATTACCACTAGACAGACATTATGGCCAACACAGACAGGACATTATGGCCATACACTAGCCATCGACATTATGGCCCATACACTAGACAGACATTATGGCCATTGACACTAGGCAGACATTATGGCCATACACTAGGCAGGACATTATGGCCTAAAACTAGGCAGACATTATGGCCATACCACTAGCAGACATTATGGCCATACACTAGGCAGACATTATGGCCATTTACACTAGGCAGACATTATGACATAAGCTAGACAGAGATTTATGCCATACACTAGGCAGACATATGCCATAACTAGGCAGACTTATGGCGATACACTAGGCAGACATTATGGCCATAACAGACAGACATTATGGCCATTATACACTAGACAGACATTATGGCCATAGCAACATAGGCAGACATATGGCATAGACAGACATTATGGCCCCATAGACAGACATTATGGACCACTACACATAGCAGACACTAGACAGACCATGCCATACACTAGCGGAACATTAGCAATACTAGGCAGACATTATGGCCATTAGGACTAGGCAGACATTATGGCCATACACTAGGACAGACAATATCATAATGGCCATTAGGCCATACATAGAATCGACATTATGGCCATACACTAGAAGACATTATGGGGGGGCCATTACCTGACTAGACATTATGGCCATACACTAGACCAGACATTATGGCCATACACTAGGCAGACATTATGGCCATACACTAGACAGACATTATGGGCCATATAAACTAGGACAGGACATTTAAAATGGCCAACACTAGGCAGACATTATGGGCCATACAACTAGGCAGGACAATTCGATGGCCATTACACTAGACAGACATTATGCCATACACTAGCAGAATTATGGCCATAAATAGGCAGACATTATGGCCATAAACTAGACAGACATTATGGCCATACACTAGGCAGCATTATGGCATACACGAGGACGACATTATGGCCATACACTGGACAGACTATGGCCTACATAGGCAGACATTATGGCCATACACTAGGCCTACACTAGCGACATTATGGCCCATAACTAGGGACTATGGCCTAACTAGCGCAGACATTATGGCCATACTAGGCAGACATTATGGCTCATACCTAGACAGACATTATGGACATACACTGGAACTGACACTTATGGCCATACACTAAGGCAGACTTATGGCCATACACTCGCAGACATTAGGGCATACCACTAGACAGACATTATGGCCATACACTAGGCAGACATTATGGCCATACACTAGGCAGACATTATGGCCATACACTAGACAGACATTATGGCCATACACTAGGCAGACATTACGGCCATACACTAGGCAGACATTATGGCCATACACTACACAGACATTA